>JAPTHA010000010.1:4426827-4438183 GCA_029814585.1 Gymnapogon annona
TATATTCTGGAACGCTGCCCATTCCCCCGCAGGCTAATTATGTGTAATTATCAGATTGGTTACAAGTCTGGAAAGAGTCCAACCACTCTTTTGTACTTCCTCCTTTATCTAGACCTGCTTCTCAACACGCTGAAAGGATGCTGCTGCGCTAATTTCAATTGAAGTCCCCACACTTATTTCAATCTATGATCAGCTGATCTTAGCACCATCTGCCCAGAGACGGCTTATCTGTGCAAATGCAGCCATTGCAGCAGTGTAAAACAAAGCGGACCGATACAGTGCTGACCGGTCACACTAAGATTACAGTGAGCTGGCAGCAACCCGTGACGGGGCTTCACTAATCACTCTTTAAATCACGTTATAATTACATCATGTACATTGTAGATTAGAAAACTCCAAACGTAAATTACTCAAATTCCTTTATGTTAGAACCTGTCAGTGGCAATTCTATTCTGTAATACCTGCAGGTCTGGGTAGAAGGGCAGAAAAATACCTCTGGAATATATTATTCACAGCCCCATTAAAGTCTATAACCATCAGGTAGATCAAATCAGATCAAAGTTTATTTATATAGCGCCAAATCACAACAACAGTTATTTCTCAGCGCTTTCCATATAGAGTTGTTCAAACCAGACTCTCGGATTATTTGTAATAGGAACCCGACCCAGATGGATGAAACCGCAACTTCCCACATACGATACATGCGTTCAAAAAGTTTGGGATATTTATCAGACAGAGCAGAACGCATTCTCACTAAGGCTTCAGAAAATTCCAAAAGATGGGAGCCCATGGCACCTGTACTGCTGCAGTAATATTTATTAGTCACGTAAAATTTCATGTGTGCCAATGACCTTGTGTCCCAGAGTGGACAGTCGCCTATTCATCTGACGTGACTGCTTTTATTTTCTTTCATCTCTATCCGTTAGATCACCCATTGGACCTCATAAATATCCTCGTATACTGGAGCGGACATTATAAACATATTATTGTCAGTGCAATCTTTAAAAAATGTATTATTCGTTATTTGTTTATTTCCCATCTTCCTTGTCTATTGTCAATGGTGGTCAGTAACAGTACAGCTGAGAAAAAGGAGACAAAGCCTGTTGAAGTGTGTTCAGATGTATACACTGCATTGCACTGCTACACATGGAAATCTAATAAAAAATTAAGTTAAAAAAAATCCTTTATTTCGCAGCTTTACAAGAGCAGCAACAGCAACAGATGTGAGGCTCCTATTGTGATTGTACAATAAGAAAAGGACCGTCTGCGGTTGAGTAGAAAAGTGCTGACAATGGTTAATCCGGGGGGAACAGACAGTGGGCTGCGGTGTCGTCTGATAAGCCAGGGCGTGAATGCATGGGCGCGTATCCGCAGCTCCATCTCTTACTTCACATATTTGAATCTGGGTTTGATTCCCGGGTGGCGTTTGTGCGTTTCCTGTATATGTGTGTGTCTTCCTTCTCATCGCCCAAAGGCATGAACTTTATAGGTTAATTATCAATACTTGTCACCTGTATGCGTGAATATGGCCATGAATTATACATCTGGGTGCGTGTGCGTTAGCTCTGGGGTGGGGAGGGGGGTGTAAAGGGTGAACCTTCACCTGTGGGCCACTGGTTCAGGCGCCAGCATCATCACAACCGTGTCAGTTTGTGACATGTTCATATCACACTCATAATTCCAATGATAACACGAGCACGCTCCCCTGTCAGCTTACGTAACAATAACATACACACATGACTTATCTAGCGTGTAACCTGTGACATGCAAACACAACAGGTGAGGTGGTACCATTGCGGGCGAGGCATCGTTAACTCGCGCACGGTGGCGATGGAGCGCACCTCGACAGACGTCGTTAAGCTCGGCGGAGTGGAGCTAAGGCAGCTGTCTGTGTACGACAATATCATTTGTTGTTTGTACTGTAAGTGCCATGTAAGCTGGTAAAACAAGAGTGGCTACGAAAAACCCAACGTAACATCACTGGGGAAAAAAAAAAAAGGACAGAGTGACAGACTGTCAGCTGTTTTCAATCAGAGGCAAAACACAGGACGACCCTTGATACACGGCTGCATTCAGGGACGTGTGTGAGACTGGTCAATCTGTGATGATAGATTATTGATTGGTGTTATGTTATGATTCTAATTCGTTTACCTGTGTATTGATAATTGGATCTCATTTGTATTGTTTATTGATTGTTCTTTTTGTTTTCTTTGGTATTTTCATTTTTTGGTATTTGAGTTTTTTTAATGGTATTTTTACTTTTATTCATTTTAAATTTTCACTGTACTTTTGTAGTACAATGACAATAAAGAATTCTGATTCAGAGTTTTAATTTAGTGTCATTTTCCTGCGACGTTAATCCATTGTTATACTCTATTCCTCTCCATGTTAAGCACTTAAAAGCCTTCCTTCCATCCTTTCTTGCTTCTTACTTATCGTGCTTCGTGTTTCAACTATACAGTCTAGCACTATTGGCATTACATTAAAAGTTAGACCATCTGCTGTTGCTAAACGCTGCACAGCAGTAGGATGTGAATGGATGGGTTAGGCAAAGGACTCCTGAAGAACTGCCATATTTTTCCCGCCAAGTCAGCCGCCTTCATTCATTTGTCCAATCTGGTGTTGGAAGCATCCACAGACGTGTCAAACAAACAGACAAACGAACAAAAAAAAAGTTTTAGTCCCAATGTACAGGCTTCTTTAATGACATCTGTCGAAAGGGAACGCTTAATGAGCCTCCCAGCACAACGGTGAGGGTGCTCAGATCTCTGTGTCGAAATGCAGAGTTCTATATTCAAAACAAAGAAACGCACGGCAAAGAAGTATGCAGACACAGAAACGGTGCAATTATAAGTACACTAACTTTTCCCAGCTGCCAGAGGGCTTTACACATCACATGCCAGGCTCTATAAGCTGCAGCCACACAATGCAGCTAAAATGTCCACGGTCCCTTCAGCTCAACGAGGCTGGAGGTATTCAGTCCAAAGAAACACCAGTGAGAGGGCCATTAAGGCGGCGAACATTCACACACCGTTCTCACCCAATTTAGAACAGCAGCCCAGGCCAACGTGATATTTCCTCCCCGATCTCCCCTCCTTTGTCTTTACAAACAGTGATAAATGTTCATGACCTTCAGGTGACAATCACAGTACGTCTCTTCCTCTGTTGCTTCCATCTCCCACCTCTCCCCATGTCGGCGGGTGTGTGTGTTCACGCGTGTGTGTTTGTGTGTGTGTATGTGTTGCTACCTTGCAGACAGCCACTGAGACCTCTGACAACTCCCAGAGGACCAATTAGAGGTGAAAAAAGGAGAATGTCAGCCACCAAGCAGCCAGTGTGTGTGTGTGTGTCCGTGTGTGTGTGTGCTTGAGTCTGTGTGTAAGCGTGTATGTGTGTGTCGTGAGTGTGTGTGTGAGAGACAAGAACAAACCCGGCCACCCCTTTCCATCAGAATAGACCAACCATCTGAAGGCAGCCAACAGCATCCACACCGCCTGTCCAGTTTCAACTCACACACTTCCACTGTCTCCTGCTCAGACACACAGTAACACACTGACACACAAACACACACACACACACATACACACACTCAGCCGTCACATAGTCCAGTTCCTGGTCCTTGGGAGTGTGAAGTCTCATTATGAATAAATCATAAACGAGGTGCAGAAGCTGCACCTTGACTTTATAGACACTTGACTATAAGTTTTTAAACTGTGAACTTTCTGGCAACTTTTGTGATCCGTGCGACACGGCCATGAATCACTCCTTTTAATATAAAGCACACATTAGTCATAGGAAACGACTGTGTCATTTAGCCGCTCAGAATTACATGGTCAGTCGGTCGGTGACAGTCCATAAGTCTTCCTGATCTCTGCCAGACAGTTCAGTGTCTATGTGGATATTCAGTCTGGGACAATGTGCAGCGTGCTGAATATCAAAACAAAGACGACAACCCCAGATACTGCTGATCAATTAGAAACGGCACCGAACCCTAATGCGTTCAAAAAAATACAGCTCGTGACGGCAACCAAGTAAGACCTTTCTGCTCCTTTCCATTCTGTTACAATTCTTGTTTGTTCCCAGTGGCGAGCACATAATGAAATTGCAGTGCATTAACCTTTGAAGGCATTAAATTCTTTCTGTTGCTGCGATGGACTAATGCACTTATTTTATAACAATTGCATTATCTTTATTGCATGTTTATCCGTCTGCCTGTGAACTGAACTGAATAAAAAAGACCATTGTTTTTTTTCTGCAGGTTATATATCAATATGTCAGCAGCAGCTATTTTGATGATTTGTTCAACTTTGTTCTTTTTCTACCATTATATAGAACTGTTTGAGAAAAATAATTTGGTTATGAAGAACACTGCTCAACTGTTAACGGAGGTCAAGAATGGCCTCTTCTGAAGGCACTGCTGAAATGTCTCTTGGGAAATATTACATAGTTAAAAAGCGTCCACTTTGAAGCAGAGATGAAATAAAAAAAAGTGACAAAAGGAGATGTGTGAGGAATAAAACGTCAGCTGTCTCACCTCTCTCCACGAGGTTGAGAGGATCTGGATGCAGCCCAATTCTGCCATCACTGAGAAAGATCTAAGGAGGGTTCAGATGTTGTGGAAAATCTTGACAAGCACTTGGTTTGAGGCGTATTGACTTCTTAAAAGACAGCATTCACACCAGGGCGAGGAGAGTTTCGGGAGATCACCAAAGCCTTTGTAAAGACGGAAAAGGAGGGTACGAATTCCACGGCAATGCACGCAACCGTGAAGACATTACACCAGGTTCAAAAAGTACCGACCAATCACCCATAAAGTTCAACGGTGGTATGTGCACTGTTGCGTTTCTAAATCAAGTTCAAGTCAAAACATTCGGTGGCATTCCACTGCTTTTCAACTTGATGCCGGAACCGTGTAGCCCTCTGGACATTGACTGTAGACGTTGACTGTATTTACAATGGGAGCAGAGGACCAGTCCACGCTCCACATGTTGTTCTGGACCCCAAACACACGTCGAGTGGCTTCCATTTAAGGCTGCACTTTATCAGTCATATTTACACATTTGTTAGTGCAGCACAGTCGATGTTCGTTTACTGTCGTGTCACAAGGCTGATCCGTCAAAACGGACAGTTCAGCTTCAAATATCTGGTAAAAATAACCAGTGCTTTAAGGATGTGAGCTCAACCTATGTCTCTCTGTGACTTGTGCGGTTCACTTAGATACTGTTTTTTTTATTTTTTGTCATGGACCTGTTTTGGTTATTGTGCTCTACATGTGTGTGTTTTTCTGTGTGTGTCTCTCATCCTATCATTGTGGGTTGTGAATGTAGTTTTGTAGTGTATGAATGTAACTAATATTGTGTTGTGAAAAAAATAGATATATATGAATCCGATGTCAGCTGAGGTGTTGGGTTGGACAGGGTTGTTAGTTGTCCAAGTTTAGCTGAGACAAACTGCTCTCTAACTGTCCAATCAACACATTATCCAAGGTGATGAAGTCTTTTCTATAACAATAACTAAAAACAGTGAAATGTGAGTGATCTACAACCCAACTCTAAGCTGTTCTGTCCCCGTTTAAACACCATTTTAAAGCAATCAGGCTTTAAAAATCATCAATATTAGGTAATATTGGGAATTTTTATGTTACTTCATAACCAGTTATATAATAGGTGTTAAAAGGTGGCTCCTTTATGTGGATTTGGCACATATTTAATAAATAATTTTCCAAGTTCAATTCTTTCTTCATGTCAGGATTTCACAAGCAGGGATGTGGTGATTAGACTGCAACTCCATTATTTTGTTTGCTGTAATGTTATGCCAACGTGTTCTGTTCAGCAGGGTGGTGAAGAAGCGGGCGCTCTGTGTATTGGAGTTTAAACAGCAGTATGGGTATTAAGTATTGGATTTAAATAGCAGTATCACCCAAGGCAAACGTGTTTTCATAGCAGGCCAGAAGAAACACATCTGTGGGTTCACAAAAGTACCTTTGAAGACACATTCTGCCACTAAATAAAAGGTGGAAAAACTATTTGTAGGGGAGGGGGTGTCTCACTGCAAGCGCTACAATATAAATGTGTCACGACGTAGACATCGCAAGACTGAACAAAACAAGATCATCGCTAACTCACCATCTGGGCTTTATGTGGCTATTTACCATAAGGACCGGGACACAAAATTAATCATTGGAGGCCGACCAGCGCTGAAACTTGCCATTAAATGATCAGAATAGGAATCACTGTGTTCGTTCACATTAGTCAAATGTTGAAACGCTACCAGCTGCTGACATTTATCCTTGCCCGTGAGCCCACGACCTCCAACGTGCCAAAAAACACATTATATCGAATTAACGCCCTATTAAACCGCTGTGGCTCGGGCAAAAAGGGTGATTCGCAACTGCATTACGTCCATTGATTAGTCCATGGAAACAAATTGATTGTTATTGACTCTTCCATGGACATAAAGCCATTTATTTCCCTCCAGCTACTGTACAATAACAATAATAATAATACATATAATTTATACGAATTTGTGCAAAGACAATAGCCCTACACAGTCACCAGGAGTTTCTTCTGCCTGTTGGACAAAAAGTTGTTCCTATAAATGTTGATGAACATGAATTACGCAGGCAGCAGGTCAACCACAAAGCCCGGTGCTGCAGCTCTGCGTTACAAACCAAAGATCAATACTATGTACACATAAATAGACACACATTCTTCACACAGAAACACGTGGACTGGAAAAGCCATGGGCGGCATCATGGGCAGCTGGTGTGTGTGTGGTCCACAGGCTATCACGTAGCATCCTGTCTCTGTTCTCACCACTCCTGCTGTGATCAACACTTTTTATATTTTATTTTAACTTTTTTTTTATAATCACCACCGAGTTCTCAAGATAAAAACAAGGAATGCAAAAAACATGGCAGTTTCTTTTTCCAAAAAGATAACACCGGGTTTAATAAGTTATTAAGGGCAGTGCATAAGTCCTAAAGCAAAGGCCGTTGACTCTCGTGGGTTCGTATTAGTTGCAGTCGCACAGTCTCATGATACTCAGTTCAAGAACAAAGAGGTTTCAAATGAAAATAACATGATAGAACAACTGACAGAAGTAGTTTTCTCTGAGAGTGGAACTCCTTTGCACACAGCATGAAAAACAACCAAGATAAGTATTAGACTAACTCGGTGCCTTTCAAATAGTGGGGCGATGCCAGGGGGGCTGCGTGTTACCCTGGGGAACATGCTTTTTTTTTTGCCAAACTAGAATAAAGTGTAATGTCACATCCACTACAGTAGGTGTCAGTGGCGCTCTCATTGTCAGAGTGTGTACTGGGAGTATTAGTACTATGATGTACGTGTTTTATACACCCATCATGAATATTTAACAGAGATGAAAATAAATACAGATGAAGAAGATGAGGAAACATGACAAAGCGTGTGTACTGGCACAGGACTTCACTGTGACTACGGTGGGAGACCAGGAAAGACCGGTGGGCTTTGGTTCTAAAAATGCTGGAAAACAGTGGACAGCATGAAGACAAATCAATGAAGGTGTCACTTAAAGACATTCAACTCCAGACGTGCTAACAAGACACTTGAGAATATTGTTGACACGTGTAGAATCTTCATACAACATCGTACAAACCCACACCATAGCATTATTTACAATTTTATAGATAAATGATATTACTTAGAATTGTGGGGGTGGTGTTTTGTTCTTCCTGGGAGGGGACAGAAAATAACTGAGAAGCACTGGACCAACTACTGTGTTATATAAATGTATTCTCATCACCGTCAACATTAGTATTCACTTCACACAACTGCAACACTTCTGTTTGTTTGCTGATATCAAATCACATGACCATGACATGATCAAGCAAGGAACATATTTATGCATCTTTTTTTTTAACTCACTGCTTTATTGATTTGTTATTAGAGTGGAAACAGCTTCCTGGTCTTTTCAGAAATGTCTGAATGTGAAAGGGCAGAGTCCCCTCTCATAGTAAGTGTTGAAACGGGGTGCAGATTTGTAAAACCATTCACATCATGTTTTACAAAACCCTCTTCCAGGGTTAAAACCAGGCTTCCCACTCTCTGCACTGTTTACTTCTGAAAGCCCTACTTTAAATGTTTTGGTTTGTGGAAGGCAATCTCACCTCATTACACCTACAAGACATTGTGATGAAAAGTGCCACATTTTCAAAAGACCACGGATTAAAACTGATCCGTTGATGAAGTTTTCCCACAAAGAGGCAACAAAATGCATTCTGCCCGCTGTGGTTTATGTGGTTTTTATTTTGTATATGTTCTTCGTTTCCCATTGCCTCAAACTGAAAATGTTGACAACCAATTATGTAGTGCCTTTGCGTAACATTAAAATACCAGATAGAATATAAATGACTTGTTTTAACCCTTGTGAATTTTTCAGTATATTTGAAACATGAAGAAATTCGCATTTGACAGCCTCCTTCGGTGCTTTTAGTGAATGCTTTCGAAATGTACAAGAGGCCAACTTGACTTGTTTCTGTGCAGCAGCACCCAATGTGCTTCAAGCAAAAATCACATAACTGCTGCATAACACATACTGCAAAAATGCTCAACTTTAGAATCCCTTTGGACGACACGACATCTTTAAATGAGTTAAAATTCCACTGTGTAACCAATGGTATATAGAAATAACACTTACAACAACACCAAATTCATAGTTTAACACTATAACATGACAAGTTTCACAGCTCAACATTCTGTGGCAGTGATTTTTTTGTTCTTTCTGTCCAACGGCTCTTCTTGTCTCATTAGCAGAATTTACAGATCGCTATTTTGTCAGAAAAACTGGAAGAAAAAAAACACAACAGCAGCTGCTCCAAACTACAATAAAAACACCACCCAACAAGTTAAACACAGGATTCAATAACTTAACAACCAAATATTTTCTAAAGGAAAATACCACAACAGCGGTACATGATTTAATAATGGCAGACATCACCGCAGCTCGCAAAATCACACTGCAGCCCTGACTTGTACAGTATGTGTATAAATAAGTAACTAAACCTTTAATGTTGTTAAAGCGCTCCCAACAGCCCAAAAATGAAACAGAAAACCTCAAGCAACAGATTTAGTTTAGTTTCTTCATCGGTGTATCTCGGGCTCAGAGGCATTGATGGGGTTGTGAAACATCGGGGATGTAGCCTGGCCCAGAAATCAATCAATTTTCACCACCAGCAAATGCCAGAAAGTGGACCATTTTAAAGTTATTTCAGAATAAAGAGGGGATAAAGCATTACTATAGTAATATGAATACCGGTAGTTTTAACAATGATGACGTGATGGTAAAATAGGGAGTATCAGTTCTAGTGCGACTACAATGATGACTGTAATTAATGTAGCCGTGTCTCGTTTTAACCACGAGATCTTTAAAGAGGCTTTAAATGTGTCGTATGTGAAACATCACATACATGAAAGTTAAAGGCCGACCAACTTTGACATATTCGTATAACATTTCAGGCTCTGAGGGTTAACAACGACTCTGCTCGCACAGATCAAAGCGGATGTTTCAGGCTGCAAAACCATGTCACCATGGAGGGTTGCGCCGCGGTTTTAGGGTCACTGTGTGTTTCAGGAAATCAATGAACCCACTGATGGTGTTGGTCAGAAGGGTTTGTGGCTGAAGTCACTCGACTGGCACTGATACCTTGTGTCTGTCTGAGTGGCTACTGGGGTGAGTCTTAGAGCCAAATCTGGTTCTGTTTGGTGCTATTTAAAGCAGTGTTGTCTTCGTCTGAGACCTACAAGAGACCTCTTTGTTGTTCAGAACCGTGCGACCGGAGTGTGGGGGTCGGGCTGTGCATGCAAAACCCATGGCCCTGCCAATCTGTACAATGACCTACATTTACTACTGTATTTACTGTAGTAGTTTGGACAATGCAGAGTAAATGGACATGAGATCATACAGATGAGACAAAGGCTACCTCCAGAACACAAAAGCTCAGGAATAGTTCTACATTTTACGTCCACAAATGTGTCACCCCTATTACTGTACTCAAACACAGTCTACTACGTCTTGGGTTTTCTTCTTCTGGTGACATGGTACTATAGTGCAGTGGTCCACAACCCTTTTTGTGCCACGGACCGGTTTAAAGTCACACAATATTTTCACGGACGGGTCTTTAAGTTGTGGTGGATAAATTAAAACACAATAAAATGATATGATCGCCATAAAAACTGGTATTTGGTGAATATAAAATGGGTGAATCGACTGTGTGTGTAACTTTATTAGAAGTAACAACGTAACGAGAGTAACAGCCTCTACAACCAAAGAAACTTTTACAAAGACAATTGTTTTGAGTTCATTTTTGCAACTTAGGGGTTTCAATGTAGCTAATGCTAATTAGCTACATTACATCCAC
Source organism: Gymnapogon annona (assembly GCA_029814585.1). Lineage (NCBI taxonomy): Eukaryota > Metazoa > Chordata > Actinopteri > Kurtiformes > Apogonidae > Gymnapogon > Gymnapogon annona. The sequence continues at coordinate 4,437,224 of JAPTHA010000010.1, forward strand.
TACCTTGTTCAAAGAAAGTAGTGGATGTAGGGAACACATGTGACCCAGGCAACATCTGGACATGTATCAAGACAGTTATTGATCAATAAATCTGGCAGTTTTTCAAAATACAACGTTCCTGGGTTGAGTTTTAAAGCCGAATGTGGTTGCGTATGGTGTTATTCAAATTCTGTTAAAGTCGTGTTGTCTTTATCTGAAACCTGCGAGACCCCCTCGTCGCTCAGCACAGACCGTGTGATGGGCATGTGGGGGTTGGGCCATGCATGCGAAACCTCGACCCTGCCAGTCTGTAAAGTGACCTACATATAGTGTATTTACAGTAATAGTTTGAACAATACAGAGTAAATGGACATTGAGATCTTTACGGCATGCGATCTGAATGACAGTGGGCTTTTGAATGGGATATAAACATGTCACTTAAAGCCCTGAGCTCCTGCTGAAGCCATTTACGAGCGCGCTTTTAGCGGTGTGTAACGGTTCACGGGAACTGACAAAGCACACCACAGGACATGTACATCGCGGGTCATGTAATCCCTGCCCTCTATGCTTGACCCCAACTCACACACACACACAAACACACACTGGGGACCCATTCCCAGCAATTACAAAGTCCCAACCAGACTAATCCCCCATCCAACCTGAGCTGCTTTAATCTTAACAAAGGGGAGATAATAGATGTTGAAATGTGCGTTCATTTGTGCGAGATTCGTGTGGTTTTGGAATCTAACGCGCTGTCTCTCTTGATGCCTTACACCTTTGGAGAATGTGCGTGTTTTAGTTGCAGTAAAAGCATCTAAAGTCTAAGGTCTTTACAAGGATACTGCACATTGTCGGCGCGTGTGTGTTTGACTGTTGCCATGTGCATCAACGACAATTAGTGATGGATAGTGTTGCTGGTAGCAGATGGTACTTTGGGATTTACTGTGTTACGTAATGACAGAGGAGTCTTGGGGAAGGGGG
>JAPTHA010000010.1:4484406-4495182 GCA_029814585.1 Gymnapogon annona
GAATTGGCAGCTGATAACACAAATAAATATGGAAAATAGAAAAGTGCACCGTTGCTGAAATGAATCCAAAGCCATGAACAATTACAATTAGCAGTTTTGATTAAATTAATCAAAAGTTTGCTGTAGATTAATTTTGATTAATCGTGATTAAATGTGGTTCATTTTTAATTTATATTAATCAAGTTCGATGTTGCATCAGCAAAGCAGACTCAAGTAAAACAGGTGACCGCTGGATATAGCAATTTCCCTATTGGGATAAATAAAGTATTTATATTTTTTATGACAGCATATAAAATTATGCTGTCAAAGACAAAAGATCTTATTCCGTTGAACAGAAAGTGTCCTTACATCAGTAAAACTTTATATGGCAGATCAGGCTGAAACACATCAAAGGAATATATGATTTATAATGTCAATTAAACTGCCTTCCAAAACTGGGAAATCCTCAGAAACAGGTGCTTTAAACGGGGGAGTAATCAGAACTGCCGGAAAGGCAAACAACAGATTTCAAATACAAAGACTGAATGAACAGGGGGAGTAGATATAGACCCTGGGGTGGATAGAGAATGAGAGACAGCTGTAGGACAAAAAGAGAGGGAACAAAAGGAGGACTGGAACAGACTGGGAAATGGAGCTGGACTGGGGAGAAACATGTAAACAAATGGCAGTGTGTGTGTTAGCAAACAATACTGTTAGGTAGGGTTAGCTAACACATTACTGTATTACCCACATATACAGGTGGTCCTCGGGTTACTTCCGAGATTTGTTCATGCGTCGGTGATGTAACCCAAATTTCGCTGTAAGTCGAAATTAACCCTTTGATACACCCCAAATAGCCCCTAAATGTCTGAATAAATAGCCAAATACTGTACACGTTTTATACTTTTTATTAATTCAATCAAATAAATTAAAATTAAAAATAAGATGCTATACTGTACTTGCTATCACTGCTGGAGAAGGAGGAGGGGAGGCTGTGAGAGCAGGTACAGGATCTTCTGTAGACGTTGAAGGTACGGGTTCTACTTTGCTTTAGTACTTGGAGATGTCCGTCTGGAAGGAAATCTTCCTCTTTCCTCCCAGATCTCAAGTTAGCACCGTACACTGTGGTGATCACTGTAGAATTCATAGCTGCTGAATCCTTCACACGGTCCAAAATATGGACTTTGTCCTTAATAATGGCTGACACGGTCGTCCGACTGAAGCCTCAGGCTTTGCCAATGTTCGTCGGTGTCTCGCCTTTCTCCGACTTTTATATGATGCCCAGCTTCGTTTCCATCGTAATGGCTTTCCTCTTGGCTTGGCCAAGAGGAAAGTATAAAGATAATTATGGAGCACAAACACAGACGCTGTACGCTACACAGCAACAGTATGGGGATGGACACAAAATGGCGGACGAGACTCAGGCACCGTAAAGTATTACCCGTGCGCCGTAAAGTAGACTCGAGCGACGTAAAGTCAAAATGACGTAAGTCGAGTACGCCATAACCCGGGGAACACCTGTATACAATACTGTTAGCTAACAACAAAGTAGCCTAATCTGATCACACATTTGAATCACTAATTTGATCACAAATTATTATCTGTCAATCAACCAATCAATCAATCAAAGTTTATTTATGTAGTGCCAAATCACAACAACAGCCATCTCAAAGCACTTTAGATGCAAAAAATAGGAAGAAACCCAACAGAATCCTCAATGAAAAATAAGTACATAAATGGACATGATACTTAAATGTATACATGGTTTATGCGAAATATAGGGAATATGAATATATTCCAACTTTTAATTTTAAACATTTTGAAATATAACGTAGGGGTAATTTTTGACCCCACGTGTACACCTAAGTGTTAAATCAGTTTAATCACAATGCTGAATCTATCCACGTTGATTCATACAATTTGACAGCCCTAAATTTATTACAGGCGTATCTCAAAAAACTGCTCAGAAGAAGGTCAGAAGTTGAGGATAAAATGGCGTCATTGGTCCACACCCACCTGTAACTTCTGCCACCTCAGTCTGTCATCCAGGCGGTTATTGGAACTAGCTTCTGCTTCTTCTCCCTGTTTTGCAGAGGTACAAGAAAAAGAAACAGCCATGTAACACACACAATTATGTTTGAAAAAAGCGACATTAACCGCTCTTGAAGATTGAGGTGAAATATGCTGAGGTTAGTGCCTTCTCTGAACCGTGACAGATGAGAGACACAATCTACCGAGCAGTCGCACACAAAAATAGAGAACACTTTTACCCAGTGATAAAAATGCATGCTATGAAACCAACGTCATGATGAAATCAAATGATCTAAATTCTCCAACAGGTGTATGTGCACTATTGAATAGGTCACTGAGAGGGCGGGACTTAGAGACCTTACTGTATTCCGCTGCCTGAATCAAATGGAGACATTTTTGTTTGACTTTTGCTCAGCTGGTAAGACACCGGACTGGTGCATAGGGGACCCGGGTTCGATTCCTGGGATGAGTGTCCAATGGGTTGTGTCAGGAAGGGCATCCGATGTAAAATCTCCTGCTGAATCAAAAATGCGAACTGGATTCACTGTGGCGACCCTGGAAGGGAAAAAGCCGAAAGAAATCATCACTTCACTTTTGGAGGAGTACGATGCTGTCTATAATTAGTGTGACTGTAAAGAGCAGGTTTCTCCGATGACTTTATGACGTCGTCTTGGACAGGATCTTATCTGAACCGTTCAGTTAAGTACAGTGAACGGTAGCTTTCGAGTAGCTCCGAGATAATCCCCGTGCCAGATATTAAGATTAAGAGCACGCGGAAGCCTCTGGCGGAGTTATTACCTAAGAAGAGATGCATTATACCAGCGGTCGACAGAAACATTGAAGTTTTTCATTTCTGAGCCGCACGGGGCCAAACACAAACTAAGACTTATGTAACCATGGTTCCGCCATATTCTACCCCCGACCAGCGCGGCTCTGCAGTTAGCTTAATCGGGATTGATGGTACAGCACATTGGGTCTAAATTTAGTCTCCCCAAGAACATTCTTCTCCTGCGCTGTTGCTGTGGGGCGAAGCCGGGGTTTTCAGATCCTCCACGGTCACACGCACAAGGATGAGAGGCAGTGGAGCTGAAACGCACTCCTGTGTCACACTCTGCCCTGCTCCCCCTCCCAGCGCCACACTCCAGCTCGTTTTCTCCCTCTCTCTCACACTCTTTCTCCCTCCTCTCTCTCTCACACTCTTTCTCCCTCCTCTCTCTCTCACACTCTTTCTCCCTCCTCTCTCTTACTCTCTCTCTCCCTCCTTTTTGTGTCTCCCTCCTCTCTCACTCAACCTCTCTTGCTCCCTCTCCTCTCGTTCTCCTTCCTCTCTCTCTCACTCACTCTCTCTCCCCTCTCTCTCTCATTCTCCCTCCTCTTTCCCCCTCTTCTCTCTCATTCACTGACTCTCTCTCTCCCCTCTCTCTGTCTCTCATTCTCCCTCCTCTCTCCCTTTTCTCTCTTCCTCAATCACTCACTCTCTCTCTCCCCTCTCTCTGTCTCTTTCTCCCTCCTCTCTCTACCCCCCTCTCCCACTTCTCTCTCTTTCGCACTCTTTCTCCCTCATCTCTCTCTCACTCACTCTCTCCCTCCCTCCTTTTTGTGTCTCCCTCCTCTCTCACTCAGCCTCTCTCGTTCCCTCTTCTCTCGTTCTCCTTCCTCTCTCTCTCCCCTCTCTCTGTCTCTCATTCTCACTCCTCTCTCTCCCCTCTCTCCCTCTTCTCTCTCTCTCACAGACTCTTTCTCCCTCCTCTCTCTCTCACACTCACTCTCTCCCTCCCTCCTTTTTGTGTCTCCCTCCTCTCTCACTCAACCTCTCTCGCTCCCTCTTCTCTCGTTCTCCTTCCTATCTCTCTCTCTCTCTCTCTCCCCTCTCTCTGTCTCTCATTCTCCCTCCTCTTTCCCCCTCTATCCTCTCTCATTCACTGACTCTCTCTCTCCCCTCTGTCTGTCTCTCATTCTCACTCCTCTCTCCCTCAATCACTCACTCTCTCCCCTCTCTCTGTCTCTCATTCTGACTCCTCTCTCTATCCCCCTCTCCCTCTTCTCTCTCTCTCACAGACTCTTTCTCCCTCTTCTCTCTCTCTCTCACACTCACTCTCTCCCTCCCTCATTTTTGTGTCTCCCTCCTCTCTCACTCAAACTCTCTCGTTCCCTCTTCTCTCGTTCTCCTTCTCTCTCTCACTCACTCTCTCTCTCCCCTCTCTCTGTCTCTCATCCTCTCTCCTGTCTCTCCCCTCTCTCTCCCTCTTCTCTCATTCATTCACTCTCCTTCTCCCTGCTCTCTCTCTCTCACATTCACTCACTCTCTCTCCCTGCTCTCCCTCTCATTCACTCACTCTCTCTCTCCCTTCTGTCTCTCCCCTTTTATCTCTCCGTTTCACTGGGATTTTGTGGATCACTTACTCAGGAAAAACCCCCTAGGAAACAGGATTCTGTATTCGGGAGGTGCAATTTAGAAAATCCTTCCTTGTGTGGATCAGAAAAAAAAATGCAAAGCACCAATCAAACTAGATCATTAAGAGTGATAATTTCAAAAAAAAAAAAAAAAGCCCAAACAAATCTGAATAAACACAAAAACCAACATGGTGTACAATGTGTGTATCTCATACTGTGCAGTAATGATAGCTTCAGGAGCACACTGGGGAGATTCTCTTTTTTTTTTATTTGTGTGTGTGACTCAGTTGAAATTGAAAAATAAGAAGACACTGAAAGGGGCTCAAGGCAAAACATTATTATTTTGCTATGATTTGATTTTCGTGACAGAAACAGCAGCCAAAGCCACCTCATTACAGTACCCATACATTTAAAATGTGCCTCCGGCCCGTTAGCCTAACTAGACCATAGCAGCAGTTGTACTGTCACTGTAATGCGAATAAATCTTCAGCAAACCTTTCTATTCAATATCCAATGCAGAACGACTGCAGCTCCACACCTGGAGTTAGACTCATTATATTCTATCTTGTGCAAGTGTTGTTGTTGTAAATGTACTACATAAATAAAGTTAACCTCGACCTAAAGCAGTTTTCACAGTGCTATATGAAGCTGGCATATAATAATAATAAAATAATCATAATAACAACATTTATTTGCCTGCCACCTTTCATACAAGAATTGTAATCCAAAGTGCCTCACATCGGTTAAAAATTGACATGGAATAATCACATAAATAGATGATTACACAACAATTGATATGACTTAACATAATAAAAGTACAGGAAATAAAATGAAATTTCAACAAAATTGTATCAAAAGGTTTAAGACAGGGGTAGGAAAAGAAATACATGAATATTTGATTACACCTTAATTTAAAAAGTACAAGAAAATACATGAATTAGTACAAGAAAATACATAAATTTCAACAGAATTGCATAAACAGAGGTGAAATAGTACAGAAATAAAGACTACAACTATACAAGGAATAAAATAAAATTTCAACAAAATTGCAAAAAACAGGGGTGGGGGACAGGCAATAACAAGTACATACATACAGGTCCTTTGGGAATTATATCCCATAGTTTTGATGCATAGTTGGCAAAGGCTGCGTCTCCAATTTTCCTTGTGATATCTGGGAGTCACTATAGCAACCCTGTGGTGGATGACCTTTGTGTTCTAGTTTGTACATAATTGATCAGAGAGTTTGTAATGTAGCTCGGTCCTGTTCCATTTAAGGCTTTGAAAGTGAGAAGTAGTGTGAAATATGAAGTAATAGCAATAAAACTTTGTGTATAGCACATTTCATTCAAAAATTGTAGCCCAAAGTGATTCACATCAGTTAAAAATACACAAGGAATAAAGACATTAATACAAGATTACACACGAATTCATAAAAGTACAAGAAATAAAATGGAATTTTAGTACAAGTACAATTAAACAGGAAACAAAATGAGATTTAAACAAAATTACATAAAATATATGAACGAGATGCAATACAATGCAATACATTCAAACATGAAATTATACAGTTTCAATAAAATGGAATAAAGACAGTGCACATTCTGGTTCAGTGTTTGTATCCCCATTTTTTTTTATTTTAATCTTTAGCTCCCTTCAGAAGGCCAATGAAAATAAAATGTTTTTAACTTGATTTGAAATATATTTAGTGAACTGGCTTCTCTGATGTACTTGGGAATTGTATTACATAGTTTTGTTGCATAGCTGGCAAAGGATAGATCACTTCAATCCTAATTTTTGCCTGAAAAGTGTCAGGTTGTGGTGTTGGTTGGTATGAGTGTTTCCTGTATTATTTTGTAGGTCCGTTGCTGTCCAGCGTTCCTCTCCTCATGTGTCCTGCAGCTTCACACCCAGATCCCATCTCACCTGTGTCCAATGTCTAATGCCCTCCTAATGTCTCTCACCTGGTGCATCCTCCGTGTATAAAGTCGGCATGCATTTCCCAGTCTAGTGTCAATTCGTTGTGTTTTCACCTGTGAGTCTGACTGTTTCGTTGCGATCTTGGATGAGAGAGTATTGGTTAGTAAATGCGTTTTGTTGGTTCTAGAGATTTGGGTTAGATTTTTTTAGTTTAATTGTAATTTCCAATATTGTGACCTTTTGCCACTTAGAGTGTGATTTTCAGTTATCATTTTCATTCTATGATTTTCCTGTTGTAGGTATTTTTTGTTAAAAATATTCATGTCTTTTCTGTGTCGCTTTTTGTTGTGAATTTGTGATTGAGATGAATATTTGAGAATTGAATTGTGTAAAGAGAGAAAGAATACATTATTTTTGTGAAATCTATTTCCGGTGTGTTTCTGCATCTGGGTCCTGCCTTATCTGTATCGTGACAAAGAGGATAATTGGAATATGATTTATTTACCCAAAAAAATAATCCGCAGAAAAAGTGTTATTAACCCTTTCAAGCACAGTCACTTTTGGTTGGTAATGGCTCCTCCCCCTGACCCTGCTCCCAATTCACATAATAAAAGACCCACTGTGGTGTATATATATATATGGGTTTTTTTGTTTTGTTTTTTTACTGAATTTGTTCCTCTCTTATCACTCAAAGCACAGCTAAGTCAAAATCAAACTGAACTTTACTGTCAATCAGCCCATGCAGCATGTGATTGACTACACAAAGGATCGGAATTTTGTCTACCCATAATCCAAACCGTGCAAGAGCATTTGTAACATATTACATATAAGAGTGCAACATGTAATATATATCATAAGAGCACTACATATTCGGAAATACAGTGGACACATTGTAACCATGACCAGTCCAGATAGACTTTAACCCTTTTATGCATAGTGGTCACTACCGCTATTTTAAACCGTTTTCTCTTATAGGAATGGCTCTCAATGTGACAGTTGACCAAAAAAGTTATCAAGTAGGTTATCATAATTCATGAATGAAAGGGTTAAACTCAGCTGACTAGATAGAGATATGCCAGGAAACATCGTCATCCATCCATGAATAATCTCCGAAAATTGACGTCCACTGCTCTCATCCCAGAACAAAAGTGTCTCTTGGAAAATTAGAGTCTGCCACACGTGCAAAACAGATTTATTTTTGATCCACATCATTGAAAAATATACAATGGCGGGAGGATTAAAAAGTGAACGTAATTTGGCAGCGGCTTGACGGCAAACACTGTGCTTTAAGGAGCATTTACTTTCATTTTGACATCTTTTATTAAGTAGCTTAATCTGCAGAGTGTTCAGTGTTTATTTACTGTTTGTGTTTAATAGGATTAAATGGTGCATTGGTAAAAGGTAGTGGAGGTAATACAAGGTGAAGAGTGGCCCTGCAATATAAATGAAATATTACTATGATAGTATATGATATGTTGTTATATTATATTATATTTATTCATACATAAACGGATCCAAGCACTATCCAAAACTATTACAATTCTTTTTTATGGATGAAAGCGTTTATTGTCAGGACTTGTTCGTTCTCCTCGTTCCTCAGCCTGGCCTTGGGGTTGGTGATCTTGATGGCCAGCTGAGCCGCCCTCTCCACGATCAGCTTCCTGTTCTTGGAGGAGACGTTGTGGGCGATCTCTGCACAGTGAGTCTTGTTTGCTCATCATGAGGACCTCAAGCTCCTTAATATTATGCAACAGGAACTTCTTAAAGCTGGTGGGCAGCATGTACTCAGTCCTCTTGTTGTTTCCGTAACCGATGTTAGGCATCAACTTCTGGCCCTTGAACCGCCTGCGGACCCTGTTGTCAATACCTCTGGGCTTGCGCCAGTTTTTTGCAATCTTCACATATCGGTCAGACTGATGGCGAATTAACTTCTTGGTTCTCTTTTTGACAAGCTTAGTGAGGGGCCGAGGGTTGCCATGTTGACCACCAATGTAAATCCAAAAGGAACTCCAACAACAGCGGAAGGAAAGAAAAGCAAACTATTAGAATTCTAACTGCAACAGAGAATTCCAGCGAGCCGCTCATTCTGTTAAAGATTTTCTTCACGCTCCTCAGACGGCCAATCTTTGAACCTGAACTTAACCCTTTCATGCATGAATTATGATGACCTACTTCGAACTTTCTTTTTTACTAAAACATTAAGACTCACTCATATAAGAGAAAACCACTTTAAAATAGTTGTAGTGACCACTATGCATGAAAGGTTTAAAGTACATAAAGGTTAAAAACGGGACTACACTCTGGAATATACTCGAGAACAACGATAATGAAAAGAAGAGGCTTTAGATTAGATTAGATTAGATTAGATTAGATTAGATACCATTATTAGTCCCACAAGGGGAAATTTCAGGTTACAGCAGCAAATATAAGACAAGACACACAGAGAGATACTGCAAAATATAATGAAAAATAAGAGTGATTCCTAATAATATAGATATGTAAATATAAATAAAGAAAAGAAAAGAGCAGATTGAGTGCAACCGTAAAGATCAATAAAGAGACATTGTCAGTTCTATAGTTATACATTTCTATAGTTAAACCATCATTACTTTCCTTTTTGTTTTGTTTTTTAGTAAAACAGACTCATCTATGAATATTTATGAGTAATGCAGTGTTACTTTGCTTTTGGAAAATCAAGAAAATGCCTTCAGACAGTAAGTATAAATGTATTTAAAACCCTCCCTTCAGTCATAGTAGCAGACATAATAAATACTTCCAACGCTAAACAATAACCCAAGTTTATGGTGTTTTACAAAAGAAAGTCCAATGACCTCGTTGCAATAATATTCGATGATATACTCTATGATATCCTCTCTACGCACACTGAAAAAAATCTGGGATGTAAATATGCAAATGATGTTCTTTTTTAAAGGTTACCAGATGTTTAGTAAAAAGTGCACTTTCGGTCTTTTGACAGTGTCGGGTTTCCTCCTCGCACTCGTAAACAAACAAACAAACAAAAAACACAATAAAAAAAGAAACGTGGATATGTGCATTAAAGGGATTCATACTGAGTTTCATGCAAATTTGTGACAGTTGTTCAATAGGTCAGAACAGAATGACTCTCAGACATCCAAGAGAAACAGTCATGAATTCAGCACCACTGACTCATCTGCAGCCGTTATGTATAAACAGGTCACCAGTGTCACTGCCTCATCATGTAGTTTAACCCTTTCATGCATGAATTATCATAACCTACTTGAAGATATTTTTAAAAACAACTGTGACATTAAGATTCATTCATTTAAAAAAAACCTACTTTAAAGTAGCCTTCATGACCACTATGCATGAAAGGGTTAAAGTCTACCTATACTGGTCGAAAAATGTACTGGTCAATAACTGTGCTTTGAGTAATAAGAATGGGGGAAAAAAAAGTTTAAAAATGACCATAAATGCACCACAGTGGCTTTATGTGTGAATTTTATTGCGTGGTACTGGGGGCGGGGGTCAGGGGGAGGAGCCGTTGCCAGCCAAGAGTGACATATCCGCATTGTATCCAGGTGATTGAGTGTCAGTAAACATGCAGCAGTCAGTGAGAAAGATTGAGTGTAAAGCAGCTGTTGATACTTGATTATGCAGCTGCAAGCTTTGAACTCTGTCGTTGTCAGGGAGAAGAGACCCAGCATCGACTGATAATGTGTCATCTTACACTGCTATCTGATGCACTGGAGTCAGTGACCTGTCCATCACAGCCCAGGTCATCAGATAATGCAATGAATCTGCATCAATACTAGTGCCACAACAGCTGTATGCCTGTATGTGTGTGTGCAGTATTATATTTTCCATACATAATATTTCTCAAAAGTGGATTAATATGTCTTAAGTCTTGTGTTGTCAGGTGATTAAGAAGTGATTAAGGCTGATTTTAACAGTGATAATTATATAAATTCAAGTACCTTCATTCCTTCATAGCCCTCATAATCAAACTTGTGTAAAAAAAAATTAAGCTATTTCAGCATCAAACTTAATTATTTTCATTTAACCCTCTCTTATGTGGTGACAAGAGTGCTTCTAGTTTTTATCACTTTGTCAACTCTTAACTCAGGTCATTTAATTTCATCACTTTCACTTTTTTTTTTTTCCGCTTTGGTCAAAGACCATGTGGTGGTAATTTTCAACAGCATGGAAGAGTGACTCACTCGTTGAAATCTTCGGCGTAGATTCAGTCGGATGATTAAATACATATTTAAATGTATACGCACACACACAGACACATACACACACATAAATAAATACTGGATATGGCCCCTTCAAAATAAAACAAGCTGCCACAGTGTACTATGTATGAACAGTAAATCCCTGCATTGGCTCTACTCTCAACATAGACTTAGACTTAGACTTCCTTTATTGTCATTACACAGACACACACAATGAATCTGGTAACGAAATGTCATA
>JAPTHA010000010.1:4575206-4586170 GCA_029814585.1 Gymnapogon annona
TGGAAGTTGTGGAATTGACTCCAGGAAGAGTAGCTGTACATGTTACAGCTAATGGAGATCAAAATAAATACAAATAATTACAATGGTACTGTACTTTAGACATTCCTGTGTAATGTTTACACTGTTTGCAGTACTATATACGGTTATCAGCAGTATTACATCATTCATTATACATCAGTATAACATTGTTTATATTATTCATTTCCTGTTTATACTTATACTATACCTGGACCAGGTCCTACTGGACCTATTTAAACTTACCATGTAGCTGTCTGTGTGTGTATTACATGTATTCACTTAGAGGTGTGTGTGTATATATATATATATATATAAATATATGTGTGTGTGTGTGTGTGTGTATACATGTGTGCGGGTGTGTGTGTATGCATAAACTCAGACAGTTATATGATGTCTACTTGACCTACTTGCATCGTAGCCACTCTTGGCTTGTTACGTATCGTTTGTTTATTTGTGCTGTGTTTTTCCGGTTGCCAAGTAATGACATAAAGGAAGTCTATGTCTAGAAAGAACACATTTCTCAGTTAAGGTCAAAGATATTTGGTGACAGTATTTGAATTTTCTACAAATGACCTGAACTTGTTTATCAAAGTGCACAGAACACATAGGATTTGGGATCTTAAAATGTTAACCACCTGATTGAATATAGACAAATTAATGTAAAAACTACATGTCCAAGTTAACAATAAGCATAAATAACTTGTTTTGTGTGAATAGAGAATAAGAAAAAACCTACTGGAAGAGTAGTTGACTCTGTGAATCTTTCTCTGGCCCCCTTTCCTTTGGCACCTTCATCTACATCACACCACAAAGAGTGAAGAATACATGTTCGTCATCTTAGATACCTTTGGAAATGAATGTGGTGTTTTTTGTCCACTCTGGATGATGCTTAAGTTACATGCTATCTCTGTCAAACCCACTATTAACATGAAGATAGGACATCACTAGTCTAGCACATGGAATAGTATCAACTAATGACATGATCAGATGTACATTTGACACCACCTTTAGCCAGAAAGTGTTTTTACTAATCTATTACTAGCCCTGCCATCTTAAAGGATTGGTTATGTTGTGTTGTGTATAAGTGGAGGAGGACAAACAAATGGATGTCACTTTCAAATCCTGCACGGTCCAGCCTAAAGGGATGGATAACCACCCTAGTTGGCAGCTTGAGTTACCGTTTAGGTTTGGAGAACAGTTTATTCATCTGAAAGCAAGAGTCCACAAAAAGAACACATTTTCATTCCATGTAAAGACCACACACACCTGACGCTGCAGTGCAGAAGTATGTTGTTGAAAGCTGATAATGACCTCATTCAGAATCATGGACAGATATCATTCCTCTGTTTAACGCAGCCTGTACTTTCACATGTCCATCACCATTCTCGCTTAACATTATAATGTAATGATGATTATAGCTATTCAGCTTAATTGTATCACTCTTTCTGCACATACTCCAATGATGTTTAACTTGGTATGGAAGGAGACTATATCTGTACAGATAGAACCACCACCCAGAACCACATGTACGGACACAGCAACCATCTAGAACTGCACAGACAGAACCACAGGTAGACAGATGAAAAGATCTGGCCATAACAGACAATTTTACCTGCTTTAAAGTTGATTTTATGGATATATCTTATTTTTAACAGCTGAGTCTGGAGTTTAAACCACCACGCTTTTACGATCCAAGAGCTTTTAGAAATCAGACATCTAGATCCTACGATTGCCAACAAGGTATACAATAGCCACATGCAGGTATACTTCCTGCATGTGGCAAGCTCACATGCAGGAAGCCTGGTTTTCCAACAACGGGTGCCGAAATGTCTTCTACACCCCATGAGGAGCTTATAAGAAAAGTGCCGACCTGAAGGAGGAATTATCGTCTGTCTGAAGAACTACAAAGGAAAGACTAACTCCTGTCTAGTTTCTTGGTTCGTCTTCCTCAGCTGTCCAGTTTGGTGATAGCAGAACACTCCATACTGCTGGCAACATCAAGTTCTAGCATAGTGGATATGGTCCTATGGGATCCTCTAAGCTTACGGCAGCCTGCTGCTCAACACTTACCCACGGGTCCACCTGGGCCAAAGTGTTGGTTGGTGGTCACAAACATAGCAGGGATGGGTCCACAGATAGATAGATAGATAGATAGATAGATAGATAGATAGATACTTTTTTTGTCATTGTCACATTTAACAATGAAACGAATGTGGCACTGTCCACCCGCAGTGTAGAAATAAAATATGTCCAGACATTCCTAAAATGTCATAAAAACACATAAAACATAAAAGCACATAAAAACCATGCACACATAAAAACACACACAGACTTCATAAAAAAAACACATATTCATTGTGTTGACTTCATAAAACCAATGATAATAAATATTAATAAATAAACCTGACCATTCAATTCCAGCCCGTATTGCACATACCCACATGTTATTGCACATACACACACGTTATTGCACATACCAACATGTTATTGCACATATGGTATGGGTGTTATTGCACACCCACACACATGGCCCAGTGGAAGAGGAGAGGTTGGGCCTTTAGGAGTTCAGGAGTTGAGGAGCCGGACCGCCCACAGATAAAAGGTGTTCTTCAGTCTGTTTGTCCGGCTCCTGAAGGACCTGTATTTCTTACCAGAAGGCAGGAGACGGAAGTGTTGGTGTTGGTGAGTCCCTCAGAATCCTACTGGCCCTGCTCACCCCTCTGGTCTCTGCGATGGCCTCCAGGGAAGGCAGGGGGCAGCCAATGATTTTGGCTGCTACCCTTATGACCCCCTGCAGGGCTTTCCTCTCCCCAGCGGTGCAGCTGGCGTACCATGTAATGATGCTATAGGTAATCACAGTCTCCACTGTATAGTGGTAAAAAGTCTGCAGCAGTTTTGGCTCAAATTGATATTTCCTCAGTAGTCTGAGGAAATGTAGTCGCTGCTGAGCCCGACCCACCAGCGCAGCCGTGTTGGGGTGCCATTTTAGGTCATGGGACGGGTGTACCTCCAAGTACTTGAAAGAGGAGACTCTCTACGCAGACTCCGTCTATCTGCAGTGGGGTGGGGAGATCGACTCCTGTTCTCCTCCAGTCCAACACCATCTTCTTTGTTTTCCTGGTGTTCAGCGGGAGGTTGTTGGCTGAACACCAGGCTTCAAGCCTCTGGTCCTCCTCCCTGTACAGCGACTCATCACCATTGGAGATGTGACCCACCATTGTAATTTTGCTGTTGACAATGTAAATTTGACAATGACATTATAGTGGTGGGATGGGATGCAGTCGTGGGTGTACAAGGTGTACAGGAAGGGGCTCAGCACACAGCCCTGGGGGGAGCCTGTACTGAGTGTCAGAGTGGACGATGTGTGAGCACGCACCCTTACCTGCTATGGACAGTCTCTCAGAAAACTGTAAATCCAATCACAGGTGGGACCTGGGAAGTTTAGCTGAGTTATCTTCCTAATGAGGATGCTCGGCAGGATGGTGTTAAATACCAAGCTAAAATTAACAAAAAGCATCCTGACGTAATTCCCCAGTTGCAGGTTCAGCTCTTCTGAAATCATTCCTCCTTCTACATGGCTAAGGGAGTTAACATAAGCCAACATAATTACTCAACGCACAAATAATACACATATAATAACTACAAAACACCCACACCTCAGACCAGCTCAGCAGAAACCTTCAACATGGCAATTCTCACCGACACCTCGCCAACAATTTTTTGCTTTAATTATTTAATGAGAAAGGGCAAGAATGGTGGTGGTACTGCCTCAGTAGTGTTGGTTGCAGTCTCTGTTAAGCAAATTTTACTGGATAGATATAGTACTTTTGAACACCACGGCTTTGTTTTTAATAATATTCCAATTCTCTGTTTGTCTGTTTACAGACTGCCAAGCCATGTGTGGCTTTTATTGATGAATTCCTTAGGTTTTTATCAATATTCCACAGCATGATTTCAATTTCTGGTTATTTTTAACTTGTACATTGTCAAGATTTTATTAGTTTAATTGACTCGATGGACTTTGCCAAACATGTTATGCCTCCAACTCACAAGAGGGGACACACTGGACCTGGTCATCAGCTACGGCCTGTCTACGACTGTGTCCTCTGTTGATGACTTGGCTGTATCGGACCAGCCAAGTCTATTTTTATCATCACCAGTTTTAATAAAAAGGAGGACCCTGGACAAGTCGCCAGTTCATCGCAGGGTAATCATGGGCAAGGTGGGTGAAGTGTCTTGCCCAAGGACACAATGGCTGTCTCATGATCAGGAGAGAGCGGCAATCAAACCGCCAACCCTTCGGTTAACAGACGACCTGCTCTACCACCTGAGCCACGGCCGGCCCAAATTACTTTAGTTTTACTGAATTAAATCCTGTTTGTACGATTCATGTCTAGTCACGTTAGATTTAGCTGTTTCTGGTTTTATTTTGTGATTTCCTGTCTGGTCCCGTGTTCTCTCCTTATGTGTCTGATAGGTTCACACTCAGTTTCCCCTGCCACTCGTGTCTTGTTACTAATCGTCCTAATGTATCACAGCTGCTGGATTCCTATTGTATATAAGTCTGTGTGTGTTCCCCTGTCCTTTGTCAGATCGTTGAGTGTCTTGCCTTGTGAAGCATTCCTCATCTTGCCTTGCCTTGTTCTCGTGTGTGAGTATGCCCTGAGCTGCTAGTTATTTAACTTGATATTTTCATAGTCTTGGTTCTGGTTTTTTTTGTACTTGTTAATCTTTCTAAATTTTGTATGTTTCCTTGTGAGAGTGATTTTGATTTGTAGTTTTGGATTTATGATTTACCCGTTGTGGGAATTTTTAGTTAAGATTTATTCACGTGTTATTGTGCATCATTTTTTGTTAATTGAATAACCATTGACAAATCCTAATAATAAGTGTTGTATGTTCTTTGTGAATGATAAAATAAATATTTATTTTGTTATTTAGTTTGGTCTGCATCTGGGTCTGTCGTCTGGAGAGTTCTAACAGTGTTTCTTTAACCACATCCTCTGATTTTATAATGACTTTAGTTAATTTAATGAACTGCAATTAACTTTAATGACTAATTTAAGCCAAATCTCAACTCTGTAGCTAGGTGTATCTTCCGTAGGGTTAATCTGACCTTGCAACCAAGATGTGTTTGAGGGTTGCTGGGGCTGCATGCTGGAGACAGGCTGGGTCTTCTCCATGCCACAGATGTAGGTTGGCTGAAAAGGGTAGAGCATCCTATGTCGCCCCTGATAAAGCTTAGCCTATTAGACTCCATGCTCCAAATCTCATTCCTTGTGATTTTCCTCCTCTCCAGAACCTTCCCCTTCATCCATTCGGCTTCCTCCTGGTACTGCTCCTCCTCCACCACCATGTGCTGCCATTTAGTTGGGGTAACCTTTTCCCATGGGGGTGTTCTCCAAGCCATTCCTTCTGCCATGTTGAACATGCCTCACTATATCTTGGTGTCTGACGGCGGCCTTTTCCATGGTTACCCCTGCAGATGGCTTCCATTTCCTACCCATTGCTAGGGTTGGGATGGCAACTTTGAAACATGGATTCTGTGAGGGTCATCTCCAACCTTGTTCTGACACATTTCTGGTCCTCCACCAGGCTTGAGATTAGTAGGCCAAGGACTCCATTGCCATACAGGCCTATGCTGGTTTGGCAATGCAGCAGACCAAAACACTTACTCATTTGGGCATTCACCAATCTCTCCAACTGACTGGCTGGGCATATAGTGACTTCATTAATGGAAATTGGACACATGAGATGAGGTAACAGTTCAAACTGAAAGCACCACAGCTTCCGCTTCCCAGGGAAAACAGTGTCGTCAATCTTCTCGAGGCCACTGATGGTATCCTGCCTATTCTTCTACCTGCTTTGAGGTCTGCAATATACTATTGGCTAAGACCTTTGGTAAGTTTCCTCAGAACTGTAAGAATTAGCTCATTCTTCAACTTCAATGTGGAACCTGTCATTGGTTAGCTTGCCTTTGCAGTGGTGATGCTGCTGGATTATCTGGGTTTAATCTCCATTTTGTGTTTTGCTAGAGTTTATCCAACAGGCGTTTGGTCCATGTATTTGTTGCTGTTACCTCCTTCCATGTACGCCCTGATTGGAGAAAGAAGCAAACTGCTCTTCAACTGTTCCCCTCCAACTACCCATCAGGATGCTTTGATGATGATCTCCATTAAACACCAAGTGCAGCTTGTCATTATGCCTATCTCACAGTGTTGCTAAGCAATTGTCCTGGCCTGTGCAGTTTTACAGAACTGGAAGTTGTGAAATTAATCTTTGACCAGTCTTGTCAGACACGTTTGGACTTGGAAGAAGTTGTGTGCTGTCCACAAAATCTCGTGAGGCACTGATCCGAAGACATTGCCAAGATATATGAAAACCACATACAGATTTTTCTTCATCATTGCCATTCATGTCAGGTGACATTTATGTGTTCCAGGCATCCTGAGAATCTGCTTATCCCAGCCTTGCACATTGAGGTGTCAACAAGGTTGTTCATCTCCAGGAATACTGAGGCCTCTGGGCCACAACACTGAAGAATAATTTTCCTTCCACATTCAGAAGGTTGATTTAGTGGAACTGATTGATAGTTGATGAATTCTTCTTTGGGATCAGGATCCCTCCTGCCGCCATGCCTTTGGAATAATACCTTTCTGTCATGCCACTCTCATCAGCTTCCAGAGATAGGTACTTCATGACTTCGCTCCATGTACGGGGCCCTTGTTTCCAGGTGGTGCTGAGGTGGTTTTAATGGTGGCCTGTCATCTGGATGACTGGTTGTTAAATACCAATGTTTGTTGGACTAGGTCTTCCGTAGGTGCTCCTCTCCTCCCCTTATGGTTGTTTTGACGGTCCCAGGTTCTCCCTGAACAAGAGGTCTTTGACATACTTGTAGGGAGCTCTGTAGAAGGCATCCACTCTTTGTTATGTAGCTCCTCAAGCATCCTGCTCTTCGTAGCATTGCAACACACTGCTTGACATTGCATGTAGTGCCTCAAATCCTTTCCTTTCCACTTCTGAAGCCTTCTCCATTGTTTACTCAGGCACCTTCTTTCTTTCACAAGTCTCTTGATCTCTTTTTCTCTCCGGGACTTAAAATGGAGTGATGGTTCTCTCCGTGACAGAAAGTTTACACTGTACACCCCAAATCTCTCTGTTCCATTGTTGTAATTTACCTCTCTGATCATTTCTAGCTTTCTTTCCACAAACCCTCTCAGACTTTCTAGGAGATGGACTAGGTCTATTTCGGTGGTTTCCTATTCCTTTTTTCTATAGGGTTCTGATACCCTGCAGGCTGTGGTGAATGTCCTGTCACAGTGCTTCACTCAACTGATTTAAAGCTCAGAGCCAGAGGAGAGAAACTGTATTGGGCTTATATACATGGTCCACAAGTGGTGGCTATATGGATCAACTCAGGAGGGTAAATCCCAACCTGCTACAGTAAAGTCTGTCAGTGAGTGTTCTTCTGCTGGCGCTGTCTCAGACTCTAGGGGAATTTTTCCTCTTGGACTCTTTGTAACAATAGTTGGGTGAAGGCAAGTCACTTATTAGTGGAAGCCTCCTGCCGATGCGGGTAGCTAACCCATGCCAGTCTGGTCAGAGTCTATTCCTTCCTGTCAGCAGTCTCTTCAGGCCATCACCACATCTTTCCTAGGAACTCAGCTGCAGTGGTCACTGGTTTGACACTAGAAACAGGATTTTTATTCACATAACAAAACAACTATTCAAACAACAACTTCAATCATACAACAACGCAGTCAGACAAGCAAGAAATACCTATTTTGTCACCCATAAAAATAACTCCAAACTCCTCTCTACCACTGGCCAGTAAAGTAACCCACATTGCAATACACAACAATTACTATGCAAATTAGAGGTGAAACAAAATGTAGCTTAAAACTTCACTTTATACACCTGATGAACGTGGGATAAATTTCCTTCTGCCTCTAAAGTTTCCTTACTCCATACAAGTTCTACTGAAAAATCATTTACACCCACTAAAATCCCATTACTGTCAAGGACTTATTCAAGAAGTACAATTTTAAAAAGAAGATGACAAATATGACACATGTGACTCCATGGGTGAGAAGTTTGCAGACCACTTCACAAGCAAATTTTATTTTATTCGATCCAGTTTTTCATCTGTCGAGGGAACCATTTTTAATGAGACTGAGGGTGGACTCTTACCTGAGGAAACACTGGACAATTTTGACCAGGTTGATGTGCAGATACTTGGTTGGGTTTTCTCCCAAGTAAAACCAATCAACTGTCTTTTAGAGCCAATTCCCACATCATTTCTAAAACAATTTTATGGATTCTTTGAAAGTGAGCTTTTAAACATTGTCAATTTGTCTTTTCAGACGATGGTGAGGCTTCTTCTGAAGAAGCACAATATGGACCCTGGCAGTTTTATTGTATCCACTGTAAGGAACGTATTCAGAGAATGAAACCAGGTGCGGAATGACTGATTTTCAAAATAAGAGAGTTTATTTAGTGTATTCAGTGGAACATTCTATATTTACAATTTAAACAATTTAAAAATAATTATTTTGATATCTACCAAAATTCGCCGATAAAAAAAACATGTGAATAATATTAACTTTAATGGAAAATCAAAGATGTAAAAACTATAAATCAAAATCACTCATCAAGAGGAAAAAGCACCAATCACTAAGAAAACAAAAGGCAAAATACAAACTCAAAATTGCTTCCAGGAGGAAAATGATAATTTTAGAAAACAAGAAATATAATCAGAATCAAGACTAGGAATACGATACTGGACTAGACTAAACAATACTTAAAGGAGCAAGGCAAGACATGAGCAAGGCAAGAACGAGGCTGTTTCTGAGGACAGACATGCAACGAACTGACAAAGGACAGAGGGAAAACACGCCACTGTTACGGCTGGCTCAAGCCCGCAACAGGATGAGGGAGACAGAGACTGGGTAAAGTGCGAAAAAAGAAGTATTTGCTTACATAAAGAAAGTTTAACAGAGATTAAGGTAACAGAAAGTAATAAACTTAAATGTGCATGGTGTCGAAATGCAGGGCGGCTGCAGGGCAAGTTGGAACACGCCGGTCGGGAGCACACAGGAGGAGGAAAAGAGAGAGAGTGCTCGTGCACGTCCTGCACTTTTTGTAGGTGCTCGCATGGAAGTGGGCTGCAGCGGCGTGGGCACAGGTGGCTTCAGCACCTATACAAAGAGAGGAGACAGAGGAGCGACTACAGGGACAAGATTACCCCCCCGAAAGCCCCAAACATCCCTGGGTCGTAACACCCCCACGCCCCACATTATAATTATATTTATGCACTTTTTTGTGGAGTAATATACAGTTGATGGAGGAAGTTGAACTGGATCAGTCTATACCTAGTATTTAAAGTAGGGGTGCCTCCATCTTTACACAGATTCCTCCATGACTGTTCTTCAGTGGTGATTCCTAGATCTCCTTCCCATTTAGCCCTTGCTCTGTCTCTATCTGGTATCACTATAGTGGACATAAGGTCTGTATACATCATTGAAATTGTTCTAAACAATGGTTTTTCAGCATGGCACAGATTTTCAACTGGAGACATGGAAGGTAGATTCCAATTTCCCCTTTGCAGAGTCCTGATAACATCCTGTAGTTGGACATGACTGAAGAAATCCCCGTTTGTCATACTCAAATCTTTCTTTTACTTGTTCTAAAGACATAAATTAGTCATCCTTGTAACCGTGTTCTATATGACAAATGTCTTTCTCCAAGGCAGGATTTAAAGTTACCGCTGCTCTGAAGGATGATGGGTAGTAATCAGTTTCCCCATTGTGGGTTTTTTTCCACCTTAAACAAATCCCTAAGACTGTACCAGACTTGGATTGAGTGAAGGTTTAGTGGGTGATCAGTTGCTGTTTTAATTGGTTTTCTATCCTATTTGTACAATATAACCGTTGGTATCTCTTCTTTCATCTCTATCCTTTCAATATCAACCCACGAAGGACAGGGGTCCATATAAAAAATCTGGGCCAGAAATCTGGCTTGTGCAGCAGACTAGTATGTTTGGAAGTTATGGAGTTTCAAACCTCCATCCTCGGGATTGGTCTATCCAAGCAAACTCTTGGTGTCTTACCATGCCATAAAAAAGACCTAATATGTCATATCACTTTTAACTGTATTTTAGCTATTAAAACCTGGATGGCAATAAACTTTCTGCAGCTCAACCAGGGAAAAAATGAAGTTTTAGTTATTGGCCCCGAGGCTATGAGAGAGAAATACTTACCAAAACGGCAAGTATCCTGGGCATTATTTTTTACTCTGAGTTCACCTTTATTCCACAGAGTTCCTGTTTTACATTAGATCTATTACAAAAACAGGTGTTTATCATCTAAAGCAGTGGTCCCAACAACTGGTACACAAACCGGTAACGGCCCGTGATTCATTTGGTACCGAGCGGCCCAAGAAATAATAAACTGCCGGCGATACGATACTTTAACGATACATGGAATTTTCTGGCGATACAATTCACCCTCTTCATGGCGCGATACGATGTGATAATCATTTAGCTCAAATCAATGCGATACGATACAATATGATGCAATTTGTTACGATATGATGTGATTCAACATGATACAAATAAGAAAAGAAAAAAAAGATGGAATTCAGTCTGGTACTGCAAAAAGCATTTGGCTTTATTCCTTATAAGCACTTGGTAGTAAATTCAACAAAAGTGCTGTTTTTTTTTTCTTTTTTTACTATGAACCACTTCATGCAATTTTTTTGCCATTTTAAACAGCAACTTCTCAAAAACAACTTTCCATTCAATGGCCGTACTACTGTCTGACAAACCTATGTGCTAGAGTGGACTTTATAGCGAGACACTGAGAATGAGATATTTGAGTGAGTTCTGCAACAATAAGAGTACAACAATTCAACAATAATTACTGCTGTAAAAAGTACAGTATACAGCA
>JAPTHA010000010.1:4780003-4790118 GCA_029814585.1 Gymnapogon annona
GATGTGAACATTTTCATCATATAATTTGACTTGTTTCACTCTAAAAACATGGAGGAAAGTTTGGAGTTGACATTATTAAGACATTATTATGGTATTATTTTACTGGTTCGGCCCAATTCAGATCAAGTCTACCTGAATGTGGCCCCTGAGTGAAATGAGTTTGACACCCCTGCATTAGACTATGAGAGTAAAAAAGCCATCACATCTATTATTCATCATCTCTCGTGTACGTAAACAGGCCGACGTCACCGTGGTTACCTGAAGTCTGCGCCGCTGTTGGATGCTGCGTCTCCTGCCGTTAAAGCCGGTTGGACGCCTTTATCTGCAGCTTCTGTGGCTTCGGTAGAAACCTGCACGGTTACACAAGTTCACTCACGGGGTCGCTCAAGACATGTGTGTGTATTCAAACCACGTGGGCCTCACAGGATGCAGTCGAGTAGAAACAAATGTTAGTGGTAAAGGGATCACACTTTTTGGTTTTCCGTTTGACCCTATGAGTCTCCATCCCTGTGATCCAGACGTGTTACACTGATATCTGGGACACCAGGGAAGTTCGGTTTGAAAAAATAAAATGACCTGTCACTCGACAGACAAAACCAGTGGCTCAGTTAGTATGTTTAACCCTTAAAGACCCGCAACTTATGGCAACTTTGGAATAAACGCATGGGAATAATGAACTTATTACCACTTACGAATAATAACAGCATCAGGATTTTGCATTCTTCAGTTTTCCTATATTTAATGTAACTATCAGAGGAAGTTGAAGACGCTGTTTCAGCAGAATATGTTACCGACACAAACACAGGGTCGGACTTCAGCCGTTGCCAATTAGTGTTAAAGTAGATGACAGTGTTTCCAAGTTTATTAAAGAACCTCTTTACCTGAATTATTTACATGCATCAATACAGTTAGTGGTTCAGAAGTTAAGAAAAAAAATGTATATCTGTGAGTACTTTTGGGTTGCTGGTGGTTGTTTAGGTCTTTAAGGGTTGGTTACACATGGTTCCTGCAGGTTTTAAATATATAACGTTTTTATGGCCAGAATGAAGGCTATTTGAAAGCCATTTCAGTTCCAAAAACTACAGGTTATGTTTCTTATTGAAGCGTTTCACTGCACGGGGTACAGCTGACTTGTAAACTCAATGAGCTGTTCTGGAGCCACATCTTGTCAAACTGTACTTTTCAAAATCAGCTTAGACATTAACGGTAACATTTTCAACGTCTTTGCGTCTAGATGTAATTGGGTTTACACAACTTGGTTTTGTTCTGTAATTTGGATGGGAACACGACCAATGTAAACCTTTACCTAAAAGACAGGCAAGCAAATCTGAAATGAATGCACGATATTAATGAATAGTTGAAGGCTGATATATTAAAGCATTTTAAAGACCCACAGAAACCCTGTTTAAAACCAAATTCACAGATGTGTCAAACTAAAGTCAGGTTCACAGTAACTGGTTTAATCCTGCCAGGAAGTCGATTTGTTACAACATGCAGATGTTTACATACACGTTACCTACATGCACTTAAAGTCGGTTTTTAGAAACCTGGCTGGTTCTGAGGTGTCAAAAAGTGACTTTTTAACGCATGTAACCCCAGTGTTTGTAAACCTCTGATCTCGACTGGAACAGAGTGGTTTACATGTGACCCCAGAGGTCAAAGTGTCTCCAACTATGAGAAGGAACTACAACAGTGGACATAAAAACATCATCATCACACAGGATGTTTCTGGACAGCACGCGGATGCAGAAATGCGGTTAGGTGATGAAGACAGATGCGCACACACACACGCACACACACACAGAGAGACACACTCGGCTTCAGCGACGCTCAAGCACCTCGATACTAACCTGAGAGTGATAGATGTAGGAGGAGCGAGGGCTCCGTATAAAATCCAAAATAAAGGCAGCGTCCTGTCAGCATACAGGAAGAACACAACCCAGGATCAAACACCCAGAGCCCAGCAAAAGGAAAACAGTGGCATGGAGAAAGGCAGATGGACGGAGAGAGAGAGAGAGAGAGAGAGAGAGAAAACAAAACAAAAAACACAGCAGAAGCCTCACACCAAAGCACCAGCAGCGGTGATTATTCACAGTATCTGTCGCCGATGGAAAACTTGAAACGCTGAAGCAAAACACAGACGCGCCCAAATATTCACCTTGCGGGGGCTGTCTACGTATGTGGAGGCTGTGGCGATGCCTGGGGGCTCGCTCACCGAGGCTGGAGACTTCATCTGCTGCTGCTGCTCCTCCAGAGACCTGACAGGAGGGAGACAGAAGGGGGCGGAGCTTAGACTGTGCTCTGCATTAGGGGTGTTCAACTCCAGGGTATCTACAGGTTTAAGGAAGTTCAATTTAAGACCTTTTTAAGTCGTTTTTTAAGGCCGCTTTAATTCAATTTAAGACCACATCGCAAATAGTTCTGTCCATATATTTAATGGGACTGAAAGTGCTGAAACAAACCAAAGATCGAGATCACAACTCTGCAGTAGAACGTAGTAGACCACAGTAACAGTTTGAAACATCAGACAATCTTTCCCTTATCGTTGTTTCCTTGAACTGGTCTTAACAGCAAATGTCAGTTTATCCATCCAGCTAAGATTACATTTACATGTCCCCATGACTAACGTTACCAATAGCTATTGAAGTGCAAGATTAGATTAGATTAGATTAGATCCCTTTATCAGTCCCTGCGGGGAAATTTCAGGTTACAGCAGCACATATAAGACAAGACACACACAGAGAAATACTGCAAATATGATGAAAAATAAGAGTGAATCAGAATAATATAAATATATAAGTAGAAATAAGAACAGATTGAGTGCAACAGCAGAGATCAATAAGAGACAACGTCAGATATATAGTAATATAAGCTGTTACAAGCTGTACAAGCTGTTAACGTGTATACTTAAAATTAGCCACCATTTATCTACCCCCCCAACACACGCGCACACACACACACACACACACACACACACACACACACAATTCTGTTCTGTTGTGTTTGTGGCATTTTTAAGAGGCTCATTTAAAGATTAATTGTCATTTTTAACGATTATTAAGGCCTTATCTTTGGACAAACTAATTTAAGACTTTTTAAAATACACACTATTATACTTCTGTCACAGACCATTGGTTTCATATTAATTTTGGACATAACCAGAGTTTCTGAGTCCAGCGTAAACGCAGTCTGAGCTACAGTTACTCACTTCTGGTTCTGCTCCATCTCCAATAAGGCCGATAACGCCGACGTGCCTTTCTTTCCTTGTGGGGGCGCCACAGGCTCTGTGGGATACGGCGGGAGAGGTGTGGTAACCTTCATCGGTGTGCCTTTCTGCTAAATGGAAACCAGAGAGAATCAGAAACGGTGTTGGTTTTAAATCCAGTTGAGACTGACGATATGTTTAACAGTGGATAATGGTGCTTTATGATGTTAAATATCCTCCATGACGCTCTCGTGACTGAGATCTTTCAAAAAAAAATTTTAATTACTCTATTCTAACAAACAAAATATCATTCAATCAATTTCTGATAATAGTCATCATCTCACCAAGACTTTGGTCTTGATTTTAGGGATAGAAGATTTCTTCAGATATCATCATTTGAGACATTTTCTTGAAAATATAAATATAAAAATGTCTGTGTTTACATTCCAATTTTTCATATTGTCCAACTTTTTCAGTTTTGAGGTAGTAAAAATGAAAGGCATCATTAACTGTACTTGGTCTCTTCTTACTTTTTCTACAGCTACTAAAAAAACAAACAAACAAACAAAAAAAGAGGATGTAAATCAGGGGTGTCAGACTCATTTCACTCAGGGGCCACATTCAGGTCCATTTGATCTGAAGTGGGCCGAACCAGTAAAATAATACTGTAATATAGTATAGCGTATACCGTAATATAATGTATAAATAATGTCAACTCCAAATTTTCCTCCATGTTTTAGAGTGAAACAAGTCAAATTACGTGACAAAAAAGAGACATGAATAAACACGAACAAACTGAAAAGATAAGTGCAATTTCAACTATTATACTCTAGTTTAACATTTACACACGTACTGGACATTATAACTGACAATGATAATATGTATTTTAACTTATATAACTTATAACTAAATTATAACTGACATAATATTTAATACTTCTTTAATACTTTAACTTCTTAAGTAATTCCAGGTTGTTCACATCTTTTGTTAAATACTACTTTGTTTGACTGTTAATACATGATAAAATTTGGAGTTGTGAGTATTTTTAGGTTATTATGTTGGATTGTATAGTGTATTACCAACATGAGATTGAATTGGTCTGAATGTGAAACCTGAACTAATATTATCGTTAAAATCTTCAGTGTCATTTCAGCATTGCATAGATTCATCTTTAGGGCCAGACTGGACCCTTTGGCGGGCCGGATTTGGCCCCCGGACCACATGTTTGACACCTGTGATTTAAATGGACATAATGTTTGATGTTAAATCAAAACCAAGACGGCCTCACTCTGATGATCCTGTCGGAGCGATGGCGTCGTCGGATGCGGTTGAGACCCTCCAGGAAGCGGATGAAACCGTCCAGCAGGACCCACTCCCCGCTGCCACCCATCCCAGTCCCTGCTCCTTCTCCGTACACGTCCCAGTGGCCCTCGCCGTCCGCCACCCGCCGAGCTCCTCCGGCGGGCAGCAGCAGAAAACGAGTCCTCCAGAACTTCAGAGAGTCGATCAAACTATGGAGAAGAACAACCTTTGTACAGTGACATGAGCCTAAAAAGACCAAACAACCTCAAGAGGGCATAAATAGCATTTCTAATTTAAAATGATTAAAAATAACCTAAAATTTTCATTAGAGTATTGAAAAATTGCTGATAAAAGCCCAAAACCCTCTCAGATTTGTTTAGACTTAGACTGTATATTGTCATTACACAGATACACACAATGAATCTGGTAATGAAATGTTGTAGAATTGTCAGCTGATGACACAAATAAATATGGAAAATAGAAAAGTGCACAATTGCTGAGTGAATCTAAAGGCATGAGTGTCTGCAGTGTAAAGGTGACAACAAAAATTCACACAGTCAATATAAATAAGAAATAAATAAGATGGACAGTAACAATGTAAACAGTACTATAAACAGTGTAAATACTGCACATCAGTGTAAACAGTACTATAAACAGTGAAAATACTGCACATCATTGTGAACAGTAATTGAGTGTAACCAGTCCTATAAACAGTGTAAATATTACACATCAGTGTAAACAGTACTATAAACAGTGAAAATATTACACATCAGTGTAAGCAGTACTATAAACAGAGAAAATATTACACATCAGTGTAACCAGTACTATAAACAGAGAAAATATTAGACATCAGTGTAAACAGTACTATAAACAGTGTAAATATTAGACATCAGTGTAAACAGTCCTATAAACAGTGAAAATATTACACATCAGTGTAAACAGTACTATAAACAGTGTAAATATTAGACATCAGTGTAAACAGTCCTATAAACAGTGAAAATATTACACATCAGTGTAAACAGTACTATAAACAGTGTAAATACTACACATCAATGTAAACAGCACAACTTTACTTTAACTTTTTTTTTCACTTTAGGGTTATATTATAGTATCAGCTCTGTCCATCCGATCCTTTTATGCGAACAAGTTTATAAATACATCTGTATGGTGACAGAAGCTCCTGTGTTTGTGTTTATTGTTGAGTCGTATAACACCAGTGTCTCCTGTTGATTAAGGATCACACGTTGATACCTGAAGTCTTCCGAGCCAGCGGAGCAGATGTACTGGTCCAGGTAGTTCCACTTGTATTCTTCCAGTCTTTCGTGACCAAACTCCACCCAGCAGGACACGAACTGAGTGTCAGAATGAGGCGGACACAGGCTGTAGCTGTACTGGATCTGAGCCGACTCGTAGGGATACCTTACACACAGACAGACACACCTTTACCTGGACACCAACCAAAATCCCACAATAGTTGCGTAACAGTGGAGGAGGTGCAGGACATCCAACCTGCTGTCCACAGAGTAAGAAAGTGGAATCAAACAGACGACCAACATAATGAGTCTATCCCGATACCTTGTGAAGAACTGCCTAATTATTGAGTAGGACTATGATTACTATATAATTATTATCGCTATCAATAAATATTGTTGTTATTATTCTTATTATTTGGTCCATGAACCCGCTGGTGTCAGAACCAGGACTGTTAACCAGCGCCAGTACCGTTAATTATTATTATTGATGATGATGATGATGAGTTCTTTCGGCTTTTTCCCTTCTGGGGTCGCCACAGCATATTTGATTTGGCAGGAGTTTTACGTCGGATGCCCTTCCTGACACAACCCACCAATGGTCCTCCCGGGAATCGAACCCAGGTCCGATGCCTTACCAACTGAGTCATCCAGCCGGACCGTTAATTATTATTATTTCTTAATATAATCATTAATTACTATTAATTACTAGAATTACTATATGGCCGTATATTACTATATAATATGCCTCTTTATTGATCATTGCTGTTGCACTCACTCTTCTTTTTTTTATTTCTATTTATATATTTACATTATTAGGAATTACTGTTATTTTTCATCATATTTACAGTATCTCTGTGTGTGTCTTGTCTTATATGTGCTGCTGTAACCTGAAATTTCCCCGTAGGGGACTAATAAAGGGATCTAATCTAATCTAATATGTCGACAATGATACAAGTGATACAACTGGTACGAAGTTAGATTAGTTATATATTTTCGTGATAGCCATTTCCCGGGATGAGCATCCAGTGGGTTGTCTCAGGAAGGGCATCTGACGTAAAAACTCTGCCAAATTAAATATGCGAATTAGATTCACTGTGGCAACCTCGGAAGGGAAAAAGCTGAAGGATATCATCATCAGCCATTGTAGACAAAGTTATTCAGTTAAGAATTTTGACACTGACAGTCAGGATGGGGCAGGACTAGATAAGCCTCTGCTTCTTTCCGTCACCTCTCAAACTCTGTATTGTGAGTTGTTAAACATGTACATTTATGAGAAATTTACTGGATTCCGTTACTTTTTCCTCTGATTAACGACAATTGATGTCTTGGATGTTTTGTTCTTTTTATTAATTAAGTTTGAGATCAAGAAAGAAAGACAGAAAGGAAGACAGACAGAAAGAAAGAAAGAAAGAAAGAAAGAAGGAAAGAAAAGGCCACATATCGAGTCAGGACTTACTTTGGCAGGTATCGAGTAACAGTGATGATCTTGTCTTTGAGGCAAACCTTATGGAAAGTCCGACCCATACTGAGCCAGTAAACCGTCTCCTCATCCTCTGCTCGACGCATGGACACCAAACCTGAAAACGACAGTGACAATGTTTTATGTGGACCACCACTCACATGTCATTTAACAGACGTTGTGTACAGTTACCTATCCTTATTATTCTCACTAACTATGTTATTATATTATTTTTGTTTCCCATCATTTTGCTTAAGGAAATGCTTTTCTATTGCTTGTATTTAATGACAGTAAATAAACTTGCTCTGTATTCAATGAGAATCTTAAACGCATGAAGGAACAGTTACATCCTTCAGTTTATCACAAACGTTCAAAAAGGAGAAATGTTATGTTCACTTGACAGGAAGTGGAATACAAACAGACATATTTGGCGGAGGAGAATGTAGACGGTCACTACTGTACCTCTGGAGTAAAGCGGACTGCTGCCGAGGGGCGTGGCCACAGCAGGCTGCGGCTTCCTGTTATTCGGCTGGACAATAATCTGATAACCCTGCATCAACCGCTGGCAAATAAACTCCTCAAACACCTGAGACGCACTCATCACCGGACCTTCATCTTCACGTCTGACATGGAAAATAAACAGTTTACTCAAATAAAACACAATAACCAACCACAATTATTTTTCTCTAATAAAGGGATCTAATCTAATCTAATCTAATCTAATCTTCTTTATCTCTCCTCCCAGTAATTTTACTCTTCCACTTGGGTCCCTCTCATTCACACACATATAGTCTGTCTTACTACGAATAAACCTTCATTCCCCTCCTTTCCAGGGCAAACCTCCACCTCTCCAGTTTCTCCTCTACCTGTTCCCTGCTCTCACTACAGATCACAGTTTTTCAGTTTTTCTGTAGTGTGTGACTATTTTATGTGTCTTTGGTGTGACTGGTTTCTTATGGGTTAAGGGTTTGCATCTTGTCCAGGTCAGTCTTGAAAAAGAGGTTTTAAATCTCAAAGAGTTCTTTTTTTTAACCTGGTTAAATAAAGGAAAATAAAAACAATGAACGGAGGGATGCTGGGTACCTCTCTAAGTCGCTGTGGGGCAGCAGGTCATAGTTTCCTTCGGTGTAGTCGTTCTGGAGCGTTTGGCGGTCGGGGAAGTAGTCAGTGGTGAGGGGTAAACATGCTGGAGTGGTGAGAGACTTCCAGTCTACCCCCACTGTGCAACAGAAGCTGGGCACTGTCGGGGGTGCAGACAGCAGCAGGGCTTCAGGAGCACCCACATAAACGCACACAAACGAAACGGGAAAAAACAAAAAAAAAAAACAAAAAAAAAAAATCCCACGGCAACGACAAACCGCATGTACCCGGGGGTGGAGAGGTACATGTGCGTGGGGTGGGAGGTGGGGGAGGGGAGGGATGGAGAAAAGAGAGAAAAAGTAGCACAAAAGGGACGAATGAAAGGGAGTAGATGGAAGAAGAAACAAAACAAAAAAAAAAAAGAACAGCGAGAAAATGGGAAGAAAAGAAAAACAAAAAAACAAGGAGAGTGTTACTTTTACAGGCCTCATCGCGCCCCCCCCCCGGCCCCCCCCCGGCTGCTGATTCCCGAGGGGGTTTCGGTCGTGGAGCAGTGATTGAACATGCAGATTGTGGCTGTGTGTGACAGTCAGTCTGTGATGGGCATCGCTCAACAGGCAAAGTGACAGGAGCGTCTGGAACTCAGCAGAGACGTGAACCGTCAAGTGACTTTCTGAATTGAAAGCAGAAAAACTCCATCATGCAAAACGTTTAGACGGTCATCAAAACAACCAATTACAAACATTTGTTTTGTTTTATTTATTTTTTTTGTGCAGGAGAGAAAGATTCAGTCCACAGGGAAATAATTCAGATGATATGTGTCAAATGTGAGGTTGACACGTTACGCTTAAATGTTTTACGGTTTGGCATGTTTTAATGAGCAAGGGTAACAGAGATAACATGTACATAACAATATTCTAGTAAATGTATTAAAAAAATAATAAATAAATAAATAATAATATAATAGTATAATAATAATAGTAATAGTATAGTAATAAAATAATAATAGTATAATAAATAAATTAATATATCGTGCTGTAAATGTACTCTGCTGCTGTAAATGGAAATTTCCCTGAATAAAGAATACGAATAAAGTAATTTAATTTAATCTAATCTAATATTATACCGCTTTGTGGAACTCTGCTGTGGATTAATCAACCACAGCATCCTATAATATCCTATTAAAACCACGGATCTGACGTTTTGTTTTCACATTTTACACCCTGGATGAAGAAGATGAGACAGATTCAAGGCCAATGTCTGTTATCAGGCCGTTGCCATGGGAACAATCCTCTTCCTGGATGCCTGAGATAGTTTATAAATCTATAGGATACAATATAAATAACAAACACAATGTCGAGTCCAACAGGTTCAGAATGAATGTGAAGTGTATTTCTACATCTAATATAGATATATATTCGAGTATATACGGTATATCTAATCTATTATGTCTACACTATGTTAACACTGTGTGCCGTAGCTATGTTTTCAAGTAGTGTTTACTATGCTAAGTACTAAAAAAAAATTTAATTAACAGCATAATGAACTTGCTTCTGTGCTAAAGTTAGTTGTGCTTTGATGCCATCTATAATGAACCAATGTTTAGAAGTTACCAGTCT
Organism: Gymnapogon annona; assembly: GCA_029814585.1. Taxonomy (NCBI): domain Eukaryota; kingdom Metazoa; phylum Chordata; class Actinopteri; order Kurtiformes; family Apogonidae; genus Gymnapogon; species Gymnapogon annona. The sequence goes on from JAPTHA010000010.1 coordinate 4,789,922, forward strand.
TTCCGTCTCCTTTACCCACTCTCAAACTCTTTTCAGTGGAACCTCTACCTTAACAATAAGGGTATAACTATAGAACTGTATAACTGTATAACGGTATATTACTATATAACTGATGATGTCTCTGTATATTACTATATAACAACATAACGGTATAACTATAGAACTGTATAACTATATAACGGTATATTACTATATAA
>JAPTHA010000010.1:4853116-4863629 GCA_029814585.1 Gymnapogon annona
TATCAGCTGCCAATTCTATGACATTTCGTTACCAGATTCATTGTGTGTGTCTGTGTGATGACAATAAAGGAAGTCTAGGTCTAAAGTGATTTGTGCACTGCATGTCCAAATGACTTCTAAATATTAATATATTTGCTATTTTGGGATTTGTATTTCACTGTAGACACATCAAATTAATATGATCTGAAACCAAAATTATGACGCATTTCATTTACACAATTATGATGATTAATTGCTTCATAAAAGCAGACGCTAAGAAAAGCACAATCAATGTTTCTCACCTGAACTCCCCAGTTGTTTGTAAAAACGATATTCTAGGTGAAGCTGTGGTGCCCGTGACTTGATTGGCTCCTGAAAAATAAAAATGAAAAAAGAAAGTTATGATAAATGCCATGCACTCTAACAGCGTTTGTGAGCCCATAACACTGAGAGCCCATGAGGACAGTACATAAGCTGTTACATAGAAAAATGGACACTCTATTCTTCCCCGTTCAGGGAAACTCAGGTGCCTTGTAGAGATGACAAAACCAAAAGACAATACAGAATGCGCAGGAAGACAAACACAATTACGTAAAGAATGTTATGAAACACATTACACTGGAAAAATTGTTAAATTCATCCACACTAGTGATCATATGAAGCAACAATCATTCTACATGACAAAGGTTGACAATGCTTACATTAATGCAAGATTGAGTTATATCATTAGAAAAATTAATATAATGAAATGGAAAAGGAAAAACTTCACAAGACTATATTCAGTACAGTTGCATTATGATTTCATTTAACCCTGACAAATGGAGGGATTTCTTACCAGTTTAATGGCCACATATTCATTGGTGTACAGGTTCTTTCCCAGACGCAGTTCTCCAAAGTTCCCGCAGCCGATCTTTTTTCCGACTCTGAAGTTTGGTCCGACCATCAGAACTCCAGAGTTGGAGCCGGCTCCCCGGCCGCTGTGCCCCGATCGACTCCCCGTCTTTCCGGACATCCTCTTGCCGTCCTCCGTTTCCCCCTTCCCTCCTCCACCTCCCCCTCCACCGCCTCCTCCTCCCCCGACTCCTCGCTTGTCGAAGTCCATCAGTTTGTGGTAGCCTGGCCTCTCCACGGTTAAGCCGATTCCATGCAACCAAAGCAACCACCAAAACAACTGCCTCGCAGCCTCAGTGTGTCACGCGTTATGACGCTGTACCTTTGCGCCAGACTATGACTTGGGCTGACAGGATGTGGGATTTGAGTTTTGGATGAATACCAGTGTATGACACTTCTACCTGACGTGGACTGATATAAGATGAGGCAAAGATGTTAAGAGGAAAGAAAAGCAACACAAGAATGAAAATGATTGATAAGGGGAATAGCACAAACAAAAGCTGATGATGGATGAAAACAAATGAAGTGATGATGGGGTTAGGGGGCACCACTACAAACTGGTTTACACCCCCCTGTAGGGGCCAGATATGATGGAGAGGTGGGATTTAATGCGGTGACCTGCCAAAATAAACAGCTAGCCATATGCTAACATGCTATATAAAACAGAGAAGCTACTTTAGCTTCAGGCTCAGGCTACCAGTCGACCATGACAAAAACCCTGGCGTCAGCACAACACCCCAGAATCCAACTGCTGGCGAGCGCGTCAGAGCCTCCTCTCTCCACAGATGATGTTTAGGTAAAGGTGGTCAGATTTATTCCCATATGTCTTTATCTGCTGGTTTCAGGTCATGTGTCCATGTGTATTCTGGTCCTCACAGGGGCTTGGTCCCACTGAATACCAGGTGAAGCTTTGGCCCTGGTGAGAGGAATAGTTTGTGCTGAGGTTTCAACGTAGCCCCTGAAAGACAGAAAGCAATTGATTTGTCTAGAGTCATTTAAAACACCAGCACAAATATACACTATAACACATTTATATATATTTATAGCACATTTACAAACTTTCTGCAGCTTAAGGGAGGTTATAGTTCAAATTTAACATTTCAATCAAAACAGCCTATACCATAAAGGCATAGGCTGGTAAGGACTGCCTGTCCATAACCTTAACTGAATGTTAAATACCAACTATCACCTATTTGAAAAGTATACATACATCGTAATTCCATGAAATCTAACAAAGTGTGTCTGTAGTTTTCATTTTGAGGATTTACTCATTTAAATGTTCTGTTTTTCAGGTGATTATGATTTGTCACTTTATAAAAGTCATTTTATCCTCAGTCACTGCAGAATACAAGATAAGCTTATGCTCATTCATCTGTTGACGGTGTCTGGTATTCCAATTATGTTGGCTGTTCACTGCTGCTTTTTAGCTTGTGTCTCTTTATTAATCCCTTCAATTGTATTTCAATTAACCATCACATGTTTTCATTTTCTCGCCTGCCAGTACGAGTATAGATATATACATACTTTTTTAAAATGCTGTCGGGACAATCTTTGCCTCATTAAATACTGCTATCACCATAGAAAAACAACCAATACAAATGCTAACTGTAATACATTGTGATACATTTAAGTGACCTGTGGGGAACCACGGGTTCCAGGTCCTCTGTTACAGTTCATTGCTTTACTTTCTCGGTAAATCCCACTGGCATTTTCAGTTGAATAACCTCTCAACTGAGATGTCTGTTTCTGCACATGAAACATGACACCATGGCAACATTGTCCTATATTATTTACCTGTTGCTACGTGACCCACATTAATGAGGATTCTATGATTCTGAGGCATAGCAATGTGATTGCCTATTATATAGGCTATTGACTTAGAATTGGACTTCCTTTGTTATTGCACAATGGGTCTGGCAACAAAATGTTGTTGCCTGGCAACTGAAAAACACAGAACTACAAAGAGGTAGTAATGTGTACTAAAGTTACTATTGTGTTCCAAAATTACTAATCTCTCCCAAAATATTGGTCATATCAACTTGCTGTTTTTGCTAGTCTGTTCTTTGACCAAAAATACATGAGTATGTCAAACTACAGCAGTTAGCGCTTTCCAGATTACGTGTGATTCTCCAGACATGCCCACGGAGGCCAGATGGCTTCTAATCTATAGATAGTGTCTGTTTTATTGTTTGAGTGTCTTTACATTATTATGTACATTTAGCCAAAACCCCGACATATTTATGTCTTATACACCTGTATGACCTATATTTGATCTTCAGGTGGATGTTCATAGCTTGGCATGTGACACCACGGTGTTGTAATCTCCCTCACACTTGTTTTTTGTGATCTAAAAGTGTCCAACCTGAAGAAGTTTATGTGGACAAGAGGCCTAAAATTAAAGAAAAACATTCCTTTTACAAAAGAAAAAAATGTGCGCATCAGTGTGGAGGGAGCATAAAAACCAGGGTCAGGTTAGGCTGAGTATTGTGTGTAATGACGTTATTAAATCCGTGTCAAAAGGTGACTCTAAACACCATTTTGAATAAATCTGTGTCCAGGAAAGGCCTAGATTTCTGGCTAAAAGAAAGGCCAGGGATCAAATATTAGCCCACAAATATGGAGGAGAGCTCACTGAAAGGTTTAAACAAAGGAATATGAGAAGAAAACTGGACCAGATTGGTCTCCAAGAGAACAGGACATGTCTGCTAGTGTTTCTGATTTCCTCCGTTAATAATAACACTCAACCTCAGCTCTGCTCTCCATTTCATTCTTTCCTTTTACATCCATTTTATCTTCACCTCCCCAACTCTGTCACATCCCTTTTCCTGCACATAAGGGCTTTCGTCTCTCTTCCTGCCCCCATTGATACAAAAAGTCGAGTAGCTCGTTGGAAATGCAGGGGTATTCATCATTACTTAAACAATTCTTTTTGCGAGAGGTAGGGTGAATATTTTACGACTGCCTACACAACAGTGACAATATTACAAAAAAATGTTGTCAAACTGATAGAAAAAAAAAAACCCTGCGGATGAGTCCTACTGATCTCTGAGAAACACTGTAACAATAATATTTAGCTCAAAATGTAACAGGCAAATACGGTATCAAAATAATACCGCTATTCCTGTTGGTGGTCAAATGCCATAGCTGCTCGATGTACAGAGGAGCAAGATATTGACGTTCTGATTTCACTATAATCAAATAAATTCACCTCGAAACTCTGTGAACACTTTCTGTTCAACGTGAGAACTGCACTTATCAAATAAAAAAAGGGGGGGGGGGGACTAACTAATCTGAGAAAATCAGATTCCTTAATAGAAGTGAACCTTCAGCCCAGAGTGAAGTCAGATCTATGGCTTTAATTACATCCTCTCTAGGACGTCAAATATCCCACAGAGAAATAGAGGAGAGAGAGGGGAAAATAAAAATAAAAATCAATGCTGCTGTGTAAGACATATAGAAGAACTGTTTCAGAGGACTGAGAGGCATAATCACTACCACACATCTTTGCTTTGGACTGGGCTAAAAAAAGAACCTGAAACTCATGAATCCAATCTAACAGAACTGAGGCCTTTAAAACACAGGTTTAGACTCGCCCTCCTCGGCGGAACTCTGCTCGGCTCCATCATAACTGGTCATTAAGCAATTTTCATTTCACGGTGCTCTGACCTCCAGACTGATATTTCTATCTTCCCACAAACTCTGGGGCGAGAGAAGACTAGTTAAGTACGGAGTGTGTTGGAGAAAGACAAACTTTCTGCAGCAAAGCAGGGTTTCAATCCCAAGTCAAACAGAACTGGGAGATTTACTATAATAATTGGAATCATTCCCATTCAACTGTAGACATGTAGATAGAGAGAGATGGACGGATGGATGGATAGATAGAGATGGATGATAGATGGATAGACAGATAGATGATGGATGATCGATAAGATAGACAGACAGACAGAGATACTTTATTTATCCCTCGGGAAGGTTCCTCAGTACAACACCATATAATACACAATAAACAGAATAAAACTGATAAAAATACAACACAGAATAAAACCTGTATGACCTGTTTGATCCAGCTGTATAAAGACATCTGAATCGAACAAACAAATATCATATTTCATCCTTATTTCCTCATTATTTGGCCCCGTTTGCCATTTGACTGGCACCATGGCGTTGCTGTCATTGCACCTCATTTTTCTGCAATAGTCGGTCCTGCAATAATGCCAGAATAACAAGATACTACTATGGACTCACAAATTCTCCTATTTAACCAACTACACTCCAATGACCATTGATTTAAGAGTTACAGTTTTTGGTTCTGGTGCGGATTACAGTATGTTTTTAAGATTCTGTGTCATACACATGAGCCACAGTGTTTCACATAAGCACAGCAGGAAACACATTACTGATTCATTATATAAAACCAAGTGGGACAAATTATGCCGCCACAATCTGCATTATTAATGTAGATTATTGCAGGAATTAAGTACAAGAAAATATCCATTAGTTTTTACTTCGTCTACTGTCATAATACTGCGATGATACCCATCTGAAATGATGCAAGAAATGCAGATTCTGATGACAACCGCCCACCACCAAGCCCCCAGAAACCCAAACACACTCCGTCACTCACCTGCGTTTAATTAAAGGTGAGAGAACTATGACTCACATCGTGCATTGTGATTCTACCTTGAAAAATGTTCGTGCATTTTATACTTTTTTTTTTGTTTTTTTGATGGATCACTCAGGCCTAGAGGCGACTCTGCCCTGAAATGAACGTCAACACGTCTCTGCAGTGGTGGCCAAGGCTGCTGAAGTGAGTCATGAGTAATCACTCCTCTGCTCCTGCTACGCTGTTGATGTAATGTCGATATTCTGTCACTCGTTTCGAGTTCATTTGATTTGTACAAAAAAAGATTGAAGCGCTTCATCTTAAGATTTGTTTGACTTAGGGCAGGTTCTGCTACTCCGAACGGTTGATTATTATCCTTTCTCCTGTCAATGGAGAATGGGTGCGTTATGGACATAAACAACAATCGGGCTCTCAAATCGTCTCTTAAACTTTTATCTCTCATTTTCAGTGACTTATTCTACATTTTAACATTAGGCTTCCGATATCCATGGTTTCATTTCCTATCAGCTCAATACAAATGTCTTTCTTCTTCATAAATTGTCAGGCCTGTTATTAGCCTTTTAAACTGTGAATGTGGAACAAAAGCCAAAATCATCCATTGCAATGATTTATATGACATTCATTATCAACTACAATAAATATTTGATGATTCTAGCCCCAAACACTTTTAGGCACTTAAAATTTCATTAGCGGGTAAGTCAATCCTTCCTCATAGTAACCAATAGTGTGTTAACAGAAGAAGTGCTTTTCTTGTCAGTTTGAATTTGAGCTGAAATCAAATTACAAGTCCCGTTATCATAAACAGCAAGGTTTTTTTGTGCCACCATCCTGTTTTTCCCAGCCTCATTAAGCCAAGTTCTGTAGTTTACTGCATACACAACTTGTGTGCAGCCTCACACCACACAATATCCAATACGCAGCTTGCCACAGGCTACAAACCTGACCTCAATTGCTATGCAACTAGTACAACAAAATCCACAGCTTCTCCACAAGAAGAGAAATCTGACGCACGGCATTGGTTTCTGATATCTGCCAATTCAGACACCACCAATCTAAAATTTATAATCAGCCTGGAGGACGTGTACGGAAACCTACAGTAATCATACACTACCTCTGTTCCTCACTAAATCTCTGTTACTGTACTATTAGTTTTATGTATTGTATTTATTGGGGAGCTCTTTAGTAGCCTACAGTAAAAAAACACAACTCCCAAATTACATTGCTTAGAAAAGCAATTATTAGAATATTAAATACATGATAAAATAAGTTAAAATGAAAAGAAAGGGACCTGATGGGACATATGTGATTCAGTTAAAGGATTGTGACTCCACCTCAAAAGAGTAACTTCTTTATCATAACCTTATGCCCCCCAAAATTGTAAACTGAGGATCATAAAAAAGTAATAAGTAGAGTATTACAACGTGCTATCTATTGTAGCCGTAAATTGCTACTGTTGCATCTGAGCAGTTTGTTGGGTTTGTCCACTTTAACCTGCAGAAACTTGTATAAAATTGTTCGCCGCCTGTGTGAAATCCCTGCCAAAGGAATCCAGATCGTACTCAACCAATTACAGCAGACAGAGTAAATTTAGTCTGTCCATAGTATTCTGAAAGCATGGCGTTGGTTGATTTGACAGTTGAAATTGTAGAGAACGTACCAGAAACTGGCTAAAACTTCCTAAGTGGTTTTAATATTCGAGAACATAACACATCTGTCATAGGTGTCTTATAACATAATACATAGTCAAAGCAATTGAGGGTTCTATTTTTTTTTTTGTACTTCCTGCATTTTATCCTCCATCATGTTTGTAACCTAAGTACACTGTTATTCAAAGCACTGTCCTTCAGATACTGTAGACCAGGAATTTATTTGTGGTACTCTCTCTCTCTCTCTCTCTCTCTCTATATATATATATATAGATACTGGATCAATGTTTCAATATTTAATAAACAAAAGTGTTTAATGATATCTTGCATGGCTTTGGGTTACAACTGAGTTTTTACTTGTGAAGAAAAAGGGTCAATGTTGCCCTTACAAACAATATACATAGAAATAATATTTTTTGATCTATATCACCCATCACTGCATTTGTTCTAAGTACTTTCGAGTAATTGTACAATGTTGTTTACTTCAATTAGGAGGAAAATAGGATAGTTTTAGCTCCATCAGCAGGGCCTTGTCTCACCACCCACACTCCACTGATGAACAAACACAGGTAGCGTTAACCACCACTTACTCATTCCGCGACATTACTGTGAAGGCTGGTGAATACGTCAATGCCAAGTTATGAAACTGCAAACCTCATATTTATTCGCAGTTGTCACTTTACAAATCCAGACACAGGGCTGCATGATCAAATGAACTACAGTTTGCTAACGGGGCTAACGTTAGCTCATACGCCTGCAAAAGATTTTAGCACAAGGGGGACAGTGCCTCTTAGATCTGATGCGACTTAAATCGTTACCCGATAATAGCCGATCAAACCGCTTAGGTAAAAGATAAAACTACGGTTTATTGTGGCAGAAACTACCCAGTGAATTACCCAACGCAGGAAGTTAAGTTTAGGCCGTGGTAGTTTCTATTAGTGTTTGGCCTCAGTGTTAGCTCGACAATGTTAGCTGCACTATAACAATTTTGAAGTAGTCAAGTAACACAAACACACAGTAGAGAAATGATATTGACACACAACTCAACCCCAAACACGCAACAATAAATTAGACATCAAGTAAATTGTATTCACACTTTCTGGCCACTTTATAGCTGCTGGTGTTAACTAGCCGCTAATAGTAGCTAACATGTTAGCCAGAAAGCTAACTAGCCAATGTTGGCTAACGTTGAATTTCTGCCCATACAGAGTCATTCATAAACACCGCTATCTATCTAGTTCAACCAAACTCGTTTACGTAAAGTTCTAATGCGAACTTACATACCCAAGCAAAGACCCTTTGTGTCGCTATTTTCTAGCTTGGGATAAAGTGTTGTCGTTTTCTTCGTCTCGTTTTCCTGCTCATGTCTTTTTTTTCTGTGGATGTTTGGCTAACCAGCTGAAAAGCCTCGCCAGAAACATTTACGCACTTTGCGTACATGTGTGTAAGTATAGCGTAATAAGCGGAAGACTCAGACGTAAACTCTTTGAAGAATACAAAGCGAAAATCTGTGCGTGAGAGGAGCAACGTAACGCACACTTTGATTTGAGAAGAAAAGTTTATTTACTTTTAACCATAACGCCATAGAATGATTATATAAATGCTCATTCTTGTCATATTCGTGTTCTTTTAATTGAGGGTATTTATAAGATTTCCCATTTTAGATTATTTTGATGATTTAAGTTAATTACAAAGATATTGGAGGAAGCAGTGCACAGTTTCAAAAACTGTGCACTTTTCAATTTTTCATATTTATTTTGTGTTATCAGTTGGCAATATATATCACATTTCGTTACCAGATTCATTCTGTGTGTCTGTGTAATGACAATAAAGGAAGTCTAAGTCTAAATGGGTTTTTAATGTGTTACCCATTACTGCCGTGCATGTTTCAGGTTCTCATTGTGATACATTATATATCAAAATAAATGCATTTAAGTGAAGAGTGAGAAGAAATTTCACTCAGTCCATAAAGTAATGTCGTAATTGTTCATTACGGACATTGAAAATCAACGCTGTAATTCCACGAGAGGAGAAAATATCCTTTCACAGACATGACTAACATACTTTTGATGCAATATCACCTGACACTGTTGTGTGAAAATAGTCACAAAAAAAGTCTAGCAAAAACAGCAAATGTACTGTCCTCTTCAGGCCCGTTTCTCATACAGTTAGTGCAGATTATCTGTTGAACAGTTTGAATAAAAACATGTGATTTCCTGTCACTGTACCGAGCCTGTGCTCTGTAGTCCGTTTTTCAGCAGATGTGGGTATTTTTCTGTACGCATTTATGCTCCGGTCAGTGTTATCAGCAGAGACATTTTCTGCTATCAATGAGTTCATCGGTGTCAGAAAACGCAGAGGTGAACATCCTGTCTGAGGTTAAGGTCAGCAGTTTCTGTCACATCAGGCAGAAAGTCTTTTGTTTCAAGTTTTTCTACTGTAGACGTAGACATAGACGTCCTTTATTGTCATTGCACTGTAGCGTTTAGACCAGAGACGTCCTGAGCGTGACAGTCAGGCAGGAGAAACAAGATGGGAAAAGTGCAGCGCGCGCTGTTTCTGGTGTTAAATCTGTTGATCTCAACTCAAACCGCAGGTGAGGTTTATACACTGTATATATAAAGTTTTTAATGCTGTCCATTTGCAGTGGCTCCACTAATACACATTACATTTGCTGACAGGCAGAATACATGTAGTTCCATTGAGACATTTTATTTGGTTATATTTGTTCAACTGTATAACTATAGAACTGTATATTACTATATAACTCATTATGTCTCTGTATATCACTATATAACAAAATATAACAATATAACGATACAGTTGACTGAGGACCGAACAAGGTGGAGGACCATGATCGCCCAAGTCACATGACATGGCACTTCGGTAAAGTAACGGTATAACTGTAGAACTATATAAATGTATATTACTATATAACTGACAATGCCTCTGTATATTACTATACAACAATAAGGGTATAACTATAGAACTGTATAACTATATAACTGTATATTACTATATAACTCATGATGTCTCTGTATATCACTATATAACAATATAATGGTATAACTACAGAACTGTATAACTATATAACTGTATATTACTATATAACTGATGTCTCTGTATATTACTATGTAACAATAAGGGTATAACTATATGACTGTATAACTTTAGAACTGTATATTACTATATAACTGAAGATGTCTCTGTATATTACTATATAGCAATAAGGGTATAACTATATAACTGTATAACTATATATTACTGTATAACTGACAATGTCTCTATATTACTATATAACAATAAGGGTATAACTATATAACTGTATAACTATATAACTGACAATGTCTCTGTATATTACTATATAACAATA
>JAPTHA010000010.1:4938582-4948663 GCA_029814585.1 Gymnapogon annona
TACATGTGTGTATGTATATATATGTGTGTGTGTGTATGTGTATAGACCAGATATGATGTCATCTTTGCACTGCAACCACTCATTGCTTTGAAAGCTTTTGCACTTTTGTATTTTTTGTACTTATGCTGTGTTTGCCAGTTGCCAAAAAATAACTGTGTGTCTGTCTAGCAACACAGTCTAATAAAAACAAACTTAAACACTGGATTTTACCACATCGCTGTACTTTCCCGTACTCATTTTGTTCATGTGTTTGTCTGCAGCCCGCTCCTGCCTGGACCACCTTCAGAGTGGGTCTCTACTGTGGGGTCTTCCTCGTCTTAGTGGTCACAGTGGTCATTACAGGTAAAACACACCCACATACAATCAGGCTTTGCTCCGAATGCAGGCAAACACCTAAAGAACAGAGTGTACTGCACGTACTGTTCTTTGCAAGTGATCGGATCATCAGCCTACGCGCACGTCAGACGGAACAATGGTTACTTTTTTGTTTCTGGTGACTCAGTTTTTACTTCTTGGAATATGAGTGTTCAGGCCTGAAATACTGCGCACAGTGTTTTTACTAACATTGGTCACAGCAGAAAGAAATGGAAAGAGGTTATCATCAGTCAAGAGACCAGAGCATGGGCCGTGTCATTTCATTACAGATTGTAGAGATTCGTGTGTACATCAAAAAATAAACAAACTAAAGATACCGTGGACTCCGTTTCTGCAGCTCAATCCTTCTCATGCGTCTCCTTTGACTCTCTCCTCAGGAGCCGTGGTGATTCGTAGTGATGATGTTTGGCCGATGGTCAGGATCTACAGGGGAGGGTTCCTGCTGATAGAATTCCTCTTCCTGTTAGGTATCCACATACACACACACACACACACACACAGGAACCATTGAGATCAATGTGTCTGTTCATCATGTTTAGGAATGTTCACCCAAGATTCAATAGGAAGGCATCCAGCACTTCCAAATTAAAGCGACTGCGATCAATATTCCATATTGATGGACAGCAAGTAGACATTTGTAAGCAAAGACCGTGTGTCCATTCAGAGCTACTTTACTGATTTACGAGATGCACTCTATTACCATTAAAACGTTTTTACTGCAGTGTCGTCTTTTTCACTGACGCCATGAACATTACATACATCTCCCTTAACCATTGTACATACTCTGTACAGAAACCCTTGTACATTTACTCCATACTGAACTTATAACCATCACACTTGCACTACTTGTAACTGTATTTCATCTGTAAATACTGCTTATATTCTGTATATTATATTCTATATGCCTATTTAATTCATCCCACGTATCTGTACATATTCCATATCTAATTTATATCCACCTCATTTGCACTGGTTGTCACTGTTTTACATCTGTAATAATACCCATCTGTACATACAGTATTTATTGATCTGTTATATATTGCACTTCTGCTGTTTGCACTTCTGATTAAATGCTAAATTGCATTTTGTTGCCCTGTACTTGTACTGAGTAATGACAATAAAGTTGAATCTAATCTAATAGTATCATCTCTCCAAAAAAGTGGAGCAAATACTATATGTATTTGTTGCAATTATTTGTTCAAATTGGCTTCAAGTTGAAACCACGGTACATTTCTATTGACGCTGTCCAGTATAAATGTAATCAGTCTTGTGGACATCTTATACTGAACACCCTGACATGCACACTTCCAGTCGAGCTCCACCAGTTTAATTGTCCCCACTCTGCTCAAAGGTTTTCCTCTTTGTGTGTATGAACAGCATGTGCGCGTTTGTATGTGTATGCTTCCTTACCATTGTCTCTCTCGCAGGCATCAACACGTACGGCTGGAGGCAGGCAGGAGTCAACCACGTACTTATATTTGAACTCAACCCCAGAAACAACCTGTCCCATCAACATCTGTTTGAGGTCTGAGCAAAACACACAGAAAGTCCCATCACGATGTTCATTTTAGTCCAGTTTAGTGTCACCCAGTTTTACCTCAAACAGGCCAGAAGTGTGAGTTAATAGAATATTAAATAATGAGAAGGTGGACCATATGTTTGACGTTCAAATGACTTTTAGACATGACTTGTATTTGTTTGCGTGACGCTATGAGTTGCTTTATAGATATGAATTATCAATTAAAACTAAATGTGTATTTTATTTTGAAGTTGTGTAACAGCATACGAAAGAAACACGCAATGCATTGACACCCCAGAGTCCATGTTGTGTGACTGTGATGCACCATGGGCCCCTTCTCACAGACGCTCTGTGTGTTCAGATTGCAGGGCTGCTGGGCGTCCTGTGGTGCGTCAGTCTGCTCTCCTGTCTCTTCAGCGACAGCATTCTGGTCCCAATGCAAGTCAACCCTCTGGCTCTCTACGGCTTCTTCCTCCTCTTCCTCATCAACCCCTTTAAAACCTGCTACTACAAGTCACGCTTCTGGCTCCTCAAACTCCTGGTAACGTCACTCAGAGCACTGTGGTAACAGTCACACCTGATACTTCGTATTATTACATTTTTCATGAGACAATATTACAGTTCCATTCATACACTACAAGTCGACATTCACAACACACAATGACAGGATCAGAGACAACAGACAAAAAAAACCCGCCATAAATAACTGGACTGCATGAGTCGCAGAAAGACATATGTTGACATCTGACCTCCTAAGCCCTACAAGCCCTGCTGGGGTATATAGAGCTGAACCAATGTGGTGTACTGGTACATTTCCCATGTACTTTATAAATGGTTCACATCTTGTAGTACATCCTACTTCTTTTTTTCATCTAGTCTTTTCTCCAGGTTCACACAACTGTTGACTTCTCCAACTACATCTTGATTGGAAGGGGGGGCGGAGTCTAATTTCCACTTTCTATCAATACATTTCTTAGTGATTGTCAACAGAATGTCTGTCAGTTTCTTCACGTTCTTTGACAGTTTGAGTTGAGTTCGATTCATTAGTGTGTGACTTCAGGGTCCAGTGGAAAAGTGGCTCCATGGATATTCTATAGTTTCTCACACACACCACCCCAACAAAACCCCTGCAGTTTACGACACTACCAGGCCGAATGAATACATCTGATACTTTGACAGAACATATGAGGAAGACTCTGCTTCTCCTCTTCTTCTCACAGTTCCGTGTCGTGACGGCTCCTTTCCATCGAGTGGGCTTCGCAGACTTCTGGCTGGCCGACCAGTTGAACTCTCTGGTGGTGGTTCTGATGGATCTGGAGTACATGATCTGTTTTTACAGTTTTGAACTGGACTGGAAAAAACACGACGGACTCATCAGCAGTGGAGGTGAGAGGCCACGGGGGCTTGAATCTGGAAGCGAGGCTCAGAGAAGGACAGACAGACACTCACATCAGTCACAGCCAGTGATGTGCTGTCAGGGGAGGCAAGTGAGGCCGTGCTTCACTTGCCTCCCTCGTGTCGTGTTTACGAATCCAATACTCTGAAGAGAAGTGCAGTGAGGCATCAGCCGGCTCAGCCTCGCCTTGGATTGTGCAATCACTCTGCTGACTTAAGTTACTTAAGTTACATTGCAATCCTTTCTTAAGTTACATTACACATAGACTTAAGTTACATTGCACGTAGACTTAAGTTACATTACACATAGACTTAAGCTACATTGTACATAGACTTAAGTTTTTGCACATATTTTATATTTCTATTAGGTTTTTATATTACAGTGTAATAATATATTGTCAATTGATGCCTATGACTGGAAGCACTGATTCTTATTGTTACTTTTACTATGAAGTTTATTTTGTTTTATGCACCAAACCACCAAAGCAAATTCCATGTCAGTGTAAACATACTTGGCAATAAAACAGATTCTGATTCTGACTGTATTGGTGCCGTGCAGTGAGACCATACTGCTGTCGCTATTAAAACGTTCAAACACGTCTGCTCTGTGAACTAAATTTACATAGTTTAGCTGATTGATTTTTTTTTTTTAACAACTGTACGTGTGTAATGTGTTTCTCGGGTTGAGCAGCGAGACTGAAGCGGCTGTGAAAAGACACTGGGTGAGGCACGCAGTTCTCCTGCCTCATTAGTAGGGGGCGCTGATGACCCCAGGGTTTCAGTCAATGACAGTAAGCTGGAGTTAGCGAGTCAAGTGCAGACATCCTGTTGAGTTTTCCCTCCGGAGGCTGAACAATGTTTTATTTTGAAAATCTACCAGATCCTCTCTGCTTCATCTCTCAGTGACCCAGTCTTGATGCATGTCCAGATTCTACTTCGGTTTCCGTATCATTTTATTCTGTTGCATTTACCTGCCACATGTGCCAAATGAGGAAGTAGGTGAACACCGGTCCTTGAAAATATTGTCACACATTAAACCATTTGGTGGCGTAAAAAAATGTTTGGTCCAACATTGTAATGTTTTTTTGTGTGTGTATGTGTGTGCTACGGTTTGTATGTGATTAAAGCTGGTGTGAGATTTTAAATGTAACCCGTTAATCAAATAGTGGATAAGCTACTCTATAGATTCACATGTTCGTAAACTGATTGTGATGAAGTCGTTGCCTCACCAACCGACAACTTCACTGCATGTCACTGGTCACAACGTGCGTTCGTTTCATTGTGTGCAGATAGAGATATGTGTAATTCCTACTCCTATGGCGTCCGGGCCGTCATCCAGTGTCTTCCCGCTTGGTTCCGATTCGTCCAGTGTCTGCGGCGTTACCGCGACACCAAACGAGCCTTCCCTCACCTGGTGAACGCCGGAAAATACTCCACTTCTTTCTTCGTCATCACGTTCGCAGCCCTCTACAGCACACACAAAGGTAAAAATAATCTCCACCTTTATCTGAGAGCCCGTTCACATTCTCAGCGTTAGAACATGTAATGACTATCTGAGAACTTTTAAATACGCACTCTGTTTCTGCCCGTCCTCTTTGTCCGTTGAAGCCCTGAAGGATGAAACGGCCCAGATCTTCTTCTACCTGTACATCAGCTGTTTGATAGTGAGCTCCTGTTACACACTGGTCTGGGATCTGAAGATGGACTGGGGTCTGTTTGATCGCAACGCAGGAGAGAACACCTTTTTGAGAGAGGAGATAGTTTACCCACAGAAGGTACTTCAGCAGACAGGAAGTGTTGTGTTACAGACATATGTGCAGATAATGGTTTATGAGAAATTCAAATCAACGACAGAATGATATGACGTCGGGTCATCCGTATGATTAAAAATGGATTAAGACATTTTCAGCCACAGATACTTGTCTTCAAATCATTTAAACGTTCATTTTAATCCCTGCTTATATTAAATTTGAATAATTTTCGATTGATTTTGCAACTGTTAAAAATTAACGTCCCTTTTTTTTTCTACTTCATCGCAGGAATAAAAAAAACTAATTTCCTGAACTTTTCATGGCTGTAGAGTTGTAAATAAGATGAAATTAGACTTAAGATACACTCACAAATCAGAAACACGACAATGTTTGGGTTTGTGTTTGGACCAGACGGACCACCTAACTGAACACAGTAAGATGAGCCTCAGGTCCATGGGTGACAGTCATGTGAACACCTACGCACATATAATGTCACCTTTTTTTGCAGGGCAGGAACTGTAATGTATGTGATCTGTCTTATTGACTTAATTTTGTCATATTAATGTGTTTGTTGTCCCATTTTCAGGCCTATTACTACAGTGCCATTGTGGAGGACGTGCTACTGCGTTTTTCGTGGACTTTGACAGTTACGCTGAGCACAGTGTGTAGTTATCACGGCATCTCTGACATACTGGCGACCATACTGGCCCCAATGGAGGTCTTCAGGTACGCACCGTCATTATGTAATCCAGAGCCCCCCCCCCGGCACCCACATTGTTCAATCGTACATACACATATTATGTTTTCAATCTCCATTGCAGTTGATTTCACACTTATATCGTTTTTATTTCCAAGACTTGAACAAATCAAAGGTAAACTGCAATCAGTTACGGGTTGCAATAAAATAAAGTAAATCCTCTTAGATAACAGCAAACTATCTTTACAGTTAAGTAATTTGAAGTGTAATTGTTTTTTGTAGTTTGTTTTATAAAACACATCAAGATTCTTTGCTGTCGGTGTGATTTCAAGCACCTTAACCGTGTTATAACATTCAGTGTAGTGAGATTATTTTTATTTTTTATTTTTTATCAAAAATATGCCTATTACTTTAGCAGTCAAGCATTGATTTATTTATTTTTTCATTCATCCATCCCCCCCCCCCACAATGAGACTGCGCCCACGCTTTAGGAACCACTGCTTCAATGCTTCATATTCAGACCTTCATTTTGTCTTCGTGCCGTCTTCATCCTTTAACCGTTCCTTTGGTCTGCTGTATCATTGTATACCAGGTCAAATGGAGAGCGGGATGGTTGTTTATTGTGGCGCGATGTTTTCCCGCAGGCGTTTTGTGTGGAACTTCTTCCGATTGGAAAACGAGCATCTGAATAACTGCGGTGAGTTCAGGGCCGTCAGGGACATCAGCGTGGCTCCACTCAACGCCGATGACCAGACCCTGCTGGAGCAGATGATGGACCAGGAGGACGGAGTCAGGAACCGGCAGGGCAAGAAGAGCTGGAAGAGGAGCTACAGCATGAGTCTACGCAGACCACGACTGGCCTCGCAGTGAGTCCCAACGAACAGGGAAACGTGTCAAACAAAAAAAAAAATAGATACACCTAGATTAGTTTAGACTATATGCACAGCTTTATTTGTCCAAATAAATATTGCCAATTTATATATTTTTTGTATATTTGGCCAAAAATATACAATCATGCTAGTGTTTTGTATTCTTTGTACATCTGAAAAGGAGTGGGAAGAAATAAATACTCAACCCCACCTCTTTCCCCTTAATCATACATGACAATGTTTCAACTTCCTCACATTGAGCAACAAACACAGACTTAATCACAGCCTCACTGAAGCTTCATCCCACTAGAGAAAGAGGGCAAAGACACAAAATAATGAAATACATGAAATTACAAGACAGAATAACTGCAAACGTAAACAAGAAATATCCATCTAATGCAGTTTTTAAGACACATTCTTTCATTTCCATCATGGAGACAACAGTAGCCCAGGAAAATGATGAGTGCTTTTGGTTTTTTTTTTCCCTTCTGGGGTCGCCACAGTGAATCCAGTTCACATATTTGATTTGGCAGGAGTTTTTAACGTCGGATGCCCTTCCTGACACAACCCACTGGACGCTTCTCCCAGGAATCGAACCCAGGTCCACTATGCACCAGCCCGGTGCTTCACCAACTGAGCTATCCAACTGGGTCATCAATAAATGTATATAAAGTGTCAAAACAGACTTCTATATCAGAATCAGAATTCTTTATTGTCGTTGTACTACAAAGCACAACAAAATGTACAATTTAGTCAGTTAGTTTATTTATTTGGTCATTTAAGTAAACAGTACAGTACAATACAGTACATGTCACTGCTTGATCCAAATGTATAATGACCGAAAGGGTTTTTTAGGCTGAAGTTAAATACTTATTGTGCCTAACCCTATTTGCATACATAAAGAAAAAAAAATAGAAAAATAAACAATCATATTACACAACAGAAACAACAAAAAGAGAGGAAAAAAAACATTCCAAACTAAGTTAATAAAGTACAAATCCCTTTCAGATTTTCAAATCCACTCCCGACTTGTGTGTTTTTACCTGTAAACTCTAACTCACACTCCTCACCCTGGCTGTTTTTTTTTTTTCTTTTTTGTTTTCTTCTCCTCCAGGTCCAAGACTCGCGACACCAAGGTCTTGATAGAAGACACCGATGACGACTCCTGACATCAGGCCACGCCCCTCGCCTGGGTCCAGAATTTGTTCAAAGGGGGAAACTCCTCCTCCTAACTGAGGAATCACCCGGCGTTGGGCGTTGAACTGTGTTTTGAGTTTGAAACTCCACATGCTTATGACTTAAAACTTCTCCCAAGACACAGAACCTCTGCAATAGAGCTGGGAACTATTTCGGGGGAGGAACTTTTGCTTCTACCTCCTGAAGGAAAAAACTAAACAAAACAAGAAACAACCCCCCCCCTCCCCTCCAAGTACGACGGCCATCACACCGCTACGTCTACCTTCAATAATAACAGGACTGAGCTCATACTGTAATCCGACTTTACTTAAAGCAATGGGATTTATAAACAAAAAAAACAAAAAACTCTTGGACCTCATCGCCTCTGGAGCCATTGCTTGGGACTCGCGGTCTCCTCCGAGTCTCAGCCTCGCATGAACAACGCAAAAACAACACGGAACACGAGCCCATCTGCCCGACAGGAAGTGTCCCCGCTCCTCTCAGTGCCACACACACCCCCACGCAAGGAGAGGGAAACACCTCCAAGGACGGACCGTTTCCTCCCCCGGCCCCCCTCCCCTGCCTGTAGCTATTAGTACCACCCTGCACTCCCAGGTGACCAGGTGGAGCTCATGGAGAGGCCTTTTTTTTTTTTTTTTTTTTTTTAAATAAATAACCACCCGTTGGCCCCGTTTTTATGTTCACAAGTCGACTCGCATTTGGGAGCTCGGCGTCCAAAACCCCCGAAGCCACGTGTGTTTTTCACTAACAGTGTAGAAAGTTCCTTTTTTTGCACAGGTTTTGCAGATGCACACACACACACACACAAGCGTCAGGCGTCATAATCAGGCTGGACTCGCTCTTCATCTCGCCCGTCAAATCATCACAGAGCTGCCTACCTGCACCTTACACGCTTTAGAAACACACACACACACACACACACCGAAACACGCACTTTGTAGGAAGACTGGGACGGAAAAAAAAACTCCTGTCGTGCGTCTTCACACAGCGATTTCATATGTTTTATTATCGACGGACGTGCGACAGAGTGGAAACCGCTCGCGCCATTTTTTTTTCTTGGGAAGAAAACAAAAAAAAAAACAAAACTAAAACACAGACCAGAGTTTATTTGTAACCGTGGTTGTAAATAATAATAATAATGTGACGGACCAAAGTAGAAGGTGATGTAAGAATAAATATTCAGAGAAAAAAAAAAAAAAAAAAAAAGAAGCAAATATTCCATGAAGATGAACAGTGTGACTTCAGACTGTAAAAAAAAAAAAAAAAAAAAAAAGAAACAAAAAAATGAAAACTAACAGCAGCGGGAAGAACTGCTGAGAAGGAATTTCGATTATTTTTTATTTTTTTTCCCGACAGAGATGAAGATCTCCCCACTCGCCCCCCCACTCACCCTCGGGATGAAAGACCCAGGACATGGTTTTACTGAATGTATACCAACTTATTTATGTGTGTGTGTGTGTGTGTGAATGGGAGAGAGTCTTTGCAGCAGCTGTCAACCCCAACTAATCACCTGGATTTTAACGACAAGGTTTTTTTTCTTTTTTAAATTATTATTATTATTATTATTATTATTATTATTTTGTTTTAAAAAAAATGATGTGCCCTTTGTTGATGGATCTGACAGAACCGTTGGTACGGACCTGGTAACTCACGTCTGTCTCACTCATACATTTATATATAACTCAAATTGTAAATCCAGTTTCCTCTTAAAACAAACAGGAATCGGTGCCTTAATTATTTTAAAAATATGTTTATTTATTTAATTGAAGTTTATATTTTTTTCTCAGTTGATTGGAGGAGGGGTTTACATTCCAGCTCCTGATTTTTTCTTTTTTTTTTTTTTTTTTTTTTATTTTGGCGGGGACACTCGACCTTGTCCCACATCACAGGAGCTTGATTTAGAACGCGGCGTGGAGAACTCCTAACAAGTCATTTTTGAAGTGTGACACTGAGCGGCGCTGTATTTAAATACGTGTCAGAGAGAGCTCTCAGACGGATCGGGTCACAGTTGAAGGAGGGAAAAAGGATCTGAGGTCAATCCGACTGGATCCAATTAGCTCCGTTTGACAGGAGGCTATGACGGGGACTAACGCCGCCGCCACCGCCACCGCCACCGCCACCGCCACGTCTTATTCTCTGAGCTGGGGGGTCCTCGCTGCCGCAGGGATGGAAGAATAGAGGACTCGGGGAATAATAGAAGAACAAACAAGTCACGACTACAGGAGAACAGACACCAGATACTCATTAGAAGAGAATTTTTGCTTCCTCCCACCCTCCC
>JAPTHA010000010.1:4958788-4970780 GCA_029814585.1 Gymnapogon annona
AGATTGGTATTACATTAGATATACCTTTTAATCGTAAAACAGAGCAGAACAGATATACAACTGAATTATAGTAAAACATAGACAGTATACACGATTGAAGCTCACAGTGGATCTACAAATACACAAAAGGTAGAATATTGATAAAATTACACAGATTTCTCTTTATGCATTTCAGATTGTTTATATTTGTTCAAGTTATTTATGTTGTTTTTGTGAAATAATACTTTGTTTTAGGATAAATACAGGATAATTCCATGAAAAATGTACATTTCCAGAGAATAATTTGCAGTAGTGAGTATTTATAGATTATTATGACAATATTTGTTCCAGTCTGTATGTGGAACCTGACTTATACTTTTAAAAGTATCTAAGGTGTAATTTTTGCATTTCACAAATTCATCCCACGGGCCAGATTGGAACCTTTTAGCGGGCTGCGTTTGGCCCCCGGGCCGCATGTTTGCCACCCCTGCTTTAAGTGGAAAGTCACCATTTTAGAATAGAATAGAATAGAACTTTATTGCCACTGTTACAAGAACAATGAAAATCAGTTTAGCAGCTCTGTGTCTTTAGCAGCAAACACTTAGAGTGCAAAGAGAAAACTGTATATAAAAATACAACTGTAAAAGGACTGTAAAGACTGTACAAACTATCCCACATAATAATACCATTTATGGATTGAATTGTACGCATGCGGTGGACATTTTCATATTTCTCCATCCCACTGGTCATTTCTGCAACAAATAAACAAATTAAAATACTTCTCTGTATATTCCTGTGTTTACATAAACGTACATAAATCTTGCTTATTGCCTTAATCTTATCTCTTTATTTTCAGCTTTCTATTGGTGTATTGTACACCAAATCAGACGAGGTTTATTTATTTTTTAGTTTTCAGCGTATATAATTGTAAATGCCTCATCCTTAAATTTGTTGCAAACATTATAAAGGAGGAGGACTGACATAGTTTCAGCTCAGGTTCAGGTCGTTTACTTTATTAATATGCACCGGAAAATTAGATCTGCAATATGCAAGTCGTAGGAAAAGATATATATGTAGAGAATAAATATAGATTTATACAGGAATGTTGCAAATGCAAAGATGTTTTTTGTGACGCGATGGGTCAAACTGAGTTCTGTCAGCAGATGGAGTTGTAGAGCTACTGATCAGAGAGAGGGGGGGGGTTTCACACAAATCACATTGTAATTGAGGGTTAGTAGAATCTAACTTTTACTCTGAAGGCCACATTCATCACTGGTGTTCACTCCAAATACGTTCACAAAAAGATGGAAAAACAACATGTTGGAAAAAAAACCCACCCACCTTATATCGTTTCCTTCCAGGTTAAGAATAAAAGCCTCACATCTGGAACAGGAAAGGCTGCTGCATTTCCTCACATTCTTGCAGATATAAAGCCTTGTCCACCTGGAGTTTTCGAAAAGAGTCTGCTGGACTTTGGACTCCATAAAGACCAGCCCAGGTCTCCATGTTACCTTCTGTTTCAGGTTTTCCTTCCACACTTCACTTTCTGCTGTCGCCCTTCGCTCCTCCATACAGAGGAGACAAAAGGTCAAGTCAAGCCAACTTTATTGTCAAATACGGTACGGGCCAAAAGTTTGGACACACCTTCTCATTCAATGTGTTTGCTTTATTTTCATGACTTAAAGTTAAATTTACTTAAAGTTAAATTGTATATGCCATACATGCCCGACACATAGCACAAATGAAATTCCAGTCCTCGCTGACCCATGATGCAAACAGGCAAAAGAGAGAAGTAACTAAAAGAATCTAGAAAAATACAACAAATAGAAAAACTTGAGACTCCAAAAATATAAATAAGTAGTAGAAATATCTAATGAAAATGAACATTTTTAAAAAAAAAAAAAAGCTGAATTATTCAATGATCAGGACATTATAAGTAAAAGTGTCACTATCGACATTGCCGATACTTGCACTGTTCTTACTTGGTATCGAACCGATACCAGAACGTAGATTATCGCCCATCCTTATCCCAGATCCCAGGGAATCTACCATCTTGCCACGTTCCAGAGGACAGAGGGGGCGGGGCAAAGATAAAGACTATCCACACAGTTGAATAAGCTCAAACGCCTCTCAAATCCCATTGGTTGTAATCCTCCAATACCCCGCCCACTTCCCCGCACGGCGTCCCTTAATGGCCGAGAGAGCTGTCGGTCAAGAAAAGTGGGCTCGGCGTCCATGGCTGAGTTTTTTTTATGAGGCAGGAGGTGAAATTTTGATTTCTCTTTACTCCTTGAAATTCAGCCTACGGTCGTTTCATTCCCTCGTCTCGCATTGCTTTCAATCTCCAGAGTCACGCTATGGCTTCAAGGAAAACCGTGAAAGTGCACGCCAAGCCTAAAGGTACATTACTTGTTTTTTTTTCTCTCTCTCCCTCCCTCTCTCTCTCTCTCTCTCTCTTTCAGCGAGTCGTGGGTGGCACTGATGCGTTTACAGCATTCAAATGTCCCTGTCAGCGAGCGAGGCCTTTCAGAGTTAATCGGTTTGTCAAGCTGTCAGCTAATTATTTCTCCCGGGATAGCGGATACCGTTATTGGACTCGGCTAAAAAGCGTTGTTAAACTGTTACAACACCACCCTGCGCATATTACTGTAAAAAAAAACAACACTGTATAGTAGTAGACGAGGCTACACTGCGCGTCGTCACACGTCGCTAGCTTACATTTTCAGGTAATTCCACATAGCAACGCATAGCAACGGCCGTCCCCGTTACCCATAACACCACTCTGGAGCTGGCGTTTTGTTTTATTATTCTTATTTTTTTTATTTACTTGAACATGAATAATAAAATAGAAAACAAACAAACAAAAAGAATAAAAAACAAGAACAGCAATTTGCTTCCACATGTTCAAAAGGAGTGGGAGGAAGTCTTTAAGTGTTAAGTGGAAGTGTTGACTAACGATTAAACCGACTCGTAAAAACGCTCCTCGGTCGGATGTTTATCCGGTATCAGAACCGGTCGACCATGGCGACTCAAAACCCTGCGGGATTAAAAAGTCGCACGCGAGAGATGCACGCTAGGCCTCCTCGTGCGGGTTTATTACCGCGTTACAAACGGAGAAGAGGCCCGCGGAGATATACGGTCCGTTAATATTGCCGTTATTATTTGTTTTAGTTTTTTTTCCTGGAGACTACTCGCTGTAAGAGTGTGTACCCCGGAGTAAAGATCCCCCCCCCCCAAATATGGGCCAGTCATTCTTCCAAATGCTCACGTGTCAATATGGGGACCGGTGGGTGGAGTCATAGTGGCCCCGGGGGGTCAACAGATAGCACCCAGAAAACTACATTTACCACAAAACGCATCCAGACGTCTGTTATTTCTTTTTTTTTTTAATATTTATGTATTTATTTGCAACCAACAACTTACGAAACAAGAATTGGAAAAAGTTACGGATATATGGACAAAATACAATACGAGCGAGGGACCGTAGAAATGTGGCAACAATCCAGACACAATACATCAATACATTTTTTATTTATTTAACATTATTTGATTTTTTCATTTTTTATTATTTTCTATTTTTTTCATTTTATATATATATATTCTATGTCTGTGTACCTTCCAACTAAATTTTCTTGTGCACGGAATAATGACAATAAAGATTCTTGACTCTTGATTTCGCCCTTAATGAAAATAAAAGAAGCGAAATAAACTGAACAAAACAAGCGCTTAACTTCACGAGGTGCTTAAAACGGTTAAGACTTTGTGACATACACGCCATTAGTTTCTGCCTATTTACGTCCCAGTTACGAACACTTGAGTGACTTGCGGCACTTGATAAATTCACACAAAGACATCAAGGGAGGGTTTATATAGTGTTCTTCCATTTACGACAGTGACTGTGATATTTATCCCAAATCACATGGGCGTCTGTTATTGTTGCTGCAGAAAAATGTGTCATTGCTTGCCTTGAATCTAATAAAACGACATAGTCAGCGTGCAAAAGTGATTCGTTAATATTTGTTTTTACGATAATAGTCCCCGGTGTGAGTTAAAGACTGTGCATTCAAGTAAATAAAATAAATCTAAATAAATAAATAAATACATAAATAAATAAAATACATAAATAAATAAAACAAATAAATCAATAAATAAAATAAATAAGTTAATAAATAAAATCTAAATAAAAATAAATAAAAAAGTAAATAAAAATACATGTAAAAAAACAAATTTTAAACAAAACCCTGCACGTAACTCAGACGTTCTTTAAAAGTGCGCGCGCGTGTGTGTGTGTGTGTGTGTGTGTGTGTGTGTGTGTGTGGGGGGGGGGGGGTAGTGGAAAGCCTTTAACCCCCACGCTGACACGTGGCTGCGGGTGGACCAGTGGCAGTCCGTGTTCCCTGTGTGTGTGTGTGTAGACGTGAACTACAAGGCGGCGTGTACGGATTCGGGTACACCTTGTCCTCTCGCCGTTTGCACGAAAAACAAAACTTGCATCTGTTGCAAAATTTGCCACAATGGCTCGAGATGAACAACGACAGCGCATGAATAATGGATGCGGAAGGACACCGAGCAGCTGTCGTTGACGCCATTGACTCTTTGCAAATGAATGAACGCCGCGCAGAGGAGGGTGGGTTCAACAAAAACCAAAGTATCGCATCCTTCAAACCCCGCACCCTCCACATCGCGTCGACGACTGAAATATCCGTGCAAAATATCCCATTTTTTGCAGCCAAACTAAGGCCATTTTTTTGGCGGTTGACTAGAACCAGAGAACAAAATGTACAGTTTTTGTGGTCTTGTTTCTGGCCCCGCCCACTAGATTGCTTATGCACTCGGGCACGAGGTTCCAGCAGTTGTTGAGTCTGAGCTAACGATTACCACGAAACAAAGGATTACATGTATGATCAGACCCTGCGTGTGGAATAAACAAAGGTGCAAGATCATTTACTGTAGATCAGGGGTGTCAAATATGCGGCCCGGGGCCAAATGCGGCCCGCCAAAGGTTCCAATCCGGCCCATGGGATGGGTTTGTGAAATGCAAAAATTACACCAAAGATATTTCTATAAAATTATAGTTGGGGTTCAACGGACAAACCCAAGACAAATAGTTCCATAACGACTTATAAATACTCGCAACTACACATTTTTCTCTGTGGAAATGTAAATATTTGTATGGAATTCTCCAGTTTTTCTACTATTCTACTACACTATTTCTACTATTATTTTCTCTATTTTTAGATCCACTGGGATCTGTAAGTTGTAATGTACATGTATAAAGGATAAAATGTTAAAATTGAACTTATTTATCCTCAATAATGTTGAAGTTGTTAATGTTCACATTGTTTTAATGACAGTTTGTAGACATAAACATTTTCATCATATAGGGGTCAGTTTGGAATTTACATTGTTGATGTTATTCTGTTAAAATTTTACTAGACTGGCCCACGTCAGACCAGATTGAGCTGAATTTGGCCCCTGAACTAAAATGAGTTTGACACCCCTGCTGTAGATGTATTTAAGAATAAAGTCTGGATTCATTTGTACATATTGTATGTATTTACAGTGCTGGGGGAGGGCGCTTCAGATTTCAGAGTAAGAACCAGCGGTGCCACATACTGTGGTAGAAGTAACAGTTAGACATGAGTAAATACTACAGTACTGGCCACATTGCCCAGTTCAGCATAGTACATACACATCGCTGGATTATACGTGAGATTTTTGGGTGAAAAGTCATAGTGGAGTTATTGTGGATTTGAGTGTACTTGTTTGATTATTTCCAAAAACGCATCACGGACTGCTTATTTCGAAATGTGTTTTTGTGCAGTAGAAAAATACAAACATTACAAAGACACCAGCATTCATTTTGTCTTTTCTTTTTACACGGTAGCTCTCTCCTCAGTGCCACTGAATCCAAAATATTACCAGACACCCACTGGGCCTTTGAATTGCAGCCTTTTGTGATTATGTAATCACAAAAGGCAGACCCTGTGATTTGACTAATTGTGCAGCTGAATTATCCAAATTGCCTTATCTGTTGACTTAGTCAGTTTTTTTTTTTATTTGACACACGTATAACTATGAAGAGAGAGTGTTTCAGGCCATTTTATTACTGCATCAATTTTGAATAAATAAACCAGTAACTTTATAGTAATAACTATAAAGTATACTATACTATTAAGTATATTATAGTATACTATACTATTA
This sequence comes from Gymnapogon annona, assembly GCA_029814585.1. Taxonomy (NCBI): domain Eukaryota; kingdom Metazoa; phylum Chordata; class Actinopteri; order Kurtiformes; family Apogonidae; genus Gymnapogon; species Gymnapogon annona. The sequence continues at coordinate 4,964,972 of JAPTHA010000010.1, forward strand.
AGTATACTATAAAGTTATTACTTTATAGTAATAACTTGCAAACTAACTTTGTTTTAATCACGTCATTGACAACGTATACAGTATGTGCTGTAAAGTCATTTTGCTGTATTATTTTGTCCTTGTCAACAAAACAACATTTCTCTTTTAAATACGTTTGTAACATGGATAAAATCATGCTACAATGTCCTAAAGTTTATGGAATAAATTCTTAAAAGTGGGAAAATGAATTATTCTCAAATTTACTCAATTAATTATTATAAATGGTTGCATTTTAATACAATAGTTGACATCTAATCAATTCAATAAATAGTCACTGCAGCTGAAAATAGAATTATTGCCTCTTAGATATGATGCATCGTGGTTGCATGAAGTAACATAAAATTGATTTACTCATGTCAAGTACAAGTACCTCTAATTTGTACTTGTGTGAAAGTTGCAGTGATAGAAAAGTCACTTCTTAGACACACTGTATGACAGGCTCTCAGCTGGATGCAGACAGATTAGAAGTGCAGCCAAATAGGTCACATGTACAGTATCTTAGTCATACTGGGCAGCTCGTGGGACAGATAGTTCAACATGTGAGTGAGCATCTTTTTATGCACCAGATGTTAGGAGTCCTCTGTCATACCTGTAGAGAACTCTCAACTCTTCATCAGTCACACTGCCACCGTTTCCTCCCAGGAGAAGCTTTTGCATTAAATTGCATGCACACTTTGTCTTTATTTACATTACATCACAGGATAAAAGTGGCGTCAACCAGTCAAATATTGACATTGGATGTTACAGTTCAGCTTGAAAAGGAAAGAGTGTAAACACTAAATTCTGTGTTAGGTCTATCACGGGTGTAATTGTTTGTCACTTCAAATCATCCACACACACAAATCATCCATGTGTCTCTTGTCTCCATGTGTCTCTTACTTATGCTGTAATAAAACACACATAACATAGTAGTTACAGGAATGAAGACAATAATAAATTCCACAAATAATAATTCATTATACATTAAATTGCTTTCATTCCATTAAAAAAATAAATGGAATGAAAGCAATCAGGTGAAATTGTGGATACTCATGTAATGATTAGCATATGAGATGAGCTAATAGTACATTTTTTAAGGGTTGATCACTACTACTAGTTAAGGAAAAGCAAGAGCAATGGTAATAAATTGACCTGAGCAATGGTAATAAATTGACCTGTATCAGTAATTTGTAAAATGCCACATTAAGACCCATGAATGAATCTGTTTTCCATATGTACTATAATTATTTTTGTCTTGATGTTTACATGATGGATCTGTAATTTGTCAGCCATATCCATTTGTATTTCTTTGTCCATTTGTATCTTTTTTTTTTTTTGTTCTCACTTTTCCACTTCTATTATTTCACTCCTCCAGGCCGCCGCCTCCTCTTCCTCCCCCTCTTCTTCCTCCTCCTCTTCTCTCCAAAGGGCTGAGTGTAGCAGAGCACACAGGGTAACAGCCTTGTCTGTTCCTCCGAGACTGACGTGTGATGCAGTGTTTTTTGCACTTTGCAAGTTGTCTTCGCTGTGTAAACTAAATCCCCGGTGCTGGAAAAATGTCACGTGGCCTTGCATGATGGTGTGTGTGTGTGTTTGGGTCACGGATGTTTGAGTTTGTTTCCAAATCATAAAAACGTTTTAACTTCAGCTCATCATTTAGAATGTTGTTAATATTTGGGCGATCGTTTTAACTTGAGAATGAAGTTAAGAATCCCCAAGAATAACGCAGCTAAAAATACATATGGGATGTTCATAATTCAGGATTGTGGAAAAAAAGACGATCAGATGATCCTCTTCCAACTGGTGGTGGTAGCTGACACGTCTTTGTTTGTCCTGATTAAACAATATTAAAGAGACTGGTTAGACTGGTTTTATTCCTGCCTTAAAGAAATCTTGACAACGCGCCATCTGTCATCTGTGCAGCGTCGAGGACCTCCTTCAGTAAAGCTGTCTTTAAGATTAGGTGCATTTGACTTCAGCCCCAGGGCCTGATTCTACTGTCATGTTATCTAATTTTATTCGACAGTACCAGTATGTCACATGTCAACTAATATTGGATTTTAAAAGTTGATATAATAAAGACAGAAGGAAAAGGACTAATCTAATCACTAATAATCTAATATCTTACCGTACCAGATTCTAAAAAAAAAACTATGTATTGCTATACTATCCTGTATCGGTAACCGGTAAACATCTAACAATTGTAGAGTAAGTCAATGAGCTTGCGGTAAAGCTGCAGAAGTTATGAAGTTACTATGAAATTGTGGAGAGGCTTGATTAAACTTTTAATCAACTTCTTTCTATTACCTTTTTAACAAAACCTCAACGGCAAAAAATGGCACGCTTTCTTGTTCTACCCCAGTTGAACACCATGACAGCTCTAACACTATATTAGCATAAACCTGATTATTCAGTATTATTCTGTAAAGTTGTTTTTAAATCTACTTTCCAGCAGTATATTTGGGTCAACGGGCCTGTGCTATAATGTAATTAGACAACACCAGTGTTAACAAACGGCAGCGTTTGTTAACACTGGTGACTTTATGGGGATTTCTCAGAACAAAGCCATGCATGCGATTTATTTCCTGCTGTTTTTGTCACAGCCTCAATCGCTGGAATGTACTGTGCACCATCACAGACCCTGGCGCCATGAGGTTGGATCAGCCATGTCCACATTCAGCACAGTAGTGCAGGACAGGGCCGGCAGTTACATTAATGCTGACGCAATTCTATCAAAATGGCAACTATCTCAATTGCTTAACGCATTAATGCTGTGTTAAACCCATGTAAGTACATAAGGGCAAGATAAAATTGTATATGTGCATGAGTCAACTTATGCCTCCTTCACAAAGCCGATGGTAAAGCTTACATTCTGCTGCAGTTGGCTTTAGACCTAATTGTTGTAATAATATAATAGATATATTAATGATACATTAATTGATATATAATTCTGAAAGTCTGATCAGTCTCGTGCTGATGATGACAATATTTGTTTTTTATATTAATTGGTTAAAAAAATACCCAGAGCACATTACAGCTGTTACTTATTTACTTTTGGGTGTGTTGGTGCACACCACTCACAGGCTAAATTCAGTGGTGTACATAAACTTGCTGAAAATGAATGGACTATTCCACAACTAACCTGTGTAAAAGGCGCTTTGACGCCTACTTGGCAGCAAACTGAACTCAACTTCGACCTATTTTGACTCCTGAGAGGAGTCTGCCTGCAGTCCGATGCTATGACTGAGTTGTCAGTCACCAGACAGGGAGCCTCTGGGGTCAGCACCTATCAGTGAATGCCATCTAACTTTCTGAGAACAATTGAAAAGTTAGCCTTTGTTAACGTTAACTGGATAGAGTGGTGCATCCCTAGCTGTTTTTTTTTTGCTTTTTTTTTCCAAAAACCTAACCAACCAGTCGACCAGAATGGTATCTTGCTTTCTCCTCACATTGCTGTATCAAATGTCTTTAATTAGATTTACCAAATCAGGAGAAAACCCAATGTGTGTATAGCAATCAATGCAGCGTGCGGATAAGTTATCATGCTGAGCTGGGCCACTCACAGCTGTTTCCCCTTTACTTCTGTCTGGTTGCATTTTTCAAAGCAAACGTTGAAAAGTTGGCTGGGGTCAGAGGTCATTGTGCCGAGGGTTGGAGAATGTGCGCTCCCGAGTGGAATGCGCTTTAAGGTACGACGAGGTACAAAAACCCACACGAGCGCCACATACATACTGTATGCAACATGTGGACTAGCATCTCTGTTAAAAGTCCCCAAGGGAAGAGGTTGTGATTTTTTTAAAGAAGGCGGTGCGTAGCAGAGCTTACATAAGACATAAGAGGAGCTGCTCAGGCTGAACAATGTGTACTGAATGTCAGAGTGAAGAGACTGAGCAGAGGGGGTTTTCCTTTTGTTTGGAAAAGAAGAGTCGACGTGTGCGCGTGTGCATGTGTGTGCGTTTTGCAGTGTTTGTCTGAGCATGGAGTCTACAGATCTGAGTGGTACGTCGATGCATGCTTCTGTTCCTACACATGGGTTTCTGGTGGTGTGCGTGGCAGACTTGGCAGGCTGCTCTCACTGGGCTCGCCTGTACTGTACATAAGGTGTGTCATAGCAGCGTGTGCTATTGTAGATTTTGACAGAGATTTGCATCAATTTGTGTCTTATTTGGATGCAACTTCGCAAAAAGTTGTTCATTGCACCTTTATTTAAAAAAAAGCAGCTGTAATTAGACAATGACTTTTCTGTATTTAACTGTCACGGAAAGTTTGCCCTCAATATTTCCCCATTCTCTACTCCGCTTCTTTCACAGGCAAATGTTGCACTTTTACTTTTCAGACTTTTTTTTTTCCTCCCACTGTCGTTGGCGTCCAAAGAAAACCACATATCTCCACACTTCTGATAGACAGACAGACAGATGGAGTGTTATTTTACCAGTCGAGTTAAATATCCTTTATCACATTCTGCTAAATAAACTCTATAAAGATCCTCTTGGATAATTAGCGATGTGCATTGTCACTGGCTTTATAGAGATGCATTGCTTTCATGGGACGGTAGCACAACTTGTGTGTTCAGCGTCTTATTAGCACTTTTATTTGACAGATCTTATTCCTCCTTTCACTAATGTAATTGATGTGTTTACTGTCGTTTGTGTCACACGAAGGTCTCTTGTTAAACATCACGAATAACATTTTAGGAGCAGAAGTAACGATGACATGAATGCACAGTATGAACTAGTATTTCTTGTTGAGCTCACACCAAACAATATTTGCCCTGTGGCGACTCAACTGTTACAAAAGTAGGCAGCTGTGCAAATATCTAGTCCCTGACTGCAGGTTGGTTCTTCCTGCACCTAAAAATATCTCATATCCATAAATTTGATTCACCCTCGTTGGATGAGGATTAATTTAGATTTATTTTAAAGTGCATTGTGTGATCATATGCACTTCCCGAAGCCTAAAACCAAGGGCTCAGCATGCGGTCTCGGGTAAAACCATTTGCTTATTTTCTCTTTAAGCTAAGGCTTTGGGAGTTTTGCCTGTGCATAGCAGTTGACAACAGCTGCCTTTTTTAGTTTTGATTTACTTTACTTTGAATCACCTACCTCCAGTGCACAGGAACATTTGGCTGCAAAGTAATAACTAGCCCAGTTTCCTTGCTCTTGTATGGGGGAGGGGTTAGGGGTAGGGTTATGCCTCAGGGCTAAGAAAGACTCATAAAAATGGCTGACGCAGCCGAGAAGTGATGAGGTTCTGTTCTTCAAAGGGGAACATTTCCATGCGGCCTTAATCTTCAATGTTTATCATCTGTAAAAGTATTGGACGTACAAATATCGGTCATTTCAGATACAGACAATGAAGTGCTTTAGTACTGCATATTTGATGGAAAATCCATAAATTAAGTACATAAAATTCATACGGAAAGGGTTAACATTCACCAAACTCAACACTTAATCAAAATGTATTTCAACTTTCAAGTCTATTTGTTTATTTTGTTCCCCTTTTTTCCATTGTACAAAACTCACACAGTACTGATGTATAAAGTATGATGAGAAATGAAGCACCACTTACGTTCACCACTGCAGATTTTGAGTTTTGCTTACCGAGGACAGGAACTGTAGCAATTGGTCCGATCAAGCAACCAATCAAAACAGAGGAGAAGTGGGCGAAGTAAGCGCTAAGTGTCTAACAGCTCTTGGTAGAATCACCAACATCGTGGATTGAAGGCCCTTGATGAAAACACAGGGGCTTCGATCCACGATGATGACGTTCCTAGTAAGAACTGTTACCCACT
>JAPTHA010000010.1:4977442-4988580 GCA_029814585.1 Gymnapogon annona
TATATACACACACACACAGTGTGGAAATATAATACGGCTGGCGTAAGAACAGCATGCCACACCTATGTGGGGACAGCTCTGATTTCTTCTGCAGGCACCAAATGGCATGTGTGTGTGATTTATATTAAAAGGCAACCTGGGTTTCTCTTGCATGACTCAATCAAACAACTGAAATAACAATAACAATATTAATGATAATAACTTTTACAGAGGTGTTTTCAGGGTATTTCAATGCACCGCCTAAATGAATCCAACAAACACACCACCGAATCTCTACGCTCAACACTTAGCAACTCAGTCTGTATCTTAAAATCACACAGGCCACATATTATTGCAAGAAAAGCGATCCTCATTGAAGTCATATCAGTAGATGGAATGAATGAGGTTCATTGAAGGGTTGTTTCTCTGTCCTTCATCTGAATATAACCATTTTCGCACATATTATGTTGACGAATTTCGACATGTTGAGCTCCAGATGCCGAGTCAACCTTGACCGTTAACACTCATACATTTGTCGACAGAACATGGCTTAGGATGAGAACACGCCAGTGTATAAAGGACTTTACCAGCTCTGATCTTGTCAGGAAAGGTTCTCTTTTTGTACAGTCCTCCCCTCCATGTTTTCTTTATATCTTTTGCAAAGGTCTGTATCCTCAAGTTTAAGGATGACATCGGTCTGTTTAGCTGAATAATGTTGTTTTCGATAGTTACAAAGAACCAGCCTCCACAAGTCATGTTGGGATGCACACGGCCTGTTTTAGGACCATACATGTACTGCAGTAACTTCTATTTGTTCAAGGAGTCTCCAAAAGTCAGAGAGACAACCACACTGTAATGTCTTTGAACTCATTTATGCCACAATGAAAGTTAACCTCATATTAGATAACTTCATTTATATTTTGTTTATAAAATATTTTGGTTTCTATTACGTTTTGCAGTAAATTGAACTCCTTTTCTCTGCTCCTTAACAACAATTGCTCTTATATTGGCCTACACTCTAGTTAGTATGGTTTAGTGCTTTGTACAGAGGTCATCTTCAGCATGAAAATAATGTTGAGATTATTTTTAGCTCAGTGGTTGTCATAAAAAGTATTATCATTACTGATAATGATAATAGCGCTCTTAATTATAATAATTACATTGTTTTTCACTCCTGTCCCCTTTTACAGTAGTGTATATTCCCAGCAAGTCCTCTAACGCATCTTTGTTTTTTTTCAAAGAAGCCTTTTTTTTATCTCCATGCTTTCTCTCCTTAGCCTCTGCTTCATTGCTTCGTTACCTTTTTTTTGTATTTATCCCAACAAAATGAAACTATGTAGAATGGCTTCTAAAAACACTTGGTTAAATACTTATAGTGACTTGACTCATTTAAGTTGGTGGACATTGAAGTACAAACGCGTTAAACGTGTTTCAGTCAGTAAAAAGTAACTTGTCAATTTTATTCAGTGAACATATTTTGCTCTTTTTAATTAAACCGTCCAAAGATGGTCACACTTTGACCAAAACTTTCACATTTTTAGCTGATATCACAATATAGGGCATATGATTTAAATGACAGCTCAAAAAAGGGTGGAGCCCATCCCTGGCCGAAAGGCAAACACACTTAAAACCCCTCTAGAGCAGAAGTATGAGCTCTACCACGTGTCCTTGTAGTTTTGTATCCCACACCTATTTCTGTCTGGTTCTGAGTGTCTGTCTACACATGATCAGTAGCCCCATTATGAACTGAGCGTCATCGAAACACCCCATTGTTCATTATGATTCATGAAAGACAACATTCTGATGTAATTTGTAAAGAGCACCACTGTTGATTTCAACTAAATCACTCAGTGTCTGGTTGCATTGGTGGTTCAGTATAAAGGCTACGTATTGCTGGTGATCATGTGGAGACGTCCTGACTCTACCTGCTTATATATACAGTATTTATATAGTCTGAGTAGATCCCTCGCTGCCTAACCTACGCTTAAAACTTATTACCTTCTCCTGTTCTTTCCCTCCCTCTTTCCTCCTCTGCTCTTTCATTTCATCATCCTCTTCATTTTATTTGGCTCCAACTTTACATCCACCTGCCTTTTTGCTGTTAGTTTTCTCCACTCCCCGACCCCCATCTCTTTCACATCCACCTGTCGTACACCCACACTTCCCCTCCATCCACCCTCGCCACCATCCCTTTCCCCACCCCACCCCCTCTTGTTTGCGTAGGCCTGACCAGTGAGGGCGATGGTCAGGGTGAATCCAAGATTCTGGATTGGTTAGAAGAAGTGGAGGAGGGCGGCTCTGATTGGTTAAATGGTTTCTTCACTTTCCTGTACGGTCTGATTAACCCCTTGGAGCCAATGGAGGAGGAGCAGGAAGAGGAGCAGCGCAGTGGCTCAAGAGGAGACCTGGATCTGCAGGATGAGGATGAGGAGGAAGACGATGAAATACATGTGAGAAGAAGAGGAGGGAAGGATGACGGAAGTCAGGGTCAGAAGATCGTCATATTCGGCCTCCATAACCAATAGCAACTGGCCCAGTCATCCTCAGTTCCACTTGGTTGTTCATCTTTACGGGCCCCTGTCAAACAGCCCAAGCTTTATTGTCTGGGAGATGTTTCACAGCGTTTGGCACTTGAACCAGCCACTAGCCTTGAAGATAAATATGGCAGTTATTCTTGTGCTTTGGGCCCTACCCGGCCTGGATTCCACCTACTGTAACCTTCTCAAACTTGACAAGCTGCTTACGTTTATTAGCAGAACCTTGAGAGTTAAATCCTTTTTGAAGGAGTTTCCATGATGTCGATTTTTGTGCTGGGATTTGGACTGATGATTCTCAGGAACATTTTTAAGCTCTCACAGTTCTTGTTTTTTTATACATATATTTATAACTGTTTTTTTTTTGCACAAATCTGCAATCTGAAACCAGCAATCCAATGACCAACATAAAATGCAAGAGTGATTTGCACTTTGACAGCTTGGATTTTGCTGTTCCTCGTCTTTTCCTATTGCTGCATGTTTAAAAAAAAAACTGATCTGGAGCACATTTACTCGGGACATTTGGACTACGAGCACGGATCTGTACTTTTGTACATTTCTAGCACCACCTAAGGCTGTGGCTTTTCGTCGTGGATGCCATTCCTACTTGGTGATCAGACTCGATCTGCATTTGGATAATATGTTGAAATCAGGAAACATGGATTTGTTCAGGGGTAGACGTGCACAGGATGTGTTGTAGTGGTACCATAGCAGACTGACCTAGGTAACCCCACCCCTCCTCTTCCTGATGTCTTAAACTGTTGTTAACAAACTACCTTTTGACTTTCTGCACAAAGACATGCTCACATCAGAGACAAACCACTGCAGTGAGAAAGAACTGATCAATTGGGTTGGTGATTTAGTGTGAGCAAGCATCTCTCGTGGTACTTTTTCCCACAACACACTCAGAAAAAACAACTCACTTGAGGATGAGAGCCAGTAGTTTCTGTCAGTAACACACTGTGAGTGTCATGCAGGGACATGTTCATGTGTTTGTTGGAGAGTTTTGGATGCCAGACCTTTATACTGATGACAGAATAAAGATAGAATGCTAGGTAGGGTAAATAGGAAAAGTATAAATAAACAGAATTCACTTGAGTTTCATATGCAGCTGAGATTATTGACAATGCCATATGAGCATCTGGATATGCAGAGATCCAGTTATAACTGTGAAGCTTCCAGTCTGTTGGTGTGTTTTAGTGTGGATGAGTGTATAGAATTACAGGTTTAAATTTTTTTCGAGTGCCTACATACTCCTCTTAATTTTTAGATTTTCTGAAACTGAAGACTATTAGGGTGACAGCCTTGATTTTTAGAATTTTAAAAGGTTGAGAATATATTACTTCAAACGCAACCTCTAAGTGATCCGACATTACACAAAACCATTTTATTCATTTGCACACCAAATATATCTTCTTGTAGAGGAAAAAGGAAGCACATAATGCATTTTACAGATGTCTATGTTCAGCTCAGATTTTCGATCATCTATGGACCATACATTTTTTTGGCACGTTTTATGGACATGTCCTTGTATGCAGACCCCTCCAAGTACAGAAATTGGATAAAAATAGAACCTTTCGTGACTGGCTTTAGGACTTCAAGACCTCCTACATGCTGAGCTACAGTGGTGCTCTCTGTCCTTCAGGTGCTCATGTACTCTGCAGGAATCAGGCCTCGTTGTGTTGGTGGACCTGTATTGTTCCTCTTCCCCACTCCAGTATATCACTGTAACACCCATTGTTCTGATTTCCCCATTAATGTAATAAACAGATATCATACACCAACAGTGCTTGGCACCCGTGAAGTCACACAGTTGTCTCTTAAGTCCACAGTTGAGAAATTATTGTTTGTGTGTAAATGATGGTGCTTCTAGTTACAGCCGGAGATTATAAAGGAGTGTGCCAAAGCCACTGGTATATGGAACAACAGGGGGAACGTTTGTTTAAATAGACAGGAATCCACTAAGAACAAGTCGGCTGCAGGTGTTCTATCCGATGCATGTGACACGCTGGGTGTGTGAATTTCTATGTCAGAAGGCCTTGAGTGAATATTTAGATTGGACTGGAAACAGGTTAGACTTGCTTATTAAAGTGCGGCGTTGCGTTTTTTTAATAAGCTGTCAAAATCGATTAAAATGCCACAGAGGTCAACTTAGGTAGAGTCTTCTGTAATTCACTGTGGAGATAGAGAACACTCGGGACACTGCTGTGTAAGAAAACAAACAGACAAACCAAAAAAAAAATGGTTAAGAAACAAATGAAGAAAACTTAAAACAATTTGACAATGCGTGCAAATACTCAGACTTAATGCTGAAAGTTACAAGATGGTATTTGCATGTCTTGAGTTTGTACAGCCTGTCAAATTGACTTACTTAGGTTTCCTGTGTTTGCACGAGTTTTCTCCAATGGTACACTGAGGTCTTACAGCCCTCCCTATTCTGAAGAGCCATTTCTGAAGACGTTTACTCTCTCTGGGTTACGTTATCAAACAGAAAATGCAAAATGGAACCCAGATCATATTGTAAAGTTGCGTCAATGCATTTTTGCCATCTTACTCTTTAAGCGCTTTAACCCATTAGGTGCTCTATCATCCTCGAATGCACACAAAGGTGAAGCAGTTAATTCCTTGTCACCACTCATACAGACATTTTGCACAGCCTAGCAGAGACGGGATATTTTCCCAAAGGCACTTTTAGCAACAAAGACATGAAAGAACATGTAAAACGGAGCAGTTGAGAGTCATTATGACATTACACCCCAGTCCGTAATTGTCAACCAGTGAGAGCCGTGAATTTGGATGTACTATATATTCATCTCCTTTTGATGGGTACTGATATTAACAGGAATCTCCATCTAACTTTTTGTCCATGTCCCATTTTTGCTTTCTTTTTTAACAGTCTCTTAGGTCGTACTGAAAGCTTCTGGTATTTAATGTGCCGTAAACTTGAGTTTATCACATTCTACTGGTGCATTATTTGAATTTATCCAGTTGTTGCGATTAGGCAGGTACGGCATGTTGGGCTACAAAGCTTTTAATTTATGCATGTTCTCTGTGACATCAGATGACAAACCTGGAGATGCAGACAGGAGAGGAGCTAAAAAAGGTATTGACATGCATTTGCATGTTGCTGTGCCGTGTACCTGTGTGGACTAGGCAGTGGAGTGAATACGTACTAAACAATCTACAAACTGAACTGTACTAAAGGTGGAATTGCAGAGTTGCAGAAGTAACTGAAGTCGTAATCCATTAAAAAAAACCCTCGTGCAAATGTAAAACCCATTTTCTGCATGTTTCCTACAGAGTTAATGTGATTTGACGGGATCAGAGGACTGGTGTGAAACTGGTTGGGCTGAAATGAACACGCCTGTCTGATGTTTGGTGTGAATTTTAGCATGGTCTCCGTCCCATGAAATGGTTTAATGAATAGTGAAACGCCACTGAGTGTTATCGCCCCTCCATCCCAGAGAGCCCTCCGACCAAAGACGTGGGTTTCAAGCTCCGAGAGGCCCTCAAACAGCAGCTGGCCATCATCCATGAGCGAGTGGAGGCTAAGAAGCTGGCCAAGCTGGCCCTGGCTGAGGTCAGACAGATCCTGATCAAAGAGGAGGAGGAGAAAGAGCTGGAGCTGGGCAGGAAGGACATATCAGCAAGAGTGAAGGAACGGGTGGCCATCAGGTTGAAGGAAGAAGAGGAGAAGATTGAAAAAGAAGAAATGGAGAAAGCTCTGGAGAAACTGAGGAAGGAAAAAACCCAAGCGCCGCTGGAGGAAACGGATGAAGGGAAAGAAGAAGGAGGAGAAGAAGAAGAAGAGGTGGAGAGCAAATTAAAGAGAGGAGGAAGGAGTGAGAAAGAGGACAAGGCAGAGAAAAAGGTGGAGAGGGAGGGGGAGGGAATGAAGGTCCAGGAGAAGGAGGACCACAAGAAAGGAAAAGAAAAGGTGAAAAAAAGCAAAGCTGCCAAATCAGAAAAAGGTAGAAAATAAAGAAGTCAAACTTGAGAGAAGCATCTCGGCCATTATAAAAGCAGAGTTGGCCCTTAAAGACAGGACTATGTGTGGAGGTCGAGGTCTTTAACACTAAAAACATACCCGTGGCAATGTGAGTCTGATCAGTGCAACACTGAAAAGGCCCCCGCTTTCTAAATCTGCACTTCATACTGGCCTGTAGTGAAGTTTATCATCTGTGGCTTCTTTATGCTTATTCAGAACCAGAGGGTTTTAGTCTCAATCCACAAGGAAATGAATAACCCAGTGAAGAATTTGTCTGCAATAGTTTTGTTGTTGACTCATACTGTTCAGGGTTAAACAAATAAAGGGGTTTAAATGTCAAATGTACAACCTTTACTTCCATCATAGATAATGCGGGGACGTTTAGATAATCTTAGTTTAGTTCATTGAAAACTGAAGCAGGAGCATGATTTGTGTTGACTGAGAGAAGATGAAGCATCGCGACAAATGAAGCACATACTTTAAAGTGTTTGATTCTCCGAATAACCTCTACGACCTGTGGGTGTGTTTCCAGAAAATGCTGTCACATCTGTCACTGCAGCAAGGTCTAAGGTTAAGCCACCGGTCCGTGCTAGTTTAGATTATTACGTGTGACTGAGTCTGAATTATAGAAAGTGAGTGGCGATACTCTAAATGCAGGGGATAGACCCACCGAAGTCGTGAGAGGTGATATTTAGTGATTATTAAAACAATAGGGTTCATAGGTGTGATATTCTTTTGTCAATAAAGTTTCTGGATCCACGTGTGGCTCATTCTCTTCCATCCTCTCGTTGCTGTCTCTTATCGATCATCTAATGTTCAGAACATCTAATAAACTAAACATGGAGCACATGTCACACAGTATAAATCTAAAATAATTAGTAAAGCAAGAGCAAATCCACATGAAATGTCTTTGTCGGCAAAAGAAACCCAGTGCCTTTCTCTGATGGTTTTTGTTTTATGTAATTGATTTTACCAGTGGGACGCGGCGATCATTTTAATTGACTCACAATAGAAATCCGATCCACGATGGTTATAAGGCAAAAGCTTAATTGAAACACTTATATGTACAGTACATGACAGTACAGTGAGGGTTAAAAGAATATTTGCCTGTTTAGCTGTATGACACTCACACCTCAACAATGATGCACCTGTTGTTCCATTCTTCCAATGTTCCAGTGTTTAGGCTCAGTTTAATCACGGTGATGCAGCGTTTATCCTTTTCAATATGAACCATTCATCGCCCTCCACTGAAACTTTAGACTCTTGTGAACAACAACTCTGACTTGTGTCTCTTACACGTTGTTTTCCTTTGTTGTGTATGTGCCTGTAATGTGTACATATGTGCCCACATTATTAATTTACACACAAACGCACTCCTTTGTGCTGTTTGCGCAACACACCTCATGCATATATAAGGGTGCCCTGATTTATGGTCCCTCATTGGGTAAAACCAAAAGAGTCAGGTTAACATGTCTACTTGGTTTGCATTAATGTGTAGTGTCTTAAGGCATAAACATGTATCTGTTAAAACACATTTTAACTCCTCAAAAGAAAAGAAAAGCCTTCTTATGCCGATATCCCAGAACTGTGATGTCTGTTCCTTTGTTGCCTTTTTTTGTCTCTAAAACTGCTTTTATTGAGAGGATTGCAGATCATCGATGCAGTCATCAAATTTTAAGACAAAATTTACTTCAATTTCTGCAGAAAAATGTAGGTTTTTAATCCATTATTTGTGTCCTGAGAGAAGAATGGGACTTTTGTGTTCTCTGCCTCTTTACCTTTCCTCCAAATCGCTGCTTTAATACTATTAAAAGTGTAAAATCATACAGTATATGTTCTAAAACTTCGGACCACATCTCTGTTCATAATGCGGAGTCCATAATGCGACACAGTTGACGTCCTGTGTTTGTGTGTATTCACTACGTATCCTGTGTCTGCACTGTACACTTGTGTCGGTTGCCTTCAACGTGTGCATCACTCCACGTAGGACTCAAAGAGAAGGTGGTTGTCGTCACTTCCCGTAGTGAAGAAGCAGCTGCCCCAGTGGAGGCCTCTGAACCCGAACCCACACCAGAAGGTAACACACAAGTTGATGACACACACACGGATTTCATGGGAACATGTAACGGTGCATTGCGGAGACACGCAGGTGATGTGTGGTAACTGAAGTCAGACAAAAAGGAACATCTGCTCATTTACACTCATACATTTACACGCACACAGAAGAAACACAGAAAAATGACACACTTCAACGTCCCATATATCAAACTCTACCACACATACACTGAGGACTACATACTGCACATACAGTACATGAGGAGTGTAATTTACCAATCTGATCACAAATGACAAAATTAACTTCAGTGCACGTAAATGTCTTGATGAATCTGAAAGATATACAGTTATTATGTAAACATGAGCCTTATTCAAAGACATAAAACTTAAATTGAAGGCAATAGCTTCATAATTGTCTCTTGAATGATTATAGTGGTAATTAAAAATGCATGCATTACATTCGTTATTACTGTAATTATGCTTCATATGTAGAATTGTTCTTTTTCTGTGCGCTACAATAATAATAATAATACACTTTTCATCATAGTTTATGCAGTTGTTTATTCAGTTAGACATGACATGGAGAACGTTTCAACCATGCTAATACAGACGATAATACCAAAGACGGAAACTGGTCGAAACCTACGTCATGCACGAGTTCATTCTCATGTTCATTGTTGCACCACTACCTCCAGCTGTTGTTGAGCCTGAGCCCGTCCCCGTGGAAGACGTGATCGAAGCTGCAGAGGAAGCGGCAACGCCACCACCACCAGGTCAGAGTGAGCACGAACCCATATGATGTGGGATTCCAACCTATAGTTTAAACTGTGGTATGTCAGAGCAACTCCTGCCTGTTGGATTCCTGATGAGCACAACTGGTTGTCCTTTGATCAGAGCCAGAACCTGAGGTCGAAGCAGAGCCTGAGGTGGAGGCGTCTGAGCCAGAGCCAGAGCCTGAGGATGAACCAGAGCCAGAGGAGACCACCGAGGTGAGTACCACCGGCAATAACGAATACAAAAGCACCACCCAATGAGTTTGAGCACCGTTAAGTCTAAGAACGACTTCACACACTTATGTTCTACTTATTAAGGTGATTGAGGAGGATCCAGAGGTTTTGGAGGAGGAGCTTCCCCCAGTGGAGGAGGAGGAAGAGGTATGTCCAGAATATTAATATCCTTTTATAACTATATGTAATAAAATAAAGCCATACATAGGTATAATAATGACTAGTTCCAGATGCTTACTTAAAAATTAAGCCATTGCTTGATTAGTATTAGTCTTAAAAGGGTTTTCAGAGATAATTAATATAGTACTTCAGCTCTCCTTTGGACATGGGGTCAGGTCTACACTTTCTGTACACAGAAGGAGAAAAGCTACTACAAAAGATAGTGGAGTGTGCAGGATGTTTACATGGACTTTATTTTAACTGAAGAAATTATCATTCTTTTTTTCTTACTAAGTGTAAAGCTGTTTCTCAAGGTTTTTCCTTCAGACATTATTCGAAAATCATTTGCTACTGCTTTTACACTTGTACCTTTGCTGCTGTTCCAGCACATTTTCTTTTATGCATCTTAAACTGGCTCAGACTTGTGATATTATACCTGAGGCAAAGTGTACTCGGCATATTAAAAATAGACTCCAATGATCCAGTTTTACCTCAGAGTCAAGCTGTGTTCCATTAGTAGAATAAAAAAGTCCTTGTGTACCCACTGCAGCTGAAAGAGACAAATGCAATTAGAACAAAGCAGAAAATATTGGCAGATTTCAGCCTTTAATAACCACTGGAAATGCTCAACGTAATTTCGGTTGGTAATAAATGTATTGCGTCTACATATGTTTGTGTGTAGATGTAATTTGAGAAGGTTGTTGCTGATAAAGTTGTTTTTGTAGACGTGTTTTAGAATATGTAGTCAGAATCTTCCAAGTCATACCCCAATGTATAATAAATGAAATTCTTAAAGTCAGCATTCTTATGGCTTACATTTTATTGTAAACAGAATAAGTAATAGTTAATAGCTGATAATCAGATGGCATTATAGTCCACATAAACAGGTAACTTTGAATTCCAGAATGATTTATGCTGACTATAGACCTGTCATCCATGTCACTGTTTGTTGTTGAAATGACTGTGTTTTTTTTTTCTGTATATTTGATTTTGCACTCGTGTATTGTTGCACGTTAGCTCTGAAGTGGCACGGACGTTAGACACACATTGCAACTGGTTTGACTTTACTAAGCATAAAGCCGATTGGTTTAAAGAAAATCAAGGATATTCAACCGTTTATTACTAAAAGAAAACAGTGAGAATGTGACATTCCTTTATGATCTCTGGCTTAATGCGTCCCTTGATTTCAGGCTGCTCCAGTTGAGGAGGAGGCTGTGGAGGAGCCAGCTGTTGATGAGTTTGCAGAGGAACTACTAGCAGAGGCTGAAGCTGCAGAAGAGGAGAGTGCCCCTGCAGAAGAAGCCGTTGAGGAGGAAGCGCCACCTGCAGAAGAAGCTGCTGAGGAGGAAGCGCCACCTGCAGAAGAAGCTGCTGAGGAGGAAGCACCACCTGCAGAAGAAGCTGCTGAGGAGGAAG
>JAPTHA010000010.1:5093340-5103690 GCA_029814585.1 Gymnapogon annona
TCATATTTACAGTATCTCTCTGTGTGTGTCTTGTCTTATACGTGCTGCTGTAACCTGAAATTTCCCCGTAGGGGACTTATAAAGGGATCTAATCTAATCTAATCTAAATAAAATAGAAAGTGCAATATTGCACATCAATGTAAACAGTACTATAAACAGTTATGCGTGGTCATTATAATCTTATAAAATCAACAAATCTCATTTCAGGTTTGAAGTTTTGCACAATATAATATGTCACTCAGGAAACATTTCAGTGGAGATATCCTGTATTAGAAGTAACCGATTAAGTTTAAGGTTACGTTAGGTCGTTGCCAAATGAAGTTGCTCAGTATCTGAAGTTTCTTGGCTGAAAATTCTCATCAGGACATTGGACATCCTAGCCGAATGATGGATTAATGAATATTCGCCCTCCGATTTGTTATGCGGTGCAGAAGACTTCACGTTCTGTTTCTGTGGTGAATGCGTTGACGCAGACGCTGGTATCATATGACTTTCTACATACAGCGGAGCTCAGATTGACCCGACTGCTTGGGATGTGACGGTACAGGGTTTGTTAATTAAGACATTAAGTGTCTGTCAAAATTGTAATAAATCAAACACAACTTTTAACTGAAACAGGTAGCAAAAGAAAATGTACGTTTCTATCCATTTCCACGCATTATTGTGATGGATAGCTCAGTTGGTAAAGCACCAGGCTGGTGCATGGGGTTCGATCCCCGGTAAGAACGTCCAGTGGGTTGTGTCAGGAAGGGCATCCAGCGTAAAAACTCCTGCCAAATCAAATAAGCCAATTGGATTCGCTGTGGCGACCCCGGAAGGGAAAAGGCCAAAAGACATCATCATCATTGTGATGTGTGTATTAGGAGAAGTGTTGTGAAAGTTCCTTATGAAACGGAGTAGGTTACAGATGATTAGGAACATCATGTCAATCAAATCAAATTAATAATTACTTTATTTATCCCCGTAGAGAAATTGCTGTGTCGGGCAGCTCACATGAATAACACGAATGACTCATAAAAACATTTAGGAACACATAAAAACAACATGGATATTTTAGCATTTTTATCAGCATAAAGTACATTCTTACATTCTTTGTGAAATTTGGAATCTCTAAATTTGGAAATTAAACGAACAAAAAAAGAGACCTAAAGATACCTTTATTAGTCACCTACGGGGAAATTTCAGGTTCCAGCAGCACATATAAGACAAGACACACACAGAGAGATACTGTAAATATGATGAAAAATAAGACCGATTCATAATAGTATAGATATATAAATAGAAATAAAGAAAGAAAAGAACAGATTGAGTGCAACAGTAAAGATCAATAGAGAGACGTCAGATATACAGTAATATACAGATATATAGTTATACAGATATATAGTTATCCCCATATTGTTATATAGTAATATACAGTTCAATAGTTATACCCTTGTTATATAGTAATATACAAAGACATCGTCCGTTATATAGTAATATACAGTTCTATAGTTATATAGTTATATCGCTATGCCCTTATTGTTAAATAGTAATATACAGAGACATCATCAGTTATATAGTAATATACCGTTATACAGTTGTAGTTATGCCGTAATATTGTTATATAGTAATAAACAGTTCTATAGTTATACCCTTATTGTTATATAGTAATATACAAAGACATCGTCCGTTATATAGTAATATACAGTTCTATAGTAATATAGTTATATCGCTATACCCTTATTGTTAAATAGTAATATACAGAGACATCATCAGTTATATAGTAATATACCGTTATACAGTTGTAGTTATACCGTAATATTGTGAAATAGTGATATACAGAGACATCATGAGTTACACAGTATGACACAGTTATATAGCGTTATATAGTTCTATGTATGTAGTGCTATATAAATCCAATCCAATCCATTGAAATGACACAGTCTACTACAGTCTACTATCTTCTGCTGAGTAGATAAAGACACAGACTCATGCGTCTCCAGATGCTGAAGTCGTTTAGCCTGGAGGTTGTGTCAACACAACCTGACTGTTGTTCACACTCCTCGTGTCAATAACACTGTCCAGACGTACAGAATACACACCAGCGCCAGATAAGAGAACGGAAGTACCGGGGCTTAACGGGCTAAGCATCGGTTAAACTGCATATCCCTTAGCATCCAGGGAACCTCCGGCCAATTATGAATGACCATATGGTTGGTCAGCATTCGCCTTGTAGGCCACAGTCAAAGTACAAACACACGAAGACACGCGAGCTGTCAAAAAGCTTGTGTGTTTGCGCGTAGACTGTCTTTGAACGCATCACATCCCTGATTGAAGGGACCCTAAACACATCACCGCGGACCTGAGCTTATCCACCGTTAGCTTACACTCATCTGACCGAGACGGACCATTAGCTGGAGGCGAGTGGAGATGAACACGACACAAGGCGACGTGTCGTACACCAACCATCAAATGGGCGTTTGGTAAAAGAATCATTTTAAGACATATGTAAATAAATAAATAAATAAATGCTACGTTTATCGCACCTTTCTTAGTATTTACTAGTGTCGGCAGGAGCTAGCTAAGCATCCCAGCTATGTCAAATGAAGGTTACTCTTCCTTCTTTACGATTGAAATTTCAATCGAAATCCGCATCTGATAAGCGACAAATTACGCGTATGCTATCCGTTGCCTTTCTCGCGCTTTACCCAGCCCCCACAGTTGCATATAAGCGCAGTGTTTACCTTGCAGTGTGTGTTTTATCCTCGGCTCCGCTGCGGTGGCTAGCCCCAGTGCACTGCTCTGCACCTGCAGTCGCTCCTGCGCCTCTTGATTGACAGCTCCGGCGTAAGCGGGTACAAACGTGGTGTAAGAATGATAGGCAAGACAATCGACCAATCAGAGAAGAGGAGCCACTCAGAGCCCCGCCTTCTCTCGTCCCCTGAATTGTTAATTGATTTAATCAGTTTTATTCATATAAAACTCCCCAAAATAATCAGTTATCTTTGACTTGAATGTATTTTGAAAACCATAGTAGGCTACATGAGTAACATTATGGTAACATAATAAATGTTAATTCATTTAATCAGTTTTATTCATAAAAAAAACTCCAAATAATCAGTTATCTTTGACTTGAATGTATTTTGAAAACCAATAATAGGCTACGTGAGTAACATTATGGTAAAATAACAATTGTTAATTGATTTAATCAGTTTTATTCATAAAAACCCCCCAAATAATCAGTTATCTTTGACTTGAATGTATTTTAAAAACTATAATAGGCCATGTGAGTAACATTCCTATGGGGAAATTCACCAAGAATAGCAAAAAACATACTAAATATGTCATGTAGAGCATGATTTTGGAGTACATAATCTTTCTGTTCCTCCAAAAATTTGAGATCAATAGTTTCACTATTGAACTTCTGTGAAAATGTACATTTATTCTAGAAAATCCTGCCAACATTTCTCTCATACTGGGATTAAAAACTGTCTGATTTGCGGATTTTTGTTTTTTGCAGAAAATGACAAGAGGCCAGTCAACAGCACGTGGCCTTTTCAGCATTTAAATAAGGTAAATAAAACAAGTTTCCCAGCACCATGATATTAATATTTTACCCGGAAAGAGTTCAATCTTAAATATTAGCTGCAATTCCATTACTGTTTGTAATAAAACGTGATCGGGTTGTTCTTTGCATCAGCTGTGACTTGCTATTGGATATCATGTTTAAATGAATAAATACATCTTAAAGATTGTGTAAAAACAGAGAAACGTGAAGGAGTGAAGAGTTTTTCCTTTATTGGCAAGGCATACAGTTCTAGTTGGATAGAGGGCAAACACCCGCAGTTAAACAGCAGAGTTTAGATTGTCAAAGCTGCAGTCTTGACCCATATTTAGAAAATCTAAGAAAAGAAATATTGATCGATTAGGACTGTTGACGCTTATGACTATATCATCACCACTAGGACTCATGAAAACAAAGAAAAGTGTCAGGATCGGTTCACGTTCTGTAAGATCCTTTTTACGGACAGACATGACGCGATCAGTGGAAACATGAAAGCGAGGAAAGATGCTCCTGAAAACCGGGACAGAAATGTGAGTTGACTATTTTTACAGCAAGAAAAAGAATGAAAAAGTATTTTTGCTTATGTTATCTGCAGACAGGAAGAAATGAAGAGGGGGGACCAAAAAAATCAGAGTAATGATTGAAATCTGTCCCACTTTCTCACATAACAAACTACACAAGTACTACGCGTCAGACTTATAATAATAATTAAAAAAAGAAAAAAAAAAGAAAATCCTAGTGTTCCGATCTGACAGATAACAGAGAAATAATAAATTAAATGTACACAAAGCATGATGAGGATGAGGAGAATGTACAAAAACAAAACACTTAGTGACGCGCCTAAAAACAGACTGAATCTTCGCATTATTTTGTGCTGGTTAAGTTGTTGGTAAATAGTCCTTAGTGTTGAAGGCATCCTCGAGTGTTTGGGCTACAGAAAGGATTGGACATGTTTGACTCCAGCATGTCAGTATGACTAAAGAAAATCCCAAAGTTGAAAATAAGGCGTCAAAAAAACCAAAAAAAAAAAAAGAAGAAAAAAATTACGTTCACACAATAAATCAATTTACTCAGTTTCTCTGTAATAAAATAAAACAAGTTTTTACACAGGCCAAGTACTGTATATAGTATTCATATTGTTTGGATCTTGCAGCCAATGTCATGCATTTTCAACAAAACAGTTCTGTACAGTCAATTATAAAAAAAAAAAGAAACAAAAGAAACAAAAAACTACTCCAATGTCCAACCTTTTACTCTGAAAAAACAGTCCAACTAGAAAGAAACAGGAAACAGATATTCTTAAATCGAATCAAATTGTCTGAACTTTTATTTTTTCTCAGCTATTAAAATAAAATTTAGAAACCACTGAAGAATTGTCGTAGATCCGATATCAAAATGCCATAATTTAAGTAAATTGTGCTTATTACAAGCAAGGAAAACAGTCATTTAAGAGACCACGTATTGTTAACTTGACATATGGTGCGAATGGTCTCTTAAAATAAAGAAAATGATCTTATTCCTCTGCAGGGATATTAAACCGCTGGTTTAGCGTATTGTTTGTTAAATCGAGCGCAATGATAGCTGGTATCTCATGACAAAGTTAGGTATATTTTAACAAAATTCCATTATTTTTCTGCCAGAAACCTTGCTTTAACAAGTTGGGAAAGGTGTATTTTTTTTTTCTTTTTTGTTTTTTTTTTTTGCAGTGCAAGAGCTGCAGCCTGTTTTGAACTGAAATCAACCATAAAGCTGGTCTGCCAATAGAAAGATACTGGAACAGTCACCGTATTCAGTTGTATTGGAAGTGCAGGACTGTAAAAGTACAATACAAAGTGCTTTGGTTTTTCTTAGCAAATACGTACATCACCAACCCCCCCCCCCCAGAAAAAAAAACAGTCAAACAAAAAATCACCCCAGTCATTCAGTCACACACAAAACACATCACTGTTTTAAGACAATATCAGTTTTTCAGTTACTGCTGTTGCAAGAGTTATTCAAAAAGAAAAAAAAAAGAAAGAAAAAAAAAGAAACAGACACTGTAGGGTCAGATTGGCACACGGGGTGCTACAATCAACCAATTTTATCAGTCACTGATGGAAAGTAGCCAGTGGCAAAATGGAAATTACAGTACGGGTTGTGACATGCTTGCTTGGCACTTGTTTTGTCATTGACTTATGTCCCTGTGAAGAGTGAAATATTGATCAATGAGAGGATGAAAAGATGAAAAAAAAAAATTTGGCACAGGACGGTGTCTGTGTGTGTGTAACCTCCTGGGTTTTTTTTTTTTTTTTACAGTTACACGGATGCAAACATCCTTCTTTCCAGCTCTTCTAATCTATTATCTGCTCAGTCATTTATCCAAGCGTACGTTATTAATAACTGTACTTGAAGCTGTCTGACTACTACAATGACCAGGGTTCCTACCTACTTTCCGTTTCATAATTTTTAGACCATATTAACGTCGTAGAGCTACGTATTTGTGTGCTGTGTCCAGCGATGAGCGTGGATGTTACATTCTCCTTTTTGTGCGGGCTCATTATTTGCCGTCAGGTCCTTGTGATTCAGCCCATCAAAGTAAGGAAAACGTCACTGCTAAAAAATGTTGTTTTTTGCGTCAGTAGTCTGGAAACAAGCATTTCTCCATCCGTTTTGCGATGTTTTTTTTCTCTTTTCATATTTTGTAGGAACCCTGAGTAATGAGGTTTTAGTGATTTAGTCTTTATTTGTAGCTGTCTGGTGGTGTTTATGTATTTACATGAGGTGTTTGCATGTCTGTGCTGGTAGCCCGACGGTCGACGACAAGCCTCTCTTCAGTCAACTGCCTCCAATGTGTTCACGTTGTGGCTCAAGCCCTTAAAACACAATGAGGGCTTGAGGCCATGAACTCTAAAGTGCTAAACTTGAAGGCAAACTGATTTTTTTTTTTTTTTTTTTAAAAAAGAGGAAAAAAAGGTGGTGGTAGGGGGTGGGGGGGTGCAAAACAGAAAGAAAAAGTATTGAGTTTGAATGAAATGAAAAGAAGTAAATACGTTTTAACTGATATTTTGGGTAGTCCTACAGTTGAAGTACATTTTTATTTGATGTATGTAATTATCATTGGCCTCCTCTGACAGAGCTGCAGTTCCTCTTGTCAAACACTAGGGGGCGCCGAGTGCACAGTCCAGAATGCTTTGAATCAACTTCACTCACAGTACACTGACCCGTTGCTCAGTTGAGTTGCTCAGACTCTAGTAGTTTGGGAGAATGAAGAGGAAAGGTAACCTAGAAAAAATAGTATTATGCACTGCTGAACAATTAAGATCTCTAATGGACTTCAGTTCAAAATAATAGCGACAGAGTCACCGAAAACGCCTGCTACACGGAAAAGCTCCTGCCCTACTCCATCCCGTTCACTTTTGCAGTTATGTGTGTCTTACGTTGTATCGTATGTGTGTGGGGTATGTACTGTTTGACTACGCGTGAGCTAAATAAAAGATGGACAAAACAACAACAAAAAATAAAATAAAATAAAATAATGAGCCTAAAAAAGGGGCGGGCAGATCTGCATCGTCCCTGCAGAATTTGGCAAGGTTTTCTACGAAGCCCGCGTTATCGATCGTTCAACTCTCCTACTTCCTTCACAATTGCTCTTAAAGGAGGAAGACAGTTCTGTCATCAGTTATACTGCAGTAGACCTTAGGTTGGCTGGTAAAAAGAGAAGCTCTTCGCAAACTTCTCGCGTGTCCCTGTAGAGCTTCGTCCACAGTTGTGCGACTGAGACACCGAGGTCAAGGGGTCGGTCAGAACCTGGAGTTTCCTCTCCTCTTCTGGAACAGTGGCTCAGTCTGTTTGTCTCTCTCCAGTGCAAGTGACTGCTGTGTAAAATTGCAGACTTTTAACACCCTCCCCCGCATCCACATGCACTCCCGTATTCCACTCGTCCTGTCCACGGAGACCACAGGTGGCGGCGTTTGGTTAGGAGTGGAAGAAGGGCCGTGACGGAGGATGAGACACCGAAATCAAGAAGAAACAAACAAACAAACAAACAAAAAAAAGGCCCAAAGGAAACAACTTCTGACTTAATGCTATGTGCCCACTCGGAAGGATGCTACCTCGGAAACTCCCTCTCCCTCCGCTTCGCTGTCTTCTGCCATTGGTTGGTCAAAGTCTAAAGAAAACGTCCTGCCCGCCTCGGCACTGAGCACGTTTGGAAGCAGGCGAGTGGGATCAGTCCTGGGGAGTTCGTCTTCTTCAGGCGGACTCTCGGTATCAAACTCGCCTTCTTCTTCCAAGGTCAGCTCGAACTGGAACTTGTCGGCCGAAGTGGAGTTCCCTCCCCCGGACAGCGCAGAGGCTTCACCGGAGAGCGCCGCCTCCTCGGGGCCTTCTGGGTGTGGCGAGGGGCTGTGAGGGATCATGCTCTGGTACCACTCTCTGTTATCCTCCAGTGTGTCCAGTATCTCCTGAGCGTCCGGGTGGACCAGGTCGGCCCACGTCTCCCAGAGAGGATGAACGATGTAGTCGATGAAACCCACCTTGGAAGAAGAAACACAAAAGTCACCGTTAGAAACAGATTCATGCTATGAACGTACAGTATTTGTGTCATACCCCCCCCCCCCCCTTTTGTGCATGATCTGAAATTTTAATGCAACTTCACGCTGCTGCCTACAACTGTAGCCTCAGTGTCTCATTGTACTGGTCCCAAGCCCTGTATATCACTATATAACAATATAATGGTATAACTATAGAACTGTATAACTATATAACGTTATATTACTATGTAACTGACGATGTCTCTGTATATTACTATATAACAATAAGGGTATAACTATAGAACTGTATATTACTATATAACTGTGTATTACGATATAACTGACGTTGTCTCTATTGATCTTTACTGTTGCACTCAATCTGTTCTTTTCTTTATTTATTTGTATTTATATACTATTATTATTAACTGTATATTACTATATAACTGATGATGTCTCTGTATATTACGATATAACAAGATAACAAGGGTATAACTATATAACTGTATAACTATATAATGTTATATTACTATGTAACTGACGATGTCTCTGTATATTACTATATAACAATAAGGGTATAACTATATAACTGTATAACTGTATATTACTATATAACTGATGATGTGTCTGTATATTACTATATAACAATAAGGGTATAACTATATAACTGTAGAACTATAACTGTATATTACTAAATAACACACAATGTCTTTGTATATTACTACATATCAATAAGGGTATAACTATAGAACTGTAGAACTGCATATTACTATATAACAATAAGGGTATAACTATAGTACTGTATATTACTATATAACAATAAGGGTATAAAATAGAACTGGATAACTATATAACTATATTACTATATATCTGACGTCTCTTTATTGATCTTTACTGTTGCACTCAATCTGTTGTTTCCTTTCTTTATTTCTATTTATATATTTATATTATTATAATTTACTCTTATTTTTCATCATATTTGCAGTATCTCTGTGTGTGTCTTGTCTTATATGTGCTGCTGTAACCTGAAATTTCCCCGTAGGGGACTAATAAAGGGACTTATCTAATCAAGCCCGGATAAATACAAGGGTTGTGTCAGAAAGGGCATCTGATGTAAAAACTCCTGCCCAATCAAATATGCTAATTGGATTCACTGTGGTGACCCCGGAAGGGAAAAAGCTGGGAAAATTTAAGTCAGTCTGAAATTAAAGGAGTGCCATAAATGCATGTACAGTGATCCCTGTCCTATGGCGGTTGTTACGTTCCAAAACCACCCGAGAAAAGGGAAAGATCACACAGTTGAGTCGAGATAGCATTTCTATTATTTACGTGTATATTGACCCTTCACAAAACTTCCCTCACTGTTATCAATCACTCCTAGATTCCCACACTACTATATGTGAACACTTGATGTCAAACATAAATGGAAATACAACACGAACGGATATTTCTATACCATCACACAGAGCCACTTCAATACAGCTGTACGTATAGGTTTACCCTGTATGTATGTGTTACAAAATGTCTTTTAATTAATTTTTTTTTTTAAAAATCCCTTTTAAGGATAGAAAAAGATTTTCCCCCCACAAAAATAATGAAAATATTGGAAATTAAAAATGTTTTACATACTGAATTGAGTGAAAATTTAGTGAAATGGGATAGCATATACTATACATATATATATATATATATATATATATATGTATATATATGTATATAAAAAATAAGCTATGTGCTGAGGGAGTGAACGGTACCTGGTTCTTCTCTATGGAGGCGTTGTGTTTGTCGCACATGGGGCTGATCTCCATGCCCTTGTCCCGCTCCCTGTCCCCCTGAGTGA
This sequence comes from Gymnapogon annona, assembly GCA_029814585.1. NCBI lineage: Eukaryota > Metazoa > Chordata > Actinopteri > Kurtiformes > Apogonidae > Gymnapogon > Gymnapogon annona. The sequence goes on from JAPTHA010000010.1 coordinate 5,103,233, forward strand.
AGAACTCCACCATGATGCGGTCCGTCCACTGGCGGTACAGCTCCAGAGGTTTAGTGGGGTTACTCAGATCTGCACAGTGGACCATGTTCTGAAGGACCTAAACACAGGAAACACGAAAGAAAACAATATTCACAGCCAGAACTTTGAGCACACAGAAAATACTCCATGTAATCAAGAAGTCCCATTAGCAACTGAATAAAGTGGAGGAAAAATGGACATAAGGTCCTCTAGTCAGTGTTTTATTCAAGTATATGTTGTTATTGGTTTAACATTAGTGCTGGAATCATGTTATGGCTGTAGATATTTACGGTTGAGCTCATTTGGAATTTGTTGTTAGACAGGAAGTAGAATGAAACTGGAGCAGTTTAATGATTTAATGAATGTTGAATAATACTATTATTCTATTTTATACATTATTATGTACATGTATAATTGAGATTTGGGATTTTTATTATATA
>JAPTHA010000010.1:5329930-5339947 GCA_029814585.1 Gymnapogon annona
TTCAGTTCAATTCAAATCAGTTCAATTCAGTTCAGTTCGATTCAGTTCAATTCAGTTCAGTTCAATTCAGTTCAGTTCAGTTCAATTCAATTCAGTTCAGATCAATTCAGTTCAATTCAGTTCATTTCACTTCAGTTCAATTCAGTTCAATTCAGTACAGTTCAATTCAATTCAGTTCATTTCACTTCAGTTCAATTCAAATCAGTTCAATTCAGTTCAATTCAAATCAGTTCAATTCAGTTCAATTCAGTTCAGTTCAATTCAGTTCAGTACAGTTCAATTCAATTCAGTTCAGATCGATTGAGTTCAATTCAATTCAGTTCATTTCACTTCAGTTCAATTCAGTTCAATTCAATTCAATTCAGTTCAGTTCGATTCAGTTCAGTTCAATTCAGTTCACTTCAATTCAGTACAGTTCAATTCAGTTCAATTCAAATCAGTTCAATTCAGTTCAGTTCGATTCAGTTCAGTTCAATTCAATTCAGTTCACTACAATTCAGTACAGTTCAATTCAGTTCATTTCAATTCATTTCACTTCAGTTCAATTCAGTTCAGTTCAGTTCAATTCAGTTCAATTCTGTTTAATTTTGTTCAATTCAAAATGTCTTATTTATCACAAAAAACCCCCAGACATTTACATCTCCAAAACCCGGTGAACAATAAGAAAGTATATAGCCTCACAAAAAAAAATAATAAGAATTTTACCATTAAAAACAAATAGAATAGAATAGAATTTTATTCATCCCCAAAGGGGAAATTCAAAAGTATGAAATGTATGAAGTGTCCAGTAAAACTCAAATATGGACACTGCCGATAAATAACTAAAACAAGTTTTTATCATTAATATGTGAATACTTTTTTTTCCTCACTTCTCAGATTTACGGACATAAATATGATAGTCTTGTAAGTCCTCACAGTTTTAAATGTCTCGTGCCTTGACCTTTAATGCTCGTTTTTTTTCTAATTATTTTGCGTCCATATTTTCTTTAAGGTCAAAACGTCTTGATCTTTTGGAATACTTGTGTTTGAATTGTTGCCAAATTTCGATGGTTCTTCACTCCACCATGGTTCATATGGTGTTTTCTTTATATCGATGTCTGTAGCCTTTTCCCATTCTTGTTTTGAAAATCACTTTTTACAAATAATAAAAAAAAAACATTAAAAAAAAGAATTCTGATCTTTATTCATTACCCACAATGCAACAGCCCCACATGCTGAACTATATGAAACAGACCAATAATACTGTAACGATCATGTCCTTTTGGGGGGTTTTTGTTTTGTTTTTAAAGCTATGGAAATTTCACTATGGGAAAAAAAGGACAATGACTATTGTTATTTTATATTATTAATATTATTTACCATTATATATTCTGCTGCAGCAGAAAATGCCTTTTGTACTTTTTTGTTGGTTTGTTTTGTTGTTTGTTCCTCACGCCACTACATATATGGATGGATGGATGGATGGATGGATGGATAGATAGATAGATAGATATACACAAAATAATCCTTATCATGATTAATTTACCTCAATGCAACAGCCACATATGTTGAAATGAACGACTGTAACGACGATGTCCTTTTTTTTGGGGGGGGGGTTATTTAAAACTATGAAAGTTCCACTACAGAGGACAAAAAAAAAGGCGGAAGGATATTGTTATTTTATATTATTATTATCCTACTTGTTTTTCAGTTTGGGAATGTAAATGTCTGCTGCTGTTTGTCTGTTTGTATGGGTTTTTTTTTTTTTGTAATAAATAGAATGTACTGAATTGACATGAATTGATTAAAAACACAGTTGGAGCATTTCATTTAATCGTTGAATATTTCATCAGAAATACTTTATTAATGGAAAATTGTTTTCTTCTTGTAAGCGCTCCATGACAGAATAAACACAGAAAAGATTTTTTTTTAATTGAGGAGCGACAAAGAACGGCAAAGTAAATCATCTGTAACATTTAATCATTGTTGTTTTGCAACAACAATGCATTTTTTTTTAAATGTGAAACGAAAGATGATGATGATGATAATGATGATGATGTCTTAGCTTCTTCCCACCTCGTGCTCCGCCGACAGGTAAACCCACGAGTGGAGGTGGACCTCGGGGATGTTTACTTGGCTACGTGCAGACGTCAAAGCGCACACAGTACATCGTATCCCAGCATGCAGCAGGAGGCCGTCCGCGGACCCAGCAGCTGGTAGCGCCGAGCACAGGCAGCAGCCAACGGTCCGCCACCGCACACACACACACTACCCACTCCATGTGAGATAAACGGAGCCCGTCTACCTTCAAGAAGGCGACGAAAAAAATATGCTGTTCGGACGACTGACGTATCACCGCAGCGGCTTTTGAGTCACCATTGTCGGCCGGTTTTCATTTTGGAGGATTCCTCCCTCCATCCTCCGGATCGCACCGAACAGGCAATGACAACGGTCTCAGCAACCCCGCAGCAGATGAGGGACCGGCTGCTGCAGGCCATCGACAGTCAGAGCAATGTGAGTGGGAGCTAGCTAGCTAGCTGGCTGGCTGGCTAGTTGGCTAGCTAGCAAAAGCTACGTTAGCTTGTTTACCTGGACCCCCCCCTCCCCCTCCCTCCCTGACCCCCCTAAAAAAATAACTAACCTCCACATTTCGCCACGCAGCTACCAATTAAGAGTTTAACTGTTGCGAGAGATGCGTATTTTGAGCTCCCGTGACAGCGCCTTTCGTGTCGAAGTGTGCTCGGCGGCAGACAGACGCGGAGCTCTCGAGTTGACAGCTTGTGTGTGCTAACTTGGCAACAGCCTTTTAGCTACCGTTTTACCACTGTAATCTGGCGTTAGCTGGTTTACCCAGCATGCTAACGCTAGCCTAGCCGGAACGCCACAACGACTGAAAACTCAAACTCTGGGCACATTACTTGACGTAAAACGGCCCGCGTATGAATTTACGTTGCTGTAAATAGACTATTAGTTCTATTTGACGGGAGTTTGGTTCCGACGTCTTTGGCGTTTTCAGTCCCGTGCAAGCGACGTGTAGAAAGGTAGCTAGTAGCTAAGTTTAGCACGAATGGCTACGGTTTAGGAAATAGTCGGAGCCTTCCTTCTCAACTTGCATAGACGTTAGCTGTAGCCAGAGCAGCTAACGCAGGTCCGTCTGCTGACACTTAAACGGCGACTGACTTTCTCAGCCCAACGAGAAGCTCACTTAAAATTAAAACCGATTTTACTGAGTTTCCCCTCGTCCGACAAACGCCACGTTTGTCCAAATGTATGCGTCAGTGGAGGTCTTTGGGGGGTTGTCACTTTCTCATTTGTACTTTACAACATTGCTCAGTCTCTCAAAAGCTGTGAAACAAGCTAATGTTACCTAGCTTGGTGAAAGCTAACTTAGTCTCATCCCAACACACGTTGCAGGCACGAATAACTTTGAGTTTCGTTAAACACGGGATTCCCCCCCAACATTCTTACATTTTCGCCACAGGTTTTCTCCTCATACCTTGGTTTCTCAGTACTAATGGTAGTAAAGATACCATCAAGACATGCTATACATATATATATATATACACATACATAAAAGCTCTAGTAAATGATTTGTCATCTCGTTAAAATGCTGTGCACCTTTTTTTAAAAACATCCCCTTTCCAGTTTGTAACGTGAATATATGGCCATTTCCTCAGTAGCTGAACTATTGGACTTTAGCTGTCATACATCATGTTTTACTATACGTATTTATTGATCTGCTCGGGGTTTCGCCTCCCAACATGTATATGTGTCTCCAACAGGCCTCGGTCTGGTGACAAATAATTGTGAAGTTACAAAATGTAGAGATATGCGAGCATTGGGGTTGGGTTTTTAACAATAAACAGGAGAAAGAGTTTGGATGAGGTCATTTATGTAAAGGCACACATGCAATAAAACACAGCGTAAAGAAACATCCGATCAGTATTAACTTAATCTGAAAGTTAAGCATCCCACTCATTTTCTACTCTCACACAGACCATTGAAGGCGGTGGTGGTATGTACAGGGTCGGTATGTGGTGTTTGTACCATTTGGCTATCATGGTATTCTATTTGGATAGTGTATAACTGCGCTACACTTTTTTTCTTGCTAAATAGTGTTAAGAATTTTTGTGGCTCGTCTCATTGTCATGTAGCTTCCATAGGGAACTGGTTTAGCTATAATTTACAAAGTCTTGATCTCTTTTAGTATAGGTGTGTCCTGTATGCAGGTATCATTTTCACCACGCTATGGTGTTGTAATCAAAGAACACAAACTCAAACTTGGTGCTCTTTTACTTTAAACTTCACAGCTTTCTAAATCGTTCAGAGACAAATACGTTAGTGTGCACACTTTTCTTCTATCCTACTTAATGTCTTTGGATCCATTCCCCATAGTATTTAATATTGCTTTGTCTTTTTGCGGTGTTAACTTAGCTTCGCACTGTCCTCTTAATCGATAAGTTGTGATACTTCTGGCATGTTTCATTATGAATGTTTCTAATCATCTCAAGAGGAAGTTTGCTTGAGAATTGTTCATGCAACCGTCCTCTGTGGTTTCATGGTGGTTTGCGTTTTTCTTATTGCTATTGGTGGTACATATCATAACCGTATATCGTCCAAAAAGAGATTCTCATTTTGAAACATGAGTTTAAGAGAAGGCATGCAAATTGTCCTTCTGGCAGCTGAACATCAAACACCACACTTACTCCATAATTGACAGTAAAGGTGATACATCTTGACAATTCCTTCTATATTTACCATAGAAGGAATTTAAAGTCCTCACACAACACTGACTGTCACCCTGACTTGTATTGAAGTGCTTTTTGTTGCGTGTTAGCTGACTGGAAGTAATCCAAATTGCTTTCTTTATCTGTTCTTCAGATATGCAATATGGTGGTTGTATTGGAGGTAATTGCCTGTCTTGAAAAGTATCCTATCACCAAAGAAGCACTTGAGGTAAGATGGCTCATTCTATTCTTTATCTTTACCATCATGCATTTGTGTTGCTTAATTTCCCCCCCTCCCATTTCCTTTCACCTGTTGTCCATATAGGAAACTCGGCTGGGAAAACTGATCAATGACGTGAGGAAGAAAACCAAGGATGAAGACCTTGCCAAACGTGCTAAGAAACTGTTAAGGAATTGGCAGAAGCTGATTGAACCTGGGTCAGCTGTGGTTCCAAGTGTCCCCGGGTCGACCAATGGCAGCTCTCATCCCTGCAGAACAGATTCTTCTCCTGATGTTTGTGTGTCAGGGAAGGGTGTCCCCGAAGTCAAAGTCAGAAATGATGTTCACAACACATACTCCCCAAAAGCTGAGAAATCAAGTGGCCGCAAGCGCCGGGCGGAGCATAGGGACGGCGGAGTACACTTACCGGAAAAAATCTCCCGGATGTCGTCTTATGACAACTCTGCATCACCGCCACCCAGTAATGGAATCACAGGCAGTCCCGACACTATGCCTGAGCAGGAGGTTGTCCCCTCCCCCGACAGATCACGGTTAGAACACCTAGATAATGATAAATTAAATAGAATTCCAGTCAACGCTGTCAAGCCTCGTCCCAGCTCCCCTGGAGTGGCCAAACTACCTAGCACTTCCTCTCTGATCAAAGTTGCTGTGATGCACCAACAAGCCAGAATGGACGACAGTGGAGGGGGGTATTATCAAGCCAAAAGCCCCCGCAGTCTCACTGGCAGCCCGAGGAGCATGAAGCAAGACACAATGACCAAGCGCTCCTTAGCTTATGCACTGAAAGGAACGTCAGTCCCCAGCCCCTCCTCCAGGGACTCCCCTCTGCCTTCATCCCAGTCTGGGTCCTCCCCTGCCCAGCCTTCTTATGCTGACAAGCTGCCGCATTCTTCTCATAGGTCTACAATGCACTGGGCCAGTTCGTCAGAACCTCCACAAGACATCTCTGCAACACTGGACTCCCCGTCAGTTTCCCCGTCACCTCCGCATCCCCAGCACAATTCAGAACTGCACAGACCGACACCCGAGGGTGCAGTGACTGTGTCCGACGACCCGGACGGCACAGGGGTCCCCAACTCGGAGCATAAAAGGAGAAAGAACACGTCTAGGCACTACACTGACAACTTAGAAGCCCAGAAAATAGAAGACACAACTAAACCTGTGCGGTTAAAAGAGCGTAGGTTAACATTCGACCCCGTCACAGGTCAGATTAAACCTTTGGTTCATAAAGAACACTCTCCCACAGAGGAAGCCTCCACTCCTGACCCAGCTGAGTCTCGACAGAGAACTGAAACCATTGTACAACAGCCCGCACCCACAGCCCCAGGTCCCGGTCCTGGACCCAGTCCAGGTCCTGGTCCCAACCCTTTCCACCAGACAAACTGGAAGGAGCTATCTAGGAATGAAATCATCCAGTCGTACTTGAACCTTCAGAGCAATGTGCTCACCTCCTCAGGGGTCCAGGCCCCTGGCGCACACTTTTTCATGTCGGAGTATCTGAAAAGGGAAGAGCAGGACGTCAAGGAGACGAGGAAGACGCACACTCTGCAGGTGGACAACCCAGTAGTAGATTTACCGGGTGTGAGTCGGGAGGTGACAGCCGAGGACCTGGAGAGAATACACACACAGAACTGGGCTGGGGTGAATGGCTGTTACGACACCAACGGCAAGTGGTATGACTGGACAGAATGCATATCATTGGACCCTCACGGGGATGAAAACAATTTGAACATCCTGCCATATGTTTGCCTAGACTGATGGGGTTTGGGAAGGCGCCTGTCCTTCTCCACTCCCGTCTTCGTCTCCCCACAGAGACGAGATACTTTGTGATTTTGTTTGTCCACTGTGAGTTTGGCAAAAGCCAGGCCTGCTAAACTCCCCCTGCCCACCCATGCCTCTTCATCCTCTCAGATCTAATGAGGTTTTGTTAAAAATAAAAAAAGAGAAAAAAATAGTTGAGTTTATAATATCAAGGGCTGTTTCTGTTTTATTTTTCAAACTGAAAGACACAGGAATAGTGAGGCCCTCATCGCAGACATGCTGCTACTGACACAGAAGGCGAAATAGGGAGACGGCATTATTCAGCCAAAAGTCGGGGTCACAGTGTGTACCACCACAAGTACATTTCTGACCGAGGCCTTTGCTTCAGGCTCAGCGGAACGGTGCTGTTCTTCTATTTTGTCCTTTCCAAATTCCAATGAGGAATTACAATCTCGGGTCAAATCTGAGTGAAGGCTGGGGTTTAGCTGTCCTGTCCAAACCGCCATGTTGGTGCCCAGAAAGGTGTTCATCTAGCACAGGTAGAGCCGAACACGTGTCCAGGGTGTGAAATTCTGGAGCGCGTTTGGCAGTTACAAGAAGCTTTATGTGAGATATAAAGAGTAAATTATAGATTTCTTATCATGTATACATCTATTTATTTTGACCAGTTCATTTATGAGATGTTCATCAAAACAGATGTTCAAGAAAAAAACAACAACTTATGGATCTTTTCTTTTTTTTTCCTTCTTCCTGTTGGCATCCAACCATTGTCATCAACCTGATCTGCAGTGTAAAAGGGGGTCATAACAATGTTTAGTTTATTGGGGGCTTTTTTCTTGAGTGGTCCGTCTTTCAAGGTGGCTCAATGCATTTGCTCCTTCACATTCCATACCTCACTTGGCCAACTTTCGCGCTCATCACACGGCATCCGTCTCAACTCTCGCAGAAACATTTCCTTAGCAATTACTTGACATTTCCATCCAAAGTACTCTAGTGTGGTGCTAGCTAATTCACCATTTCAACTTAGTTAACACAAAAAATGATGTCGTCACCCGTTAATTTTCTCAAAAGAGTCGGTGCTCATCAGGAATTGTGTTACAGTGACAAAAAAAAAACACGAATCTGAATGCATCTGAAACTCTGCTTCCATTCCTATAGATATTATTTGCCTTTTGAAATATCTTCAGAGATGTTTTCAGTTGAACAGCCTTAGTGAATGTACAGGTGCGACACCTCTTATGCACTGGGATGTAAGTTGGCGACTTGGTCACTAGCGACTTTGCTCCGGTGACTTCTGGTTTACGCACCACGGTTTATTCAGAGTTTCAGACGCGTTCAGGTGTCATCCGCCTGTGAGAGTTGAAGACAACCTTTGGATCCTGTCTGAGGTTGCGTTAGTTTTTCTGCCATTCAACGTAAAAACGGAAGGGAAGGTCTGCGCGCATCGGACACCGGTGCGGGTTCAATTTGACGACTAATCGTAGAAAGTTTGCTTTCCCTTTTACACTCATCGGTCAGGACCACCTCCGCTCACACCTTCTCACTTTCACTCAGACTCTTCTCTCATCCATTATGTTTAGTGGTTCATCCCTACCAATGTGCCTTGGTAAATGGTAAATCTCGATTTGCTTCCGCATTGAACACGCCTGTCCTTGGAAGTTGGGGGTTAATGTGCGAGAATTCCAAATCAATACGACGCTGGTATATGCACCGTTGTTACTTCTTTTCTTTTCTTTTTTTTTACACATTGATCCAGTGAGGGTGATGCTGCAGACAATGAAAACTGCACAACAACACAGCTGGCAATAAAGGAAAAGTGCTACAAACTCGGTTGAGAAGCATCTGTTTTCTGGAGTTTTGACTGGGGCATCTTTCTTTGTTCAGTGTTTAACATCTCTCAATTGTTTGAAAAATAAAAATGATCGAAATCTTCAGTTCAGTCTACGGACCTGTTTGTCTTTCGGAGCCAATACGTGACCCATCATGCCGTCACCAGGTCAGGGTTTTGAGGAACCAATAGGAGATCCAACAAGGCCTTGAGCTTAACCCGGAAGTTGGCGTTGATAGTTGTAGTTGCGCTTGTCGGCCACGTGGGGGCAGACTTAGCCCATGTCTGCTACTGACAGGTGATGAATGGAAGGAAAACTCAAGTGGGTAAAACGTTTTAGCACATGTCCAGAAGACATTCAGTTCCTCTATAAACTCTAGTGACTGTTGTATAATGTTTTGGTTCACAATCTTCAAAAAAAGAGACGCTCCAAACTCACATTTAGTCGCCAGATTTTTTTATTTTAAGTTTTAAATAAAAACATGGGGGTTTGGTCCCAATCGTGCTGTCAAACTCATTTTAAATTCAAATAAAAGTTCATATAACCCCAAGTCACAACAACAGTTCTCTGACAGCGCTTCACATACATTCACCAAGCTGGTGCGTAGGGGACCCAGGTTCGATTCCTGGGGTGAGGGTCCAGTGGGTTGTGTCAGGAAGGGCATCCGACGTGAAAAAAAAAAAAGGAAGCAAAATATGCTAATTGGATTTGCTGTGGTGAAATCATCATCATTTGAGTTCAAGGGCCAAATTCTGGCCGCGTTAGGTGTGAAGTGGGCCAGACCAGGCCAATAATAACAGAATTACATATGGAGAATTTCAACCCCAAACGATGAAAATGTTTACACCTACAAATCACCCTTTAAAATCAATGTGAATAACATTGAATTGAATGGAGTTGAATATTCCTGTTAGTCCCACAAGGGGAAATTTCACAAACAGCAGCGTAATTCAAAGAGTACAAAAAAAAGAACAGCAGAACAGATCGATTGGAACTTGTTATTGCGTCTCTTTTCGTCAGTGTTTTATATAATTTTGTTATTTCTTGTACTTTAATTTTGTCAAACCTTTATTAGTGTGTAATCAAATATTAATACATTTCTTAGTTCACCCCTGTCTTAAGCCTGTTGAGCTGCATTTTGGAATAACGGTGCATTTTGGAATAAACGTCCAAAATGTAATGACTTTTTCATTTCATTTTGTAATAAACTGCAAAAAAAATCCTGGATTGGACAGAATATTCTCTGTTAATGCAACCTTTGAATAGTGTCGTCATAGTAATTGCTAAGTACTGCTATGAGGCTAATACAGTGATGCTAATAATGCTAGCTTTTACAATACTTTAAAGTAAAATAAAATACAATCAACAAACAAAGAAAGTATGCTTTAGAATTGTCATTATGTAATGCACCGTGTTATTACATTTTCTAGAGAATAAAAAAGTTGCAAGTGCATTTTGTAATAATCTTCTCAAAATGTAA
>JAPTHA010000010.1:5653752-5665491 GCA_029814585.1 Gymnapogon annona
TTATTATTATAGATTTATTATTTTGATGCCTTCAGTGAGAATCTACAATGTAAATAGTCATGAAAATAAAGAAAATGTATAGAATGAGAAGGTGTGTCCAATCTTTTAGCCTGTACTGTATATATAATACCTGTGTGTATTCACCTGTGTGTGTGTTTTTAACAGTGTTCCCTCACATTGGTGCGGTTTGTCTTGATATCATCATCACAACCCTTTAAATGCACGATTCATTATAATCCATAGATTTGACTAAATTCTGGTTCTAACGTTGTGAATGAATGTTATTGAACTGTTGACGACACGGTGAGGAAAGTGTTATAAAGCTGTCGCCGATCATGGCAAATGTCATGTCTATTTTTATGTAAAGACTGGACAAAGAATGAGCTTTAAAAACAAGAGGGGAAAAAAAATGTCTGACTTGAAATGGAAACGTTGAAACTGTTGTCGTCCAATGGATGGAAAAACCTTGTGTTGATGTTGGAAATATGGAAGTGTATTTTCCTGTATGTTCACTTTACTCTTGGATATCATCAAGTATTCTGTGTTTTAGTTTAAATGTTTAAGGGTGGGATTTAAAGAGTAATGTGTAGACGCAGTAGTCAGGGGTGTCACATTCAGACCAATACGATATCAAGTCAGCCAGACCGGTAAAATAAACAAATAAAAAAATAAAAAAAAACAAAATAATATCATAGACCTATTTTTTTTTAATCTAAAATGCTGTCTTCATTCATTCGTGAGGATAAACCGCTGAGTAAAGGTGACATCTGCACATTATCCTCCGTGGTGATTCTCTCACTCCGTTTCAATGTCTCTCGGCCTTCAGAAGCACGAGCAGCAGGCCCAGCAGCACTTCCAGCAGCAGCTGCGACGCCGGCGCGAAGAGGAGGAGCTGCAGCGTCAGGCGGAGCTGCAGGCCGAGGCTCGGCAGGAGAGCGACTACCACAAGGCGGACAGTCAGCACCAGCACCACCACGACAAAACACCGGGGGGCAAACCGGGGGACAAGCCCAAGAGACCCAGCTCCCTCCTGGGAAACAACAACGTGATGAAACTGAAGCAGATCATCCCGCTGCAGGGGAAGTTCTCCTCCGGCGCCTCCCGCTCCCCGGCTCAGTCTCCCACGGGGGGAGAGGCCAAGCTCCCGGGATTTCTCAAATTCTTGAAGTCACCTGAGGTAAAGAAAGAACCGGCTGTGGCGGTGGGAGCCAGTCCGGGGTCAACGGTGACCCCCGCACCGCCCCCTGGTGGCCAAGAGAGGTCACAGTCCCCCAACAGGACATTCAGTCCCGGGAAACTGTTCAGCTTCAGCAAATCGGAGGGGACTGTGGTGTGTGTCAACGGGACGCAGCCCCCCACCCAGGCTGCCAACGCGCAAGCCAACAGGGCTGACTTAAACACAACGCCAGAGGAGCTGACCTCCAACGACTCGGACAAAGGAGAGTCCAGACAATTAACGGACCCCGAAATCTCTGGCTCCAAAAGTTAATAATAATAATAATAATAATAATAATAATAATAATAAACATCCAACGTAGTATCACAGTGTCATGTGGGGGCCACGTTCCTGTACTGTAGAACCAACACAGTAGTGACCAGGAACACGTATAAACAGGGGCGTCAAACTCATCGTAGTTCAGGGGCCAAATTCAGACAGATTTGGTGTGAAGTGGGCGGGGCCAGTACAACAATAACAGAATTCTATATCAATAATGTCAACTCCAAACTGTCCTCATACGATGAAAACGTTTACGTCTACAAACTGTCCTTCAAAGCAATGTGAAAAAATTAACAAATGCTACATTCTTAAGAAATATAAGTGTAATTTTAACAATATTATACCCGTTTATCATTTATATATTTACATTTCAACTGTAATTTTAACAATATTATACCTCAGTTTAGAATGTATACATGTCCATTACAATTTACAGATCACAGTGAATCTACAAACACACAAAACATTTAATAACAGGTAGAATATTGTTAAAATTACACTTACTTCTCTACAGACATTTCAGGTTGTTTTTATTTGTTCTTTTTTTGTGTGTGTGTAAAATGATACTTTTAGTTTTTAGTTCAGGGGCCAAATTTTGACAAGTTTGGTGTGAAGTGGGCGGGGCCAGTACAATAATAACAGAATGACATATCAATAATGTCAACTCCAAACTGTCCTCATATGATGAAAATGTTTGTCTACAAACTGTCCTTTAAAATAATGAATAACATTAACAACCTCAAAACTATTAAGAAAAATGTCATTTTAACAATATTATACCTGTTTATCATTTATACATGTACATTAAAATAAGTGTAATTTTAACATTATACTGCAGTTTATCATTTATACATGTACATTAAAATAAGTGTCATTTTAACATTATACTGCAGTTTATCATTTATACATGTACATTAAAATTAGTGTAATTTTATTATAATGCAGTTTATCATTTATACATGTACATTAAAATAAGTGTCATTTTAACATTATACTGCAGTTTATCATTTATACATGTACATTAAAATAAGTGTCATTTTAGCAATATCATACCTCAGTTTATCATTTGTACATGTACATTAAAATAAGTGTAATTTGAACAATATCATACCGCAGTTTATCATTTATACATGTACATTAAGTGTCATTTTAACATTATACTGCAGTTTATCATTTATACATGTACATTAAAATAAGTGTAATTTGAACAATATCATACCACAGTTTATCATTTATACATGTGGATCTACAACTACACAAAACATTTAATAACAGGTAGAATATTGATAAAACTACACTTACCGGTACTTCTCTACAGACATTTCAGGTTGTTTATATTTGTTCAGGTTTTTTTTTGTTTTGTTTTGTGAAATGATACTTTGTTTGAATCTAAATACATGGTAATATTTCCATTTGCACATAGAACATTTTGGAGTTGTATCTATCGGCTATTATAATATTTTATCCCAGTCTGTACGTGGAACCTGAACTATAATTTTTTTCCAAATATCTTAGGTATAATTTTTTGCACTTTGCAAATTCATCCCACGGGCCGGATTGGAACCTGTTGGCGACACGCATTTGGCCCCCGGTCCTCATGTTTGACACCCCTGACATATAGACTTCAACCCTTGATGCAACTACTTGGCACAAAGCATTAAACTGTATGTATGTACAACACTTGATTATCTAGCTTCCATGTAAAATATGTACAGTAGGTGAACACACACACACACACACACACACACACACACACACACACACTCCCCCCTAATCCGCACCCCGAACAGGACTGGAGAGACCTTTCCCTAATGATAAAATACTGCATGACTGCCTGCTTTTCAACGGCAGAAAAAAAAAGAAAAGAAAAAAGAACAGATGTTGATGTGAAGAATGTTCGTTTAATTTCATTTAATTTAATTATCACTGGGCCACTTTTGTCAGAACCACCAATAGCAGCTTCCCAAATCCAGGTTTTGTTTGTCACTCTACAGAATGCATGTAGTGCATGTCGCATCACGTGCACGCGTCGTCCGTCCGTCACGTCTTTTCTGTTGGCGAGCACTTAGAAAGCCATCGTATTCTTCTGCAATAGGTCAAATTATATTCACTGTGACCATAAAAAAAAAAAAAAATTCTATTTTTCTTAACTTTGATTTTTTTGTATGAATTATTTTACTACATAAATTAGTGAATGTACTTTGATGATGCAACTTAAAAACCGCACTTGAATTGACATCCATCAAGAGACCGAGCATTGGCTGAGTTTTAACAGTAAATAAATATCACTGGATGATGACGGTGTGTTGCCGGCGTGTTTCACTGAAATGATTTATGACTCTAGGGTCACGTAGGTTCGACACTCCAATGGAAAGTCGTTTTCAGATCCCAAATTCAGTTCCCAAACACACGACGTGGACTCAAGTATTGGGAAATAAATGCAGGTATTCCATTATGAACAAGGGGGGCCGGGCTACAAATCCATAAATGACGAATTAATAATAATCATGTAATATTCTAACTGTAGCTGTGATGTGTCCCAATCTTTATGTCCATGTAAACACTTGCATAAGTGATGAAATGAGTGTTTCACCAAAAGAGCCGAGACAAGAAAATGTGCCATAGTCTTTACTGTATGTCATAATGTACTCTTTACAAGAACAATGTTTAACGACACATTTACACAATGGACTTAAAGCAGGACATTTAACAAGAGGAACATCCCCGATGCCATGTGAAGAAAAACAGAAGCTGCACATGAAAAGTTACACAAGGATTATATTTTTGGCGAATATTTTCCGTTCTCCGCAAAAGCAAGAAATACGTATCGTGACAATTTGTTACGCCTTTAAACTTTATGTGAGAAACTTGCAGTGTGTGGAATCTACTTAAAATGCTAACGTGGCCGCGAAGAGCACACGGCTAATCTGGCTAAAGTAGACACGACGACAGCCACAAAATATCATTCTATAAAACGACTGAACGTGGTTCAAAATAACAGAAGATTAAAAAAAAATTCAACTTGCAAAAAGAAGAACAAAAAATAAATGATGGCGATTCAAACCTATACAACTTAAATAAAACGCTCTAGTTTCCACATAACTCTGGCCTTAAGCCTTTACATACATACAAACAAAATGGCGACTAGACGGCGTTAATGGCGATGTGTGGCTCGAGGAAGACGAGTCGAGCCCCTTGTCTTTTAACCTGAAGAAATGTTCGGAGCAATTATAGAAAACTTTCTATACAAATATACAACATTTGTGGAGGAGGAGCACGAGTCGTTGAATGTGAAAACGGTGGTTTGTTTTTGTCCCGCTGTTGAATTTCAGATCGTATCCTCCGTGGACAGAACTGCCCATGACCGGGATGGCGATACCCAAACATCGCTGGCACGTTTGAGAAGCGGAGCTGACAGCGGTCGACTGTAGCAGAGTAAACACACACGCCTTCAGTCGTCGCTCACGAGAACACACTGTTGCTACAGTTTGGACGGAGGTGCGTCTTAAAAGAAATACGGGACGTGGCTACGAAACCTGCGAGCCTGTACAAAAATAGTTTTGATTCTTCTGACACGACTTGGCTTGAACTGTTACGCATCGGAGGGACAGTAAATATCCTTTGGACTCAAACCGCGGTTCACCTGAAAATAACCACTTAAACGACGTACATGCTCAGTTTTTCCACTTAAGGCAAAAAAAAGTTACAATTCAAATAATCTAAGAAAATCATTGGGTGAAAACACAACGGCTCTTTCACATTTCCTGTTTCCCGCATTACGGTCCTGAACAGAAACCCTGACTGGCGAACCCAATCGTCTGAACGTAACGCCTGTTTTTTTTTTCTGTTTTTAACCAAACCACATTAATGACAAATATGAATAAAGCTGCGTGACATGTTTTAAGGGCGGCTGTCATCACGTCGACCCACACACATCATAACTAACAGAGCAGGAGTCAACACACACACAGCACGTATGAAAACCTTCACTCTGAAGATGCGTATATTTCCAAAAAGGGCTGGAGTCACTGCAGCTGTCGACACTAACAACGGCAGACGAGGCTCAAGTATTCACTCGCTCCGTGTTAAGAAAAATATATATATGCGAGTCGGTTGAGAATAAAGACCAGAGGAGGTAGAGGTAGGCTCATTTCAAAACTGTACAGACATTTATCTGAGGCCAGTGTGTGGCGTGTTAGAAGAAAAGGGAGGGAGAGGGGGGGGGGGGGGACAAGAGTAAGTAGAAAAATAGAATAAAGTGGCAGAACAGGAAGAAATGTGAACACAGAGACTGACGCTGCAAAAACCCACTGCCTTTTGGACTTGATGCTGCGTCGGCCGCCGGTTGAAATGAATCGATCCTTGTGCGCTTCAGCGTCAAGGCCTGGAGCGGCATAACGTATTCTGCGTCTTGTGTGCGTGCACTTTCTCTGTGAAGGCCCGTCTCCGCTGCGCTCTCTCTGCTTATGTGTCCTCGTTCAAGTCTCGACTGTCCGTTCGGGCAATTTTCCGTGGCGGCGCCGCGTGCTCCCCCTCCGATTGCTCCTGTTCTCGCTTTTTTGCTGCATTCTGCAAAAACAAACCAAAAAAATTATCCACCGTTCACGTACACCCCCCCCTATAATAAATACCACTGGCACTTTGAAGAAAAATGACCTTTTTATCCCACAGTTGTTGAAGATACCGCAGTAAGATGTTGGTCTTCTCTGTGACTATAACTGAGACACACAGATTAGACACCGATGAGATAAAACTCAACAAAAAATTGAATCGATGAGCACTGACTGTACCGAGCCACGACTATATGTACCTAATGTACACACTTTGATGTAGAAAAACTGATTACTATTCCCCTTACTTCATAACCGGACTTAAACGGCTCATGTACTCACTCTGCTCTGATGGATATTCACGGGTCGGGAGATACACAGACGGTCGACGGTTCTAAAACAACATTGAGATACACATGAGACACTGTATACAAAAATACCACAAACGAGTGTCACAGAACTACATTTGTGGCGTATTGAGTGACGTGTGGTCAAACTAGAACGCATTCACTAGTAACTTGACCACATCTGTATTTGTGTACTGATATGTTGCTACTTTTAATTTCCTTTATATGCAACTCATGAAACTATACATTACACATCTACTAATGGTGTCATCTAGCATTTGTCAAACAGCTAAATTATTGTCAATGGTTGAATCACTTCACAATTTGAGAGCAAACATTTCTTAGACTTGTAACTCAATTTTTGTCATTTTTCTTGTCCACTTTGAATGAGTTAACATTTTCCTCAGGGCAAAGTATGTCGATCATGTGACTGGAAGTACTTTGACTTCCAACTGCATTTGTCTCTTGCTTGTTTTGTTTCTTGTGTGTTACTAATGGCGGTTTGTAGAACTATACTCCCCAAAGGAATATCCTACTCAACACATTCCTGACTTTAAACACCTGTTACGCAATGACCTGATAAGATGGGATATTATCACAGTACTGAGACAGAAACAGACAGGGTGACTTACTGATGCCTTGCACACAGAGTCGGCGTGAAACCTGCTGAAGTTATTTTTATTATAAACTGGAAGTCCCTTTAAGAAATCTGCCTGCGGATCAAAAAAGAGGAGAAGGTTAGATTTAGACTTCCTTTATTGTCATTACACAGACACACACAATGAATCTGTTAACGAAATGTCATAGATTGGCAACTGATAACACAAAATAAATATGGAAAACACAAAAAGTGCACAATTGCTGAAGTGAATCCAAAGCCATGAGTGGCTGCAGTGCAAGGTGACAACAAAAAAATTCATAGTCAATATAAATAAGAAACAAATAAGATGGACAGTAACAGTGTAACAATGTAAACAGTACTATAAATGGTGAAAATACTGCACATCAGTGTAAAGAGTACTATAAACAGTGAAAATACTATACATCAGTTTAAACAGTACTATAAACAGTGAAAATACTGCACATCAGTGTAAACAGCACTATAAACAGTGAAAGTACTGCACATCAATGTAAAGAGTACTATAAACAGTGAAAATACTATACATCAGTGTAAATAGTACTATAAATAGTGAAAATACTATACATCAGTGTAAACGGTACTATAAACAGTGAAAATACTGCACATCAGTGTAAACAGCACTATAAACAGTGAAAGTACTGCACATCAATGTAAAGAGTACTATAAACAGTGAAAATACTGTGAAAGTGAAGTACAGTTTAACAGTCTGATTAAGAGGTTAATAACACTTCTGCGTTTTAACAGTTTTGACACTGCATCGAGTGTGGTAGCAGTGGATCCTGGCTGAGCAGACACTCAATACACAAAGGCCTGTGTGAGAAGATATGATACTAGTCTATATTTAAGCGGACAACGTGGTAAAAGGTGTGTGTGCACTGAATGGCAGCCATTCAGTAACCTAACATTATTTTTGACAGTATGAACAACACGACTGTCGACAGCTCCTTGGAGGTTAAATCTCCGTCTCCTGGCCATTTTAAAACAAGCCCGTTGTGTTTTCTTACCTTGTCCATCGCTGTCCGGTGTCTCGGGGTCTTCTTTAAACCGGTTTCGCTGATGGTGATGAGAGTGAAAGCTGCTGAATGCTACCTTGCTATCTTGCTAGCTATAGTAAAGCCTTTGTCGTCGCCAAAGACACCGGTTTGTTTACCACTTCGCACAGCTCTTTACGACCTAATACAGTACACAAACTACACGTATATTCGATTTAACGACATCTCCGTACACCAAACGAACGGAAACATCTAGTCCCGTGAGCGTATTCGCGAAATACTCAACTAAACGTAACCTTCGTAGTTAGCTGAGTTGCTACTACTTCACAACTCCATTTTTGTTGTTCGTGTGCTCAGGGGGGCGGGTCCGTTATAATATGAGAGAGCTCTGATTGGTTGATCTGTGATGGATGCAGGAGCAGAAGGAAAAGGCAAAGAATCTGATTGGCTGTGGAGAGATTATGTAAGACTCCAATCCCCCAATACGTGAAGTGTTGTGGCATGCAGGGTCGATGAAAACAACACGAGCCTCCTCATGGTTGATCCTCTTTAGTAAAACGTTGGACTTCTCGCAGTTCACGGTTGTGACTTCTGCTTTTGTAATCAAACACTGAAATCAATGAGATTTTTAAAAATTTAAATGAAGATGTTAAATATTATTATATAAATACATTAGAATAGATTAGATCCCTTTATTAGTTCCCTGCGAGGAAATTTCAGGTTACAGCAGCACATATAAGACAACACACACAGAGAGATACTGTAAATATGATGAAAAATAAGAGTAAAATCATAATAATAGAAATATATCAATAGAAATAAGTATTCTTCCACTTCAGCAAAAGTGTTTATGTATCACATTATAATCAGACATCACTGTTGTCAACTGTGATGTCTGATTGTATCACTATTGTTTTTATCGCTTTTATTTATTTTTAGTATTATTCACAAGATGTGATTTTGGTGAAATTACAGTGGTCTAACATTTCTTTTGAGGAAAATGGAAGTCCATTTCAGACATTAAATCTGCTCAATTGTACATAGTTTAATAAGATGAACTGTTATTTCCTGGAAACTAATTTCAGTCACTGTCCATTGTTGAGAGAAAATGTTAAAACAGCATTGAGAAAAAATGTCCAAAAAGCATGTTGGACCATAATGCATAGCTATGATGCATAATGCATTTACATTCATGCTGCACATGTGTGAATGAGAGGGACCCAAGAGGAAGAGGGAAGTTACAGGGAGAAGAGATAAAGAAGGCGGAAGATTTAAGTACTTAGGGTCAACAGTGCAAAGTAATGGAGAGTGTGGAAAAGAGGTGAAGAAGCTTGTGCAGGCAGGATGGAACAGGTGGTGAAAAGTGTCAGGTGTGATGGAAGAGTTTCAGCTAAAATGAAAGGAAAGGCGTATAAAACTGTGGTGAGAGCAGCCATGTTGTACGGACTAGAGACACTGAGGAAAAGACAGGAGGCAGAGCTGGAGGAGCAGAGATGAAGATGCTGAGGTTCTCTTTGGGAGTGAGCAGGATGGATAGGATTAGGAACCAGTAGGTCAGAGGGACAGCGCATGTTAGAGGTTTTGGAGATAAGGTCAGAGGTCAGGCTGAGATGGTTTGGACATGTCCAGAGGAGAGAGGGGGAATATATTGGTAGAAGGAGGATGAGTCTGGAAGTGCCAGGCAGGAGGTCTAGAGGAAGAACAAAGAGGAGGTTTATGGACGTAGTGAAAGAGGAGATGAAGGATGTGGTCCAAACTAACACCAGTAAATGACAGTTATGGGTGTTGTTGTTAGGAGTAATAAAGGTTTTTTTAACCAAATAATTTATGAGAAATTGATAGTTTTAATCATTGACAAGCTTTACTAATTGCAATTATTTTCATAAGGGCTTTAATTTGAGAATTTGGCAACAGTAAATTTAGACTTATTTTGAAATCATTTTATTGGTGAGATTTTACATTGGAATTGCATTATTTAATCACAGAATGCATTAGTCTGCATATTTTAATGTTTACATCCAGTGAAGACAAAGGCCATAAACAACAGGATGAAACTACAAGTTTCCCCTCATTGGGAAAATCCCACTAGTATGCCATTAGTTTCTTGACCCCAACCCATTATTCATGCACAGGGAGAGGCTCCACCCAGTATCACAAGTTGACAGATTCTTCAGATGGCACCTTTGGGAATTCAGAATCAGTTCCTATGCTCTGGGAAAATCTTCCAGGTGAACCACCAGTTTCCGCCAAAACAAGTCTTCAGTGCGTGAGTGATTTTCGTCCCTTCAACATACGACGTAGGATGACTTCAATGCCACCTCGTGTGCTGAGTCTCTTGATCCAGCCGTGAGTCCTCTTGCGTTTAATGTTCTTGGGCTGATATTCCATTCCCCTTTTCTTTGTTCGTATCTGCTGGTACTGCCATGAATGCTGCTGGAAAATTTCAGACCCCTCAGCTCGTGAAGCAAGTGGTCCACATCTGGAAATCTGAGGAACGGAAGACACTCTTGGCACAATCCAGCTGCTAAGTGATCTGAGGTGAGAACCACTGGTTACTGCAGAGTTACCTGCAGAGACGTTGCTGAAAGAGAAAATAAAATGTTTAAAACGTTACAAAAGACCTTCCAATACTTCTCAATACAGTTACTATGAAACTTTGTCTTTCTGCAATTTAGAAGGCATCAAAGGCTTAGCACGGCAATAAATGATAGATTTCTAACCATTATTTTTAATGTATTTAATCAGAGAAAGACTCCAACAGATATTAAACACGAAACATGTCATTTGTATGAAGCCAGCAGTATCCAAAAACAACGGATTCAATCGTTTGCTTTAATCATTGCTTCAAACGCTATCGTGTACCTTGTATAAACAGTATATCTGACCCTATGTTAAACTGTTTTAATTACAGAGGATCAGTCATCACCATCCATCCAGATAGTGTTTAGTGACCTGTGTTACTAGCCACCATGCTAGTAACACAGTATGTATTGTTAAGCTAGCCTGCTAGTTTTAGCATCGCAGCTAGTTTTAACAAGTAGCGCTGTCTTTGTCGCCTACAGAAAACCCAAATACGTTAATATATTACCTGAAAATATGGGCTGCTCCAAAGAATCGAGACAAAGACGACCGTAAAACATTCATTTTGTGTCTATACAGCTCACAGAGACATGAGGATTCTGAATGTCACTCGTAGGAAAACCCAATGTATAAGCAGCAACGTGATTGGATCAGATCTTCCAGCCAATTAGAATCGTTGTAACTGTAAATTATTTTTCCCTCAGTAATGTCTTGAAGGTTCTACTACGTTTCATCCAAAATATTTCAAATACCTCCATATACTTCGCACTAGTTGGACAAATTATAAGTTTCATGGGTATTGTTTGGTACTATTTACAAACAATGACCCTTTTCAGGTCGGATTTTAATTTTACACTAACGAAAGTAGAGTCTCCTGAAAGGTAAGTATCAGGGTATAAAGTGACAAGAACATGCTTTCTCCACATCCGTTAACATGCCTCTTAATTAAGTTATCTAAACCATTTACACTCTCTGTTTCCCTAGTACATCTATAACAATAACTGTCTGTAGTTGCTGAAAAATACACTGAGACGTCATCGAAGTCGATTCAGAGAAACTGCTTTCATAACACCTACTCCCACAACAGGAGTAAGGTGTGTGTGTGTGTGTGTGTGTGTGTGTATTTGTATGT
>JAPTHA010000010.1:5721921-5735529 GCA_029814585.1 Gymnapogon annona
AACATTTGGACTCTTTGGACTTTGAACTGAAGGCCTGAACTGCTCGTGGATATTTTCAGTCAGATATAGTTTAAAGACATGATTGGCAGCTGCATTAACCAATCAATGCTCAGATTCTCTCAGACGTGACCAGACACCTTTAAAAGTGCCTTCCCCTTTTCCATCAGGTCATCTGTATTTATATTTAGTCTGATTGGAACCAATGAGAAGGAGCTGCAGATGGAAGGTGTGGATTCTCTCAAGTTGTGACAGTTTTTTTCCCCCCTAATTTTGGCTCCTGCAGTTTTAAAATGCCTGTTGAGTATTGGAAAAATACTGGCCAATGTCTAAACCAGACAGCAAAGGCGAGAAGTGTTGACCTCAGAGTTGTTGACACTGCACACCAAGACACTAATGCTGAAATCTGAATTAACATTGGGAAGTTTAGCCAATATGGCTTTGGAATTATTTTCATATACCAGGTAAGTAGATTTACTTAAGTAAGTCTTAAGTAAATTAAGTGCCTCTGTTTGATTGTTAAGATTTTGTATAACAACTTCACTACATATCATAGTCACATATTGTTTTTGTTATTATTTTTGTATTTTTCATTTGACATTACATTACACCACAATACAGTCACATTTATTCATTGTGGTGTGTGTTATATAGGCCGCACAATTTATTTTTTTTTAGGTTATTTATGGTTGTTTATGTGTTTTTAGGTTTTAGGTTATTTGTCTTTGTTTTTGTGTAAATACAGGAATATTTGGTAGCTACATGTGGCTGCCAAATATCCCAGGGCCGCATGTTAGACTCCTGTGAGTTAAAACAACATCCTATAGTCAATCCAAAAAAAAAAAAAAATGATAGTGCTGACTAAGCATCTACCAGTGTAGTGTGATGTCGACAATTCAACAGGCAACTGTACATTATTGTATTTTTTATTGAACCACGTGGACTGTGGTGTGTATTATATAGACTGTATAGATTTGTTGAGGTTATTTATGTGTTTTTTTTGTGAAATTATGTCTTTGTTTTAGTGTAAATACAGGAACATTATATGAAAATATTTACATTTACCCAGAGAAATTTTTTGAAGTTGTATTTCTAGGTTATTATGATCATTTTCCCAGTGTGTACGTGGAACCTGAATTATAATTTTTGTAAATATCTCAGAAATAAATAAACAACATCCCATTCAGTCAACCCCCCCCTCCAAAAAAAAAAAAACCCATGATAGTGCTTACTAAGCACCTCCCACTGTAGTGTGATGCAGACAATTCAGCAGGCAACTGTACATTATTATTATTATTTTTTTTTCTCATATATTTTTATTGAGATTTTCTTTTACAGAAATGTCGACATCAAAATTTACAACAGCACTTACAAAATGTTACAAAGTTGTTTTGATCCATTTTTGATAACTAAACAAACAAGATGTATTATTATTATTATTATTATTATTATAACTGAAAATCCAGCCACGGTGTTTCAAAACAGCTGACGACGAGCAGAACGGGAGCACCACGTGAACGTAACCGGATGAAAAGGTGCATTCATTTTCACCGGGTTTTGAAACGAGAGGGTGAAAGGGGGGGGGGGAGGAGAGGGGAGGAGATGAGGGAGGAGAGGAGGGAGGGGAGGGCATCATGATTGACGGATCTACCTCATGTGACCGTCGGGAATCAACTACTGTGTGCTCGTGCGGACTCGGTGCGTCGCAGATGGAGTGGATGGAGAGGCTCGTGCGTTTCCCCTCGTGCCGCCGGTCTTGACAAGAAAAGTAGCGCCGGCGAGAAGAAGAAGAAGAAGAAGGAGAAGAAGAAGGAGAAGAAGACGGAACAAAAACAACAAGGAGGAGGAGAAGAAGAAGGAGAAGGAGAAAGGGTCTTAAGAGGAGAGAGAGACAGAGAGAGAGAACTGGTCGAAGCTTGTATTGGACTTTTCCCAGATTTCATCACCATGGCTCTGAGCGGAGGGAGACATCGAGCGTCTTATAGACCACCACTCCATTATTTACAATAATAAAAAAAAAAACAACAACAACCGGTGTCGATTCTCTCCCCCCCACACACTCGTGGACTCGGGGTGAGAGACCGAAAAAAAAAGAAAAAAAAACGAAGGAAAAAAGCTAAGGTAATGTGAACCCCCCCTCACCCCCCTCCGGACGATGATTTGTTCCTTTTATCCGACGAATGGTCGAATGTGCCCCATCACCGGCGGAGGGTCCGAGGAGTCACTTCCCAAAAGCAAATAAACATCACGTTACCTCGGCAATTGTTTTCACAGTCGGACGCTGCCGGTTGTAGTCGGTGTGTTGCTGTTAACAACGCCGTGTTTTTTTTATTTTTTATTTTTTTAACCCCCCCCCCTCTCTCCTTAAAAACAACAAAGGAGGAGAAACTGTTATTCTTTAAGGGTTAGAAAGATTTAACTCGGCAATTGTTTTCATAGTCGGACGCTGCCGGTTGTAGTCGGTATCTTGTTAACATCACCGTATTTTTTTTTCATTTACCCCCCCCCCCTCTCCTTCCCTTTCTCCTCCTCCACACACACACACGGTGTTTGGACACCTATTCCTCTTCGTCACCGTGTTTGAACCGGACCTGTTGTGTTGGACTGTCGTTGTGAATACCGGGGCCTTTGACGTTTACGTATCAAGGCAGAAGCGACCCCCCCCCCCCTACTGTGCCCACGTAGCATACCTAGCACAGCAGGCTAACCGTTAGCCGACGCCGTGTTTTCATTCCGCGTCGCGTTACCCGTTTTTTTTTTCTTTCCTTCCCTTCTCCGGTATTTTATTTATTTTTTATTTTTGCCAACAACTTAACTCGAATAGAGCGTGCTTTTCCATTCACCGTCAACGGACTAGAGGTACACGTTGTGCCAATTCGGGATGTTAGTCGTCACGTAAGCCAGTTGTGTTCACGGACACACCGGTGTGTGTGTTTTTTTTTTTTTTTTTGTTAAATAACGGGACAGGAAAGTTCCGTTATGTTTCCGTTGCTCGAGACAACTTCATTGTGATGTGGCGTCAACTAAAAATGACGAGTGTAAGGTGAGTGAAATGAAACGCATTGAGAGAGCAGGAGGGTTTTGTTGCTTGTGTGGAAGGACCCCCTCCCATTTTTATTTTTTATTTTTTTTTGAAGTTACACAGTGATGCGTTTAGTCAAAGGGTGTCAAACTTATTTCACTTCAGGGCCACATTCAGGTCAATTTAATCTGAAGTGCGTGGAACCAGTATAATAATAGCATAATAATATAGAAATGTCAGCTCTGAACGTTTATATTAATGTTTTAGAGTGAAAAAAAAAGTCAAATTACATGATGAAAATGTTTCCATCGAAAAAGCAAAGTGAATAAACTGAAAACAAAGTGTAATTTTAACAATATTATGCTTCAGTTTATCATTTACTGGCAAGTAATATCTTGTAACAGGCAGTTAAAAGTGCACTTCAGTCATTTCAGGTTGTTCATGATTGTTGTTTCTGATTCATATTTCTTCAGGCTATTCACTTTTTTTTGTGCAAAATTATACTTTGTTTTACTGTGAATAGATGAAAACATTTCGAGTTGTGAGTATTTTTTTTTTGTCATTGTGGTATTTTGCTGGTCTTGACCCACCTGCAATTGAATTGATCTGAATTTGGAACCTGAGCTAATATTATCTTTCATATTTTCTGTGTAATTTCAGCATTGCACAGATTTGGCCCCCGGGCCACATATTTGACACCTTTGCGTTAAGTTGAGAAATATTAAAACTAGAACCGGCGTCACCAACGGGTTCTAATGTCATATTAAAAACACTACATATACTGTTCAACTAGTTCCATAGGGCAGGTATTTATTTATTTATTAAAAACACTACATATACTGTTCAACTAGTTCCATAGGGCAGGTATTTATTTATTAAGTCTGGTTCCTGAGTGTAATTTAGTGTTTATTATTATTATTATTATTAATCCAGATCTGTTCTGGTTCAAAGGTAAATGTGTAGTGAAATAAGTGTCAGCGAGTACTTTTTATTGTTTTATTTGTTTTTATGAATAGACAGCCTTGGTCTGTGTTTGACTTTAAACCACTATAGAGAATGTGATGTGTTTTATTCTATATAGAAATACCAGCTCAGTTCAGACAGGCTTTATAGCCCCTCATTTGCACTTTGCCTCCAGCAGCTCTAGGATGAAACAAAAATGGGCCAGATGGTTTTTTTTTTCTTTTTCCCCCAGTACATGATATCTTGAGAATTTCTGCACGGCATGTTTATATCTCACAAGGGTGTTTTTGGATCAAACCCACGGATTAGACTTAGAGTTAGACTTCCTTTATTGTCGCTTCACACACATACACAATGAATCTGGCAACGAAATGTCATAGATTGGCAACTGATAACCCAAAATAAATATGGAATACAAAAGTGCAAAATTGCTGGAGTGAATCCAAAGCCATGGGTGGCTGCAGTGCAAAGGTGACAACAAAAATTCACACAGGCAATATAAAAAGGAAATAAGATGGACGGTACCAATGTAACTATATATATATATATATATACAGCTCATTAAGATCCATAAAAGTCCGTAAGATGGAACACTAATATGTTGTATTTAGAACGGTGTGTACAAACTAATGGCGAGGCCACCGAAATACATATTAGATCCATAACAGTCCATAAGATGGAACACTACTGGGTTGGATTTAGAACGGTGTGTACAAACTAATGGCGAGTCCACAGAAAAACACATAAGATCCATAACAGTCCATAGGATGGAACGCTACTGGGTTGGATTTAGAACAGTGTGTACAAACTAATGGCTTGGCAACAGAAATACACATAGGTCTTAGAGGTTATACTCCTTTATCATCTTTTGCTAATCTGAGCATGTTAAGTACGTCTGTGTACCGGAGGCAGATTGATTAAGGTTTAAGGAGAGGTAAGATTATCTAAATGGAGCATGTACACATTGGCATCTGTATCACCAACAGTAACGATTAAGTGTCGAGTATTACGGTAGTGTATGTATTTGATTAATCCCTGTGTAACATTGCAGATGATAAACTCTGAAATGTGAGCTAAGTACGCCTCGCTGGCTGAGCTGATACTTTGTCTTTTCCCTCAGAGTTCATGCTCTTCACAGCAGTGAGGGCGTGGCTTCCTTTCAACTACTGAGAACCTTAGATTTTTTTTTAAAATTTTGTGTGTGTGTGTGGGTGTGAGGGGTTGTTTAACGGATGCTTGTACAGCTGATAAGCACCAGTGAGTAAGCGTTACCATTTGATGTCACATGGCCCCTTTTATCAAAATAACACCCCTTAACGCACACGTACAGCGCTGCTAACGCTGTCCTTTTCTGAAGGTTGCGCACAAAAAGGAAGGCTAGATCAAGTGATTTGAGTTTAAAATCAACATCCACAATCAGACACACTTGTAATATGAATGTCACTCTGTTTGCAATGGTCATGAGACCTTCTCCTCATTTTCTCCTGTTTGTGTGCAATGGTTTGTTGTATCAGCGTTATTTCGTCACTGCAGACTGATATTATATCTTGATGAAGGCTGTCAAACTCATTTTAGTTCCGGGGCTAAATTCAGCCAAATCTTGTGTGAAGTGGGTGTGGCCAGTACAATAATAACAGAATTGCATATCAATAATGTCAACTCTTAACCTTTCCTGATGTGATGAAAATATTAACATGTACAGCACTATGAATGACATCAACAACTGAAAAAATAACTGAAATTTTAACAATATTAAACCTCGGTTTATCATTTACACACGTACATTACTACTTACAGATGACAGTGGATCTACAAATACATAAAACATTTAGTTACAGGTAGAATATTGATAAAATTATACTTCTGACACTTCAGGTTGTTTATACTTGTTCAGATTATTTTTGTTTTTTTTGGAAAGTGATAGTTTCATTTTAGTGTACGTACAGGAAAATTACATGAAAGTATTGACACTTACACAGACAAATTTTGAAGTATTTATAGGTTATTATGATACTATTTGTAGAACCTGAACTGTAGTTTTTGCAAATATCTTTGGTGTAATTTTTGCTTTTCATAAATTCATCCCATAGGCCGGATTGGAACCTTTTGGTGGGCTGCTTTTGGCCCGCGGGCCACATGTTTGACACCCCTGATCTTGACATTAGCAGGAAGAAAACCAGAATGTACTGTATATGTTCACAAATGGAGTAAATACTGGTTGACATCCTCCACCCATGCGCTTTATATCTGTGGCAGCAGCGGCGTCTCTTATTAATTATTGGACTGTGATTGTCTCATTTGTTCAGCTACAACAAGTCAGTTCCCATAATGAAGCCAAAAAATGTTTCTCGCACTCTTTATGCTGTGCCTTGCACCGATGCTTTGGCAAAGCATCTGTGAAAAGAGGCTTTAATTCCAATCCGAGATCAGAAGCCCAACCTCCAGATCAGGGAGTTACTGTAATTGGTTACTAGCGCAAAGTTGACATTTTCTCAGTGTCCATTTCATCAGCAGTTACACAACAACGCGCTCCTCAAACTCCGCAGGTTCAGGCCAAATATAACAAGGTATATATCTCCAAGTTTCACAATTAACAGACTTCAATATACTCATGGTTTTGCATTTCCGTATGTTATTTGTTTTGTTTCCGGCGTGTATGTGAAAAATCACTCAATATCTTTCCGCCGCACATGCTGTAGTTGTGTTGTTTTGTGTTGTGAGCTTTATTTTACTTTTTACTATTTGTTCGACACCTGTTTGTCTGCCTATCATGTTGTTCGACCTGACATTTCGAGGTATTTATATTTCCATGAATAATTCAAGGTAGCAATTTTCTAAAACTGCTCGGTTCTTCTGCTCTTGATGGGCACGTTCAGAGTCTTCGTTTTTTTTTGTTTGGTGGGGGGGGGTTGCAGGCGATGTGATATGAGAGACTGGAGATAAAAGCAGCAGAAACAAGAGCCATCAGAGACTGACATGTCCGTGATAAGGGGGGTCTTTTCTCTCCAGTGCTTCTTTACTCGGTATTTCTGATAAATTCGGGTTCTGTTTTTGTCGCCGCGTGTAAATGTTTAAATCTTTACAGAACATACAGTGGATCGCCATCACTTCTTGTTCCCCCATAGATAGAACATGTTTTTTGCACTCTTTGGAGAACTTTTGGTCCTAAAGGGATTGCAAATGTGGTTCTGAAAAAATCAATCTAATGACAATATCTGTTAAGGGGATGTTTTTTTTTTTTTGCTAATCTGGAAGATGATTCAGAGTGGAGAACGAAGATTTTACATTCACTCATTTAATATATAAATCTATGGTATTTGGCTTCAGTTTTAAACATGGAAGCTTCAACTAATATTAGTTTCCTTTAATTATATAACTTACATTTATGATGCTTTGCTTATTTTTGTTGTTTTTTTTGCAGATTTACAAAATAACCTTTTTATTGTTTTCATCACCACCTTATGTCCAGGCCAATGATACCTTTTAGTTCTTTTCATGCTCGTATTATTATTATTATTAGTGTATAAACATTGTTTCTATGACCAGTGTTTATACAGACATTCTACCTCCACTGCGTTCAATAAAAATGAAGCTCAACAGACACTGCTACGTATGCGTTAGCAGGAAGTGGTAATGCTTAATAAAATGCTAACCTAATGGGTCGTTTAAGAATGTGTAACACTCAAAAGATCGTGTTACTACTCTGGACCTATAAAGTGATGCACATACTCACATTAGTTGGTTTGTTTTTCACCGTGAATACACACGGGACTGATTTTTGTCCTCAATCTTGGATTATGTAATTTTATTTTATTTTTTTTTGTGGTCCCAACAGATGGATGTCGGCATTAATGCACTGACCCTCTTTCTTCCGTCCCATTTCAGGTGATGACCTTGATGGTGCCATGTAAATGACTGAAGACCATGAAGCCCACACACAAGCTGCTGTTCGTCTTGTGCCCCATGCTGGTCCTGGGCTTTATTTACTATTCCTCTGGGAAGCTACACCTGCACGTATGGGGCCAGAAGCCACGTAAGTGACATTTCCAGTGTGGCTGCGATGTTTATTTATTTATTTGATGTTCATCCATCTGTCGCAGTCGATTAGTGCTTTTTCAAATCCACATGTACCAGTGTTTATTGAGCGAGTCTGTTTGGCCTCTCTGTCTGTTTTGCTCTTGAGTTTTTGTGTGCTGCCAGCTACTTCATGAGTCGTCATTTTCTATGTTTTTTTTTTGTTTTTTTTCACTCACACTCTCTGTTGAACCATATGTGTACGTCAAGCTCTTCGTTGGCGCCTCAGACCTGTGTGAATCTGATATTAAATTACCCCGTCATTTACCCTCACCAGAGCACCGGATGTTGTGGGAGTTTAATCACATTTTCTCATCCATCTAGTGAAGCTACCACCATCTCTGGTCCTCAAAACCACTGAATACACATATATGTGGGCTGACTCTCTGCTGGGAACCTTATCTAATCTGGACAAAATTACACATTTTTCTTTTTTTTTCCCCCTCCTCCTGACTCCATCTCTATCAGACTTTGTTCGACTCATTCTCTCACTCGCTACACGAGTTAAAAAGGAAGTGCTGTTTTCACACTTTAATTATGACACCCTTTATACTTAAGTTTCGAGTTTGCTGTGCTAATTTTAGTGTCTTTTTCTACTTCCACATCAGAATAGTTTTCTTACTAAGGTTGGCAGTGGTCGAGAAACCAATAACATTATTCTAAAAGTTAAAGTTGCTCTGAACAGTTGCCGCGTCTGTTATATTTCATTCATATTCAGTTGATTGTTGTCCCACACGAGACTTCCTCCATTAGATAGCATTGACAGAGCCAGAGTAGCAGTGTCTCTGTGGATGTAACTTAATAAATTGTTCCTCAAACCCAGTCAACATCCAAACCACTGGTTGCTACCATTGGGTAAATATTAGATTGACTTGTTCTGGTTGAATGCAGGATATTTAGGACAAACGAAGCTCACCCTGCACAATGAAGTTGTTGTTTTACACGGACGCGAAGATGATTTTGTACTGTTTGTGGCTCCGAACTGGCTTCATTTTTCAGCCACAGCCTTTGGTTGAAGATGACAGAGGGCGCCAGATGAACTTAGTTCTGCGTTGAGGTTTTGTGCTTCCATTATTTCCAGTTCTCTACGGTGGCATTAAATAAGCAGCTGACTGGCCTGTCCCTCTGTCTTGGGGAAGGAGCTCACTCTGTTTTCTGGCATATGGGTGGTTCAGGGAGACCTTTTTTTATTTTTAAGTGGGAATAATAAGTACTTTATTAGAGAGGCGGGTGATTTTTATTATTGGTGAATGTTGGAATGTTGTAGTTGACATTTAGAAAAGCCTGGATGACGATCCTTATAGTTTGCACAGTGTTTCCCTCAGAAATATGTCTTCAGGCAAAATGTGTTAAACAGAAGCAAATTGTACAGGATGATGTTTGGGGTTGGAGAACCATGTCGCAGTATGGGCCCTTTGAAACAGCTGTGTAGAACCAGCAGAGGGGGCTAGAAGATTTATCTCCAAAAAACGGGAAATTTGAGGCGCATTTTATGCCTCTGCCTCCTGCGGTGTGAGAAAATGTTCCACCGGAGCAATGTCTGGGATCGGAAAGACAAACGTTTAGTGTTGTGAACCGCATTTAGAGCCGAGTGAGAAGGACAAGTTACTTTAATGTCAACCTTGGAGGCAGCGCTCCTGTCCCTTGTGTGGCGTCCTTAATATCTGTCCACCCGCTTTAATGGATTCAAGGCTTTGTTATGAGCTGCAGATAGAGTAATTACTTTAATTGTAGGCCCGGCCACTTTTAAATAGTCTTACAAAAGAATATTGAGAATGAAAAATAATCCTCTTTAGCCTATTACAAAACAGAGAAGGATGAAATAAGAATGTACCCGTCCCTAACAGCGCCACGCTCTGCTGCTGCTTGGGTGATGAAACACTCCACTCTGGTGCATATTGTGATGGTTTTTCTAGTGGGCAGCATGATGTTTCATGTTAGCACGTCAACAAAGTAAGGATGAATGTTGCATGATCCAATTGATCGGTCAAACTCCAGCTGATTCCAGTTATCTGCAGCTGACTCGGAACTGGTTTTCAGCCGTCCAACATATTAAAACAACTGCAGAAAGTACTAAATTCACTTATTTGTTTTGTGTTTTTTGTGCTCTCTTTTTTTCTCCCTTTGTTTTTTTTCCCTCGTCTGCTGTGTCTGACCTGCTAGACTTGGGAATGTCTTCTTGTGTATAAATGTAACTGTATTATTGGCTTATGAAACAAATTTCAAAGTATTTCATTCTGTTTCATTGAGTGACACTTAAAAATGAAATGGAAATATTCACATATGTTTAGTGCATCATGAAATTGACGAGGCATTGGGCCCGACTGACAGTTTCCTGGAGCGGGGCCTCACTCTCAATGGTCCGTAAAAGCCCAGAGCAAATAAAGATGGAGCTGCTCACTGACGTTTATCACTGCCGAGGCTAGTGACAAAGCTGAGAATGCACCTTGTCCCTGGTGTCATAACGCTCTCGGCCACTCATCACTGTTCTCCAGCTGTACTCCCACAGAGCAGGAAGAACAGAGGTCTCACACGTCCCCTTATGCACCTCTCCGTCCAGGGCATTAATCAGTGTGCGCCAGGGTTTACCACCAGGCATGTGTCGTTAATCTCGTTTTGCCTCTTTGCATATGTGACAGTTTTCTTTTGCCAACTATTCCACCATAAACAATATCACTACTCAAGTGTTCTGACAGGTTATAACAGTGGTCCTCAACCCCCGGGCAGTTGATCGGTACCGGTCCATGGGTCGTAAGTACCGGGCTGCACAGAAAGAATATCGAAGTTACATTATTTTATGTTTGATTCATTATCAGATTCTGAATTATGTTTTATGTTGGAAAAACTACTGGATTCCCTACACCGCATCTATCGACACATGTCCAGATGTTGCCTCACGTGTTACCTACGTCCACTACCTTCTGCAAATAGCTGCTGTATCCGCTAAGATACATTATACAAATATATATATTAAAAAAACATTACATAATACATTAGCACTAAGTTTAAACCCCCACACTGGAAAAATGAACATGTCTTTGTAAAGTTTCTTTGGTTATAGAGAGGCCTTTCCTCATGTTATGTTGTTGGTGTGATGTTACTGCTAATAAAGTTACATACAAAGTGGATTCACCATTATTATTATACTTACAAAATACCAGTTTCTGTGACGGTCGTATAATTTGATTTTGTTGTGTTCATCCATCACAACTTAAAGGCCATTTGTGAAAATATTGTCTGATATGAAACTGGTCCGTGACACATAAAAGGTTGTGGTCCGCTGGGATACAAGACCTCTGTGTCTCCTCTTGGCTCCGTCTCTAATACACGGTGACACACGAGATTGAAGCAGATCATCAGCGTTTCCGTTGAGGGAGGGGGAATGCAATGTACGACGAATGTTTAATTATTGATCAAAGCGTCTCTGAGGCGTGACCGTTGCTCATCACACAAGAAACATGGCAGCTCCTATAACCGTGGTGTTTTCTCTGCAAAATTTATATAGCGGTGTGACATGGTGTCGTATCATTCATCACTATGTTCAGTCTTTTGATTATAATAGAAAGGCGGCGTGTGTGTTTGTGTCTCTGGTCTGATCGGTGGCTCCTTAATGCAGTTTTTCTTTTTTGCAATTGTTAGGTTTCTGTGGTGGGAGTCGGGACAGACATGAGTTTTGTGGGATTACTGGAATACACTGCACCATACAATCAATCTATTGTGCTTAAACTCAGATGACTCGTCTTTATTCTCCCACATACGAATGAAATTATTTGCAAAGTTTTTATCTCCTTCCTACGCTCTGTGTGTTTTTGTGTGGCGCTGTCACGTCACCGGCCTTGGCTGTCGTCCGGGCAGCAATTTCACAAGCTGTTTGACCATGGTTTCTGTCAAGCAGCAACAGGACAATTTTCTACGCTGACGCTTAATTTTTTAAAATTCTCCCCCCCCCCAAATGAAACGGTCCTTGTTCTGAGGAACTTAAGGGAAATGCTGTCAACCTTTTCCACATGAAATCCACTGGATGAAAACAACACGCACATCACTCGAGATACGAAAAGATACGAGCGCGTTTGCAGAAATATTGGCTTTCCGCAGTGCTTGAGTGCCAGATGTTTAGCTTTAAAGAGGATCAAAGGGGAAAGTTGAGCATGTGGATGGTCTCCCCTGCACTCCACGCCGGCCAGATAAGCTGCATACCCTCATTGAGAGGATCAAATCTGGATAATCTCTCTTCCCTGTTCTTGAGTATATGGTGCAAGACACTGGTACAGGGACAAATGGAGTGTGTACAGAACGGACTTGTTGTGTACGTTGCGGCACTAAGCAACATTCTTGTAATTATTCTCTGCTTATTGTGCAGCCGTGCGTTCACCCGCTGATTGAGCTCTCGAATGCTTATTAGTACTGTGGAGCTTATAAACTTATTAAAAAAAAAGAGAAAAAAAAATCAAGTCCTTGTAGGTATTGTGGTTGCCTTTCAATGGGACCGCTGTAACAAGTGGTCTCACTGTAAATAGGGTGTGTGTCGGTGTGTGTTTGTGTGGTTGTGACAGGAACTGGGTTCACACATCCGTTTTATGCAGAATCACCCGATGGAACCACATTGACAAACGTTGTACTTTGGGCTGCTATGGTTTTGCCTCTCTTTTACTGCCCAAACAGACTTATTGATTCATTGGCACTTTCCTACTGCAGTAACCTTTTGTAGTTCTAAGAACATTATTTAGCTGGTTGATCTTCAAAGAAACAGATCTACAAATGATTTTATTAGTTAACAATAACAAACACTTCATGTGGCCTTTTCAGCCTTCCCATCACCAACTGTAGATGGATCCTAAAGTCTTGGTTATTATTTTTGCTTCTTGAAAATGACCTCTTCCAAATTGAAGGCCCACTCTCTGTCCTCCCGTATGGCTCTGTAATTGTCCGTACGCCAAAACAGCCTGTTAATGAACTGTCAGCCTGTAGAGGGTGAAGCCCGGCCTCCTGCCCAGTGTCACCAGGGATCAGCTCTAAGTCCCCCTGTGACCCTGCAAAGATAAGTGGTTACAAATAATGGAAGCCATTATTGCCAGAGAAAGCTGGGATACTGAAGTGGCTGCACTTCAGTTGCCCTTCACTTTACTTTGTGTTTGGTAATCAAAAACTGTCCGAAAAATGATAATGGACCACTTGTCTTCACATCTGCAATTAGTGTGTTTTGAGAAACTGATACTACGTTGTGTCCGTGTGTATCTATAGTATTTTTGTGGAGGAAAAATGGGTAGTTTTAATATGGACATTAGATTCTCTCTAACCTCATTTGCACATGCTCACTTGTGACGCTGTGTTTTCTGTTGTGTGAGTGTGTTATACCTAACTTAGGTGTGGTTGGTCGTGGTGATCTAAGACTTGTCTTCAGCGTTTAACTCTTGTCAGACGTTAAAGGAGGCGATGCAGTTGCAGCAGCTTGGGCTGTTTATAGTACTGTTTACGCTGATATATAGTAGTCTCACTGTTTATAGTACTGTTTACACTGATGTGCAGTATTTTCACTGTTTATAGTACTGTTG
>JAPTHA010000010.1:5750492-5762430 GCA_029814585.1 Gymnapogon annona
GCCCTAAAACTGTGAAAAATAAATACATTGATAGTGACATGTCATTTTAGGACGTGTCACTATCAAATTTATCCTGAAAATATAGATTTGCAGAAAAAAACTTGTTTTTCACAGTTTTAGGGCGGTCGCCCCAGATGATATCCGAAAGTGTCCACACGTCAATGACCCATATGTGAACGTTTTGTGAAAGTGATGTTATATTCTATGTTCATACCTGTGTTTTCATGTATCTTTGTAAATCTGAGTATAGACTGTGTGAAAAGTCAATACATACAGTATGTGTTGAAATTGAGGCATGTTACATATTTGTTGTGTTAACCCTATAAAGTATTGGTCCCCAACTCCCGGGCCACGGACCCATACTGGGCTGCACAGAAAAACTACATAACATGCATTAAGTCCACTTTTTTTTTTTTTTTACCACCAAATTCTAAACCTCTTTTATTTTGAAAATCTAATGACTCAGTCTTGACGCAAGTAAAGATGCTGCTAAATTGAAGCTAGCAAAGTAAAAGAAAAAGAAATGTCTTTGTAAAATCTCTTTGCTGAAGGTAAAAGAGAGGCCGTTACTCATTTTACCTTATTGACGCATTGTTATGTGGACGTTACTAATAGTTATGTACAGAGTGGATTATTAATATATTTACTAAATACCTTTTTTTTTTTTTTATGTCCGTCCTATCATTTTATTTTGTTGTATTCATCCACCACAAATCATGTCTGTCCTGTCATTTTATTTTGTTGCATTCGTCCAACACAACTTAATGACTGGTCCGTGAAACACATCAAATCAGTCTTTGGCACAAAAAGGTTCGGGACTACTGCTATAAAACATTACAGCTGCATTCAGTTACATCCACCTATTTTTCCTCTTTAACTCAAAGACATCTGACTACTGTTGAATTTTTAACTCTCCATTTCAAGTTTTCAAGTTAGAATATTGTCATTATCTCATTGTTTTTACTGGTTGAAAGTTTTAACAATGGTATTATTCAAGTTGACACACATTTTCAAGGCGACAGGTGGTGTTTTACAGAGGACAGGTTTAGATGGAGGTAAGTGATTCACTGTGGCGACCCCTGAAGGGAAAAGCCGAAAGAAGAAGATAGTGTTTTACAGTGTAGAGATACAGATGTGAAGATCTGTAAAGATACAGATGTGTGGTTTGAGTGATGTGATTACGGTGCATCTCATTGGCCAGGATACGTTTTAAAACCATGTACAGCAATAAGAGAGACTTACATTTGGACTTGTTTTCCAGGTTGAATGAAGCACCAGTAAGTGGCTACGGCAGGGACGTAGGGACCAAAACCACCGTGATGTGATTACAGTGCATCTCATTGGCCAGGATACGTTTTAAAACCATGTACAGCAATAAGAGAGACTTACATTTGGACTTGTTTTCCAGGTTGAATGAAGCACCAGTAAGTGGCTACGGCAGGGACGTAGGGACCAAAACCACCATTAGAATTACCTATCCAGAGGGAGCCATCCAGAAGCCTGAAAACTATGAGAAAGACTCGCTTTTTGTTTTTTCTGCTTTCAAACCACTGGATTTCAAGTGGCTCCGACAGATGGTCTTCAAAGAGAAACTGGTAAGGATGTTTTGAAATCAGACTCACTGAGATTACAGAGTTTCTGCACGTTCTTAAAACCTCTAAAATCCAGTTACATCAAATCCTAGGTCGTGACGAGTCGGTGTATTAAAATAAAAAAAGTGAACTTCTGAATATAGCATCAAAAGTTCACACTCTTGAAGCGAGGAAAGAACAAACCTATTTAATTTGATTTCTTTAAAGACTGACGTTAAACCTGCAGAAACCCTGAATAGACATGGATGGAAATGACCATATTAGGGGGAACGTAGACTAGTTTGGTTCACCAGGTCGGTCAGTGTTGATCATTTCAGCCCACGAGATTAAGAAAGATTAATGAACAAGCCTTTTGAATAGCAAACTTGTCTTAAATGACTGAAATGACACACAGCAGCTCTCATCACAACGTTTCCATCCTTGAGGTTTTTCATATGTATGAGATGAACAGTTACTGTATGTTTGTTTCAATTATGTTTTAACACAACAGCTTAATTACTGAAGGCTTTTCCACTCTGTGCCTTTGTTTTCCACGCAGAACAAATTCTCCTGCTTGTGTAAATGTGTTATGTTTCGAGCAGTACAGGACGTAGAAGAGCCAATCACATTCTGTACATTCCTTCCTTTAGAAATGTAAGCCATTTCTTTAAAGGGGTTGTATGAAGGTCTGGTGTATAATGTAATGGGGATGTTTCAGATAGTTGAGATGCTTAATGTGAAGAGGACAGCTGAGAGAAGCCAAACATGAGCTAACCAACCTTTTTGTCTTCTTTCTTTGATGTTGCTGTTGTGTCACTTTGCCATTTTTTTGCTGAATTGGTTTAAGTTTTACCTTGATGTCTGTTTCAAACCGTAACCTATGACATTGTCTCTGGTAATAATTAAGTCATTTCCTTTACTCTCCTACTTGGACTGTCCTTTACAGTGTTGTGATTAGTGCAGTTAAGTGGCTCTTAATCGCTGTACTCTGACAGACCGACCTGGCTGGTCCTTATCACCTTAAGTAATGGTTCCTATCCTCTGTAGTCATTGTCACAAAAAGCTCTTGCAAGCATTCCCATTATTTTTTTTTCCTTTTTATTCTTAATGAATACCGTCGAGTATCTCAGATTGAGCTCATTCATCCCCAGGACAATAGATATGCTTATTAAGGCTTCCTGTTGGAACTCTGTAATTGATGTCAGCCACATTTAAGGCACCCCAACATTGATTTAGTGCTGCGGCACTTAATTATTTTCATGTTTTCTATTTTTTTACCTGTAATTTTCAACCTTTTGTTAAAAAAGGGGTACATATGTCTCATAATTTTAGGTTGTTGTGTTAATGATATGTAGGCTACAGTCAAGTGTCAAACCATGTCTACACACGTAGGCACAGTACTTGATATGTTCTTAGAATAGCAGAATTTCCGTCTCAGTAAGGAATGATTGGGCAACCCAGGATTGGGAAACCCAATTTATTTTCCATCCCAGCTGTGTGACTTTCAGCGACCAGCTGCCTGCTGGAATTTTTACAAGGTGACATTTATGATAATACAAGACCGTGTTAAGAAGGGCAGAAAACAAATAGGAAAGGACACTAGTGTTACAACAAAGAATGGAAAGGTCACGAAATGGCAAATTGAGACTAAGCAATACTGTGAAGTTGGATTAAGCCTTGAGGAGGAAGAGTGAAGAGATAGATGGAAAAGATAAAGTGAAATAGGGTAAAGGGATAATAGCTGGGGAAAAGAAAATGAGCAGTGGAAGGTAACAGTAAAGTGAAATGAAGGAAAATAGCTGGGCTGGTTGGCTGATGGCCCCTTCAGCCTTTGATAGGGCCCAGATTTTTCTGGTGTGTCAGGAGAGGACAGTGGAAATGGCTGCCTGGGATAATTGATCTGGCCTCTGGCGTCCGACTCTGTGTTCTTTGATCTGCTGAGGAAGGAAGAATGTTTCTCATGAGCTAAAAATCAGGGGACAAAAAATCCTCATGCCTTTTGTTTTGGAGTCTGGATGATAGTATGGTAGAAGAGAGCCGACAGATGTGCAGGGACTTGTGTTTGTGCTCAGTGCATCATATGTCTTCAGTGCTCGACTGGCTGTAACACGCGTGTTTTTTAAGCCATGTCATCTACTTGGCTAGCACGGTGTGAGAACTGATCTTATAGTAGCAGCGCAGTACACTATGAAATGATGTAGAGTAACCATAATGTACTTATTGAGAAGCTCCGTAGGAATGAAAACCAAGTGCCTCACATCATACAACACTTGAGTCAAAAAGAACAGACTCGAAATACTGAGGCACAAATGGAAGCATTAAGGCTTCATATAAAACAAAGCAATGCTAGGCACAAGTGTAGCATTAAGAGCAAAACGGTGTCCTCAAACTATTAAAAACAAGGATTTTTAAATGCCTTGAGATTACAAAAAAGTTCAAAGTAGTATCTTAAAATCAGTCCTGTATCATACAGACAGGAAGTGCACAGTCATTACTGTCAGAGTAATTTGCTCTGTTTTCTGGTGGACAGTATTTATGTGTTTCCTTCATTGTTGAATGAAAAGTAAAGCAAAGTTACTGATATGCAATTGGATATTTGCTGACAGAAAACTACAACCAGACTTTGGCAGAATGTAGACTGTCTGGACTAAGAAGGAGTATTTATTAGTAGGAGAAATTGTATATCTCTGAATGAGAAAAAGAGAACAGAAGGGAACAGGTTAGGCCACATTACGGATCCCTGAGGGACTCCACAATGGTAAAGGAACTGAACAGAGACACATTCACCAATGGACTTGCACAAATATTTTGGGTTTGTCAGATAAGAGTAAAACCACACAAGAGCCATCCATATACTGGTGCTGGTGATGACTCACTATCATTGTTTTAAAAAGATAAGATGTACTGTATCTATGTTTATTATAAAACCAGACTGAATTGTCATACAGATTATTATGAGCTTCTCTACTATCAATGTTGTTGACAATTTGCCATGTTGTGCTGCTGCCTGAATCACATTACCTTGTGAAACAGTGCAATTTCTATTTTCGTGTGTGTGATCGCATGATCTTATGAAAATCAATCCCAATACACAACCTGCCACACAGAGACACAAAGGAAAATAAAAGTATTTTATTAACCCTAAACTGGGAAATTGGCATATAACTGCGCTGAATTGACAGAAAAACAACAATAGAATACATAAGTGAATTAAAGGAATATTGGTTGGTATTGTCTGTGAAACCGGGTTGGATTTAAACCTCTCTAGTGCTCTATAATGCAAAAAAACAAAAAACAAAAAACACTGGTTGCCTGGGTGATGGTATCTGTTTACCGTGGAAAGTGGATTTTAAGTCTTAGCAACAACATGAAAAGAAGTAAAGTCCTGTTAAAAGACTGTTATGCTGCTTTATTGTACGTGACTCACACCTGCCATAGACTGATGCAGTGGAAACATAAACAGTAAAAAGGCATTTATATATGCACGTACTGTACGCCGGCCTTCCGTACACGCAGAAACCTAAACAACTAATCCAAATAGCGGCCAGCGGCCCTCCTCCATTAACAGTTGGAAGGTGCACGTCTAGAGGCTTTACATCTGCGCTGCTGAAGGGGATTTCCTCGTGCACACTCGCAGCTGGGAGAGACGCGAAACCTCTTCACCCTCCTCCTCCTGCATTTATGAAAGCCAGCGTTCCTCTCCGTCGTCCTTTAAAAAGCCACACAGTTTTTTATTCAACCACAAGTGAGTCACGTAGACTGCGGTCAGTGTCCTGGAACTGTATGCCTGCATGGCTTTTGACACGCCCACCGCACAGTCGGACTCTCTAGCAGACAACCAATTAGCAACGCAATTTCCCAATCTTGTTGTTTAGAGGTTTTTTTTTTTTGGTTTTTTTTTGCACAATCACAAACCGACAGACACACACGCATTCAAAGTCATACATTTCAAGGCCCTAGTTCCGACCAATTCCTGACTTACTAATCAGCCTTGGATTTGATCAGCCTATCGTATCACTGAACGTGTTTTGCATCTCTATCTTTGAAGACCTCCACTATATACAGTGCAACATCACGGGGTCTCCCACTTCCTTAATCCCTCATTACTGCAGCTCTGGGTGATTATGAGTCGACTTTGTCACACTGCTCAGACGCCTGGCCCCACATGTGCAGCAGCCTGGTTGATTGGCCAGTTACATGCTGTTTACAAATGTGCTCAAACACGATTTCCACAACTGCGGACGTTCTCCTTCCCACCCCCCACCCCCTTCCTAGCGTCTATCTCATTTCGATTTCCCCCTCATGCGCGGCGCTCACTCACGCTTCATGCACACACGGCCGCATTTGTTTGTATATGTGGGGATATTTTCAAACACAGCCAGTGAAGGATATACAGCTGGTGGTAAACAAGGGCTCCGTAGGTGGAGTGTCGGTGTTCTATCTCTCCTGTTTGTTTACAGGAGCTCTCCCTGCTCTCCACAGGCCACAGAGATGCATGATGGATGGAGACAGTTTTAAGAAGAGAGCACTTCTCCTTTAATAGAAATACAGGCACGGCTCACTACTAGTATCATATTGTAATCGAGCCAATATTAAACAAGAAATTGCGTATTTTGAAGTTAAGCAAATTGAATATGCAGGGTATAGCTGTGGTAAATAAAATATTGCACATCACTGACCACCGTTTTCCAAGGTAACAAGTTAATCAAAATCTACATCATAATTATAGCTACATTGTTTTAAGTTTAAAGACTACTCTAACCTTATTATTGGATGTATGTAGCATTGAAACTGCACCTATTTGGTCCTTTTTTAAGCGCAGACATCCGTGCAGAAGTGGCATGCATACATGCCTTCATAAACATTTACATACTTGGATTTTGAACATGAACCAAGTGACTAACACGGTGTCCGGATGTCACTGATTACCATGAGTGTTGTGTTTCAGAAGTGAGTCACCTATGTATCGTCCTGTGATTAACGCAGACCTGCTCACTGAGTTCCTCTAGTGTGTTGTGATGAAGTGGAGATCAAAACAAGACACTTATAGTTTCTGGATCATGTATACTGTATGTGGAGCCTTTAACTGCTGATTGCAGCCTCTGGTTGGAGAAGACTCTGCATGAAGTCGACCATAACCTTGTGATTGTCGTAGAAGGGACTGAAATTTGAGAATGAGCTTCATATTGTATGCTGGCGTTTTTTTTCCCCCTATTTACGTCTGAACTACCCCACTCATGTCCAAGCGGTATCAGTGTTTACAACTTGGTGCGTCTCTTATGTCTCTCTGGGATGGTGCTCCAGATACATTGACAGTAAAGCAGCGTTCATGTGTATGAGTGTGTGAATGTAAGGCAATGTAAAGTGCTTTGGACAACATTAAAATGCAGAAAAGCACTATATAAAAGTGCAGTCCATTTACTGTTTAAGATATAAAAGCCACTGCATCAGTTAGGACTGAAGAACTATTTCACATGAATAATATCAATTTGTATAAATCCAGGGGAAGGAAAAGTAAAGTTTACAGCGTCAACCTTGTATGTTACAAATATTTACACTGATATTGAAAACCTGTGTGGTGGCAGTTTTCTTATGCTGTCCTGGAGACAGACTTTCGGTATGGTTGAAGCAGTCAGGAGTTTATTTAGAGAGCACAAAGAACATTAGTCTAAGACAGAGCTTCATCCTGCCTAATCGGTAAATTCTAACCCCCCCCAAGGTGTTGGTCACATTTATAATAGCGTGTGCTAAGCTTACATTGGTTGATATGACATATGATTTTGATTCTAAGAGGAACTAAGACACCTGCATGGATGACAGAACTTCAGACAGAATGCATGACCTCTAAATTGCCTCGTGACCATTGAATTCTTAAAAGTGGACGTTCATGCCCTATGTAATAGTTAATAGGAAACAGATACAGGCTAAAACCAAGATGTTCACGTCCAAGCCTCTGGTAAGCAGTAGAAGACGAATCCTGAAGGCCTGTTACAGAGTCAATAGACATCTGGTGCAGTTCAGGGAAGTACAGACAATTATAAGAACATAAGATTTACCACATAAGATTCTCCTTCCAATCAAGATGTGGTTGAAGAAGTCAACAGTTGTATGAACCTGGAGAAAATAACCTACCGGATGAAAAAAAGAAGTAGGATGGAAAATTTACCAGCACATCACATTGGTTTAGCTCTGTATACCCAAGCAGGGCTTGTAGGACTTAGGAGGTCAGAGGTGAACATATGTCTCTGTGTGACTTTGTGGTTCACTTATTTATGTTTGTCTATTGCCTCTGATTGTCTGAAAGTTATTGGCAATATTGTCTAATGGAAAATCGCTATAAAAAGAAAGAACATAAGATTTGCAGTTAATATAAAAGTAAGCATTAACACCCGTAGATATCTACCACTGCCACTCTACTTTTTCTTTTTCCGCCACTCTACTTTTTCATCCGACAATTTAAGAGAGATCGTTTATTTAAAACACAATCCATTGTAGTTTTATGTATGAAATCATCACTGTTCCCATTGTCGATTGTAAACATCACCTGTTGCTACCCAGAGGAAGTGTCGAGGGACACAGTTTTCATCAAGCATCTTTCGGTGTTTTACATTTGCCGTCATGGGAGGGTGAAGACGAGGGTTCCACAC
This sequence comes from Gymnapogon annona, assembly GCA_029814585.1. Taxonomy (NCBI): domain Eukaryota; kingdom Metazoa; phylum Chordata; class Actinopteri; order Kurtiformes; family Apogonidae; genus Gymnapogon; species Gymnapogon annona. The sequence continues at coordinate 5,758,711 of JAPTHA010000010.1, forward strand.
GCTGGATAACCTCAAAGAGACCAGGAAAAGAGAAACCAGCCTGACCTTAACGGGAGCAGAGGTCGTGGTATGTGTCAGGAAAAGCTGGCCCAAATTGGTAAATGCTTGGAATTCCTTCCTAAAACCAGAGGGAATAAAATAACCATAGCTGTCCGGAGTCCCACTACTAATGATCTCAGAGACTCAAATCTGTGTGCACCTCACCATTTACCACCTATTTTGGAAACTCGCTCTTCTTTCAGACATTCTTCCTGAAACGGTTCCTCTTCAGTGGAGCACTTATGCGGTGAGACGCCGCAGCTTGTAAACTCCAAGGTCCAACGTGTACACACTGCTAATGACCTCCAGGCAACCTTAATTGTGATTGTTAGCAGTTCAGGGCTGCCGTTTGTGTTTCTATATTGCTCTAAGTCTTCCTTCCGGAATCTAGTCGTCCTGGTTTGCAGTAGTCCACTCCATAAACATCAAACACAACCACATCCTTCCAGAGGTTTACAGGACTCGAGGAACCAGCTGATAGAATATCTAAGAGCTTAAGAAGCAGCCATTTACTGTATGTCTGTTGACCCCAAACTTTTTTTGCGCCACAGATCGTTTTAATGTCAGATAATATTTTCACTGCTCGATCTTTAAAGTTGTGAATGAAATGACTACAATAAAACTGGTATTTAGTAAATACAACAGGAGTGAATCCTCTGTGTATGTAACCTTATTAGCAGTAACATCACACTGACGACAACATACAAGAAACAGCCTCTCTTTTACGCATTTGTTTTTTTGTTCATTTTTCCAACTTGGCTAGCTAATGATGAGTCCTTTCGACTTTTTCCCTTGCGGGGTTGCCACAGCGAATCCAATTCGTATACATTTGATTTGGCAGGAGTTTTTACGTCCGATGCCCTTCCTGACACAATCCTTGTATTTATCCGGGCTTTGGGACCAGCACAAGGAGACACACGCCCCCTTGTGGCTACAGCAGGCATTACAGTAGTGTTCGAACAGCTGTTTGAAGAGGGCAAGACCCTTCACGCCACTGCCTACTGTAGCCACAAGGGGGCTGGGTCTGTGCGTCCCATTGGGCTGGTCCCAAGCCTGGCACAATGGGTTGTGTCAGGAAGGGCATCAGACGTAAAAACTGCTGGCAAAGCAAATATGCGAATTGGATACGCTGTGGCGACCCCAGAAGGGAAAAAGCTGAAAGGACTCATCAGTGGATATAGGGAACACATGTGACCAAGGCAGCATCTGGACATGTGTCAACACAAAGTCATTGACAGGTCCAGCAGAATTGACAGGTACCAGTAGTTTTTTCAAAATAAAACACAGGTCTTATATCCCAGCGGACCTCAACCTTTTTTTGTGCCACGGACCGTCTAAATGTCTGGCAATGTTTTCACAAATTGGTCCTTGAGTTGTGGCAGATGAATACATGAAAATAACGTGATGCGATTAGCATAAAAACAATTTTTTTTTTACATACACACATAAGTTTATTAGCAGCGTCCTTGTAACATTGCACTGACAACATAACATGAGTCACGGCCTCTCTTTTATCTTGAGTGAAGAAACTTTACAACGACATTTGTTTTTTGTTCATTTTTCCAGCTTGGGGGTTTCAATTTAGCGCTAATGTATTATGTGTTGGTAGTTAGAACAGCTGTTTTTAAAAAGGTAGTGGAAACATATACGACCGAGGCAACATGAGTCAGTGCCAGATGCAGCGGAGAGAATGTAGTTTTTCAAAATAAAGAATTGCGCAGAATCTGATGACAAATAAAACAGAAAGAATGTAAGTTATACAGTATATTCTTTTTGTGCGTTCTAGTATGATTGACCCACGGACCAGCACCAGTCCGCGACCTGGGGGTTGGGGACCATTGGTTTACAGAAGTCAAGGAACCAGCTGATAGAATATCTAAGACCATGTCCAAGTTTAAGAATCAGCTGTTTACTGTACGTGTCTAATGACAGGATGATGTGTGTTCTCCTCTTGTGTCCCAACAGAAAGCTGAGGTTTATTTGTGTGTGTGTTTACAGCGAAGAGCTCGTATCCACCTGTAGGAGCTGCAGATGTGAACCCTCTTATTCTCTCAGTCCTGCTCAGTGTCCTACTTTGACACACTCTTTACTCTCTCTCCCCCCGGAGCTGTAAACCCAGCGTTTCCCCTTCATTCAGTACTAGAAACATTTCAGTTTAAAAGCGAGTTGGGTTTCATTGGCGTGTCCTTAAATCCAGCAGACCCCAACCTTTTTTGTGCCACGGACCAGTTTAATGTCAGACAATATTTTCACAGACCAGCCTTTAAGTTGTGGCAGATGAATACAACAAAATATATGATACGATTGGCCTTAACTGGTATTGAGTGAATGGAGCGGCCTCCCTACAACCAAAGAAATGTCACAAAGACATTTTTTTGCTACCTTGGGGGTTTGCATTTAGCGCCAATGTGTGATGTTTTACCAGTCGTGGAAACGTATACTACTGAGGCAGCATCATTGACAGATGAGCCCTGTAATTTGTCAAAATAAAACCTTTTTCTGAATCTGGTAATAAATAAAACAGAAATAATGCCGTATCCTACTTTTACACACTCTCCCCCCGGAGCTGTGAGCCTTGCTTTTTCCCTCCGTTCAGTACTAGAAACATTTCAGTTTTAAGGTGTGTTGGGTTTCATTGGCTTGTGCTTTAACACAAATTGGAACCAAGGTTGGATCAGAGCAGCTTCTGAGCCAAGCTGTTGGGTTTTTTTGGACGTCGTGAGGGTTAGAGTTAGTGAGGAGCACTGAGACGAGGTGAAGTAGAAGAGGGTCTCATCAGCCTAATTGGAGACTTCACTCATGGAGAACCTAAATTGGCGGTTAAGTGTTTTTCGCCGAATGTTGGAGATTTTCCATTTTAGTGCTTCTTTTTATCATCAAAACCCTTAAGCTTTCACTTCACATCACTTTTTCCACGTGTTTGATCCGGGTCTTCTGTTGGCTTTACAGCGTTTGATCCTCTCCTTTCAGCTCTTCTGATGATTTGTCGACCTGTGGTTTCCCTACACCTGTGAGATGACAAGACAAACACACTTCGCCTTTTTTTTTTGTGGTTTATTAGACAACGGTGACACGGAGTGTGTTTTTGTTACTAGCCCACTCAGTTACATTGACAATACACCGTGGAGTTTCATGTTGCATCCGCTGCTGCACTAAACACACCAGAGTTTCACACCTGAGATTAACGTTGAGCCTGTTGTCCTCTGTGTTGGAAACGGTTTACTACGCTCTGGTCTTAAGCTGTTCTCATGTGAACTACAGAGTGACCCTGGGAACGTGTTTGGTGGGACTTTTTTGATGTTGAATCTTGATAGTTGATAGTCATTTACCAAGTGTGAACAAATTTGTATCTAGGATCAAACAAGTGATATCATAATAGCACTTTTGTGCATTGAATCAGTCATCGATATAAAAAAACCTGTTTATTTTTTTTTTTAAAAAGACTTCTATATACATTATATATAATACAGTATATATACTATACTTAAAATCAAAGAGCATTTGATCATTTTGTCCTTATATTTATGTTTTGCTTTACATTTCTTTTAAAAAATATTTTATTTCTGGTTTTGCATAAGACATGATTACAGTTACATTCATACACCGCAAAGTAACATTCCCAACCCACAATGACAGGATGAGATGACAGACAAGAAAAAGAAAAAAGAAGTGAGATCAGTC
>JAPTHA010000010.1:5762530-5775075 GCA_029814585.1 Gymnapogon annona
ATATAGTAATATACAGTTCTATAATTATACCCTTATTGTTATATAGTAATATACAGTTCTATAGTTATACCCTTATTATTATACAATATTAAAATACGTATTTTTCTATATTTTTTACCACTGTCCACCACCGCCACTTTTTACCGAACCTCCTCATATGAAGTGTATGTGTTAGAAGATGCAAATCCACAATCAGCATCTACAGTGTATGTAGCTTTTATGTCCTCACATCTCAGTGACTTCTTCCCTATATAGGTTGTTTTAACAGGTGCTATATTGGCGCACACTTAAATCTAATAATCCCCACCAATTTAACCATAAAGCTGTCGGAGGAGAAGGGAAACAGCCATTTCCTCCCTGACCACAGCCCAGCGACAGCCTGGCCAGCCAACCCACACACACACACTTCTCTTCACCTATGAGCGTGTATGTGTGCATGAGGAGGCTGGTTGAGTAAGTAGTTTACTCCACTTCCTGTTCTGTCAGTGTTCAAATGCTGCTGGAGCAGTTGAGTTTCTTTTGACGAACTCAGTCACTTTCAGTCAGAGATTAGCGGTCACTCCACACCAGAAGCCATGTCCTGTTCCCCCGAGGCTGTTTTTAAGAGTCGGAGTCCTGTTCTGCCTGCGCTGACCCCACCGATACTGCAACTTATTGTGGTATTGTTTTGATTTGGAGTAATTAGCTAAAACTTAATGAATCCCACTAGGAACAAATTGGCATAGTGTAGGACAGCAGACGCCAACCTTTTTTTATTTAGTGTTTGACATTATTTTCACAGACGAGCCTTTAAGGTGCAGCGGTATTTGGCAAATATAATAACAGTGAATCCACTGTGTGTGCAACTTTATTAACAGCGTCCTCATAACATCACCCCAACAACATAACATCACAACAGCCTCTCTTTTACCAAAGAAACTTTACAAAGACATTTGTTTGTTGTCCATTTTTCCAGCTTGGGGGATTCAATTTAGCGCTAATGTGTTATTCGTTGCCGGTAGCAGAAGCATATACAACTGAGGCCGTGTCATTGACAGATGAATCCAGCAGTTTTTCAAAATAAAACATTGTTCACAATCTGGTAATAAATAAAACATAATAATGAAAGTCATATTTTCTTTCTGTGCGGCCAGGCACCAACTAACCCAAAGACTGGCACTGGTCCATGCCTCGGGGATTGATAGAATATCAAAGGGTACATCTTAAGTCGTTTAACATCACACCAACAACATAACGTAACAGTCTCTTTTTCTTTCTTGACCAAAGAAACTTAAAAACATTTTTTTTGTTCATTTTTCCAGCTTGAGAGTTTCGATTTACTGCTAATGTGTTATGTGTTAGTGGTCAGAACAGCTGTTTGAAGAACATAGTGGATATAGGTAACACATATGACTTAGGCAACATCTGGACATCTGTCACAAGACGGATGGGACAGAGAGAATCCTGTAGTTTTTCAAAATAAAACATCATTCCGAATCTGATAATGAATCAAACAACAATAATGTAAGTTGTATATTCTTTCTGTGCAGCCCAGTACCAATTGACCCCTAGACCTGTACCGGTCCCCGGCCCCGGGGGTTGGGGACCAGTGGTGTAGTACACAAACCACAAAAAAAAAAAGTTAAATACTGACAGAATCTAAATCTGTATAATTATATTGAAAAAGTAGACCTGGCTCCTGGATGCACATTATCTCCCAGTTTACCCATTGGACCTCGCTGCTGGATGCACATTATCTCCCAGTGTACTCGCTCCTGGATGCACATCTTATCTTAGACTAGACTTAGACAGGGAAAGTCTCGAACCAGGGTCCATCTCGTTGCACCTGGGTGTGTGTTCTGTAGGGAGTGGCGGGGGTGTTACCGTTCACTTTCCCCCGTTGATCTCCGATGATGATTTAAACAGTGAGCGTAAATGTAAGCAGCTGCCCACATTCCTCAACTCCTGCGAGCACCCACAGCCCACTCCCTCCTGGCTGCGCTGAATCCTCACACACTAATTGCTCTTACATTCTCAAAGCCACCTGTACTTATCCAGTTGTCTGAGTATCTTCAAAGAGATCCCCACCCCGTGACATGTACGCCTGTGTACTTGTCAGGTCATTGCTGGTGTAAAGCGAGGGGTGTGTGTGTGTGTGTGTGTCATTAGCTTCTCTCCTTCCAAGAATAAAAGGGGGGAGAGAAAAAAAAAATGCATCGCTCTTCTTTATTCAGCGTACACAGACACATACACATCCAAACAGTCCCGCTAAATAGATTCCTGACAAACACAAGCTGTGTTGACAAGAGAGATGAGCTGCTGTTCCTGTCGCAGCTTGCCGAAAACACAGAGCCCGGCCTCGGTTCAAAAAGAGCCGCCGCCGTTGTGGCCACAAAGGCAGCAGACTTGTTGCTACTGCCTCTGCCAACAAACACACACACACACACACACACACACACACACACACTGTATCAAAGGTGGCCAGGCGGGTGTTTGACTATTTGAACAGGTGATTCCCATTTACATCTGCTGACCCTGTTGGCTTCATGCCTGTTAGGAAGTTACACTGTCATTGATTCCATCACGCACAGCTAGTCTGTTATACTTACGTACTTGTTATACTTCCATTTAGTTTGTAAGGTTATTCACCGATTGGTCAAGAGTTTCTCCCCAAAGCGCACTCAGGGTTCATTTACTCCTTCTATCGATCTGTCCTCCTTGTCACTTTTGTCTGTTATGTATTAGCTGCTCGATTACGTCTGAAATGAACAAATGCGTTTCATTATTGTGACATAATTTTCCTCAGGTGTTGCCGCCCGTCTGACAGGTTGCTCTAGTGATCATAATGGTGATTGCTTTGTGCGGAGGAGAGCTGGCGGTCTCGCAGCACACCCCGAGGTCAAGGTGTGATTGGATCCATTTCCCTTTGAGACGTCTGATTTAACTTCAAATGGTGGTTAGAGATATTGCTTTGGGCTGTTGATATGCCTACCATACAACCCAAAACAAACAAACGCATAAAATCCTCCGAGGGCAGTGTGTTTGCAGCGGCTTATTTTAAAACCGACTCCTATCATTGTTTCTGCCTTCACACTGAGTGCAGCAGAAAGACGCGGCGTGGTTTTTTTCAACAATGTTCTTTGTATCAAGTGTCAAACAGTGCACGTTGAATTATGTCGGCCTTTTTCAGCAGGTAGAAGATTGAGTTGTTATGTAATTGTATAGATGCCGATGGTTAAATGCAGGTAAATCATGCAAGCAAACAAAAAAACACAATTCAATATTCATAACGACTGAAAACGGCACACTGAACGTGGAATGCACCAGAACAGCCATTCTTTTTTTTTTTTTTCCCCGACAACAAGTGACCAGCTGCTAAAATCCATTTGGAAAACATCTGTTTGCCATGCAAAAAAAAAAAAACTCACCATAGATGCTTATTGTCATTTCTACACAGTTTCCATCATTTTAATTTTAACTAAACAGACCGTAGAACAGTCCGTCAGCAATGGTCGGACCCCTCACCCACCGCTCACGCTGGGGTTCTAATTACTGATGTCCTGTGAGACCCTCACCCTGACTTCATCCATTAAAGGCCCACAAGCCATTTCCCTAATCAGTGGTGGTAGGGGTCTGGCTTCTGGTTGGCTCCTGTGTTTTATGTCAGCGTTAGAGAGGATAATCTCACTTTGATGTTTGGCTGGTGAAACTGCAGCTGGCTGTCTGCGTCACGGCAACTGCAGCGGTGTCATCACATCGGTGTCGGATTGTGGTTTTAGAGTTGTAAAAATGACTAATGCAGATTTTTCTTTTTGTCTGTCTCTTTCTATATTCCCCCCGCCGCTACTTCAGAGGGGTACGGAGGGGTTTTGGAAGTCGGTAGCCCACTACGTGCCTCGGGAGGCGAGCGAGATGAGAATCCTCAACCCTTACTTCATCCAGGAGGCTGCCTTCCAGTTCATAGGCCTCCCATTTAACAATGGCCTGATGGGCAAAGGGGTAAGGCCCATGCACTCAAATAACATGCATAATTCATTACAAACACTGGTGTTTACTGCAAATGAGGTGTCATCTTTTTAGATTTTTGTCATACAGTTGAGATTGACATATGAAATAAATGAAAGTCTGACGTTTTGTGATGTCATGGCGTTTAAAATAAGCATTAAGATGACAATAGTCCTTTATTTTATCCCCAAGAAAACACTGTGTTCATAGTGTGTGTTTATGTTACATGTGCCAGATGTTGCTCAAACAAATTACAATAACATAAGAACTAATACCAAGTACAAATAGCCACAATGTGGTGTATATTTAACACTGGTGGCTAGCAAGAGAACAGTCAAAGTAAGATGAATGAACCAAAACAAACTAAGAGCTAACCCCAGTCAGTGGAAACCCACATATGCCCAAACGAGGCTTACACTTTGGCTCTCGTTTTTTTTAAGGAAAACAGTACTTTAACATCGAGATGAGAGATCACACCGAACCACACAAGTAGATTCCTAATCATTTACTCCACTCACTGCTTTTGTGTTAATATCCACGAGGAAAACTCAAAATGAACATAATCCGCAGCATCCCAACCAAAGGCAATATTATCTTAAGCACTGTCTTTGTGTAAATAATTGATGAAAGAAAGAAAAACACGCGTTGCGTAAACTGTTGTCCCTGGTGTTGTTTAAGGCCTTTTCCCTCTACCTTCATGCATAGTCATCAGTCATGTAAGAGGAGCTCTCCATAGGGACACCCTGTTGATGCAGTGTGTGTGTGTGTGTGTGTGTGTGTGTGTGAGAGAGAGAGAATAGGATCTTCAGTTCAGTTGGATCTTCTGCAGTTTTAATACTCAGATTTTTCATACAGATGGTTTTCTTGGAGCTAATTCCTGTGAAACCTCCATTGTTTTCTGGATACAAACTGGAGAGAACAAACGTAGATTTAAAGAGGAAATGCCAAACTATTTCTCCATGTTGACATTGCCGAAATGTTGAGGACCTGCTTCAGTCCTAGTCCAGACTGAATTCTCCACACGCCCCTTGTTCTTGCTTCATAATTGTCTAGATCTGAAGCTCGCTCGTATTTTGCCGGTGGAATAATGTATTTTATTTGGAGGCCCAGCGTACCACACAGAAAGATGCAAACTAAACACGCCCAAATGATTCCAAGCGGCTCATGCACAGGGTTCCTTGTGTTCATGTGTCTTTGATTGTCGTGCATGTGTGTTTCGTTGATAAGTGCACGGAGAGTATTGGTTGGAAATTGGAGGGGACGCGAGTTCCAACGTACCTTTGCCCCCTGGACCCGCCAGAACACCCCTGCATGAACTCCCCTCTGCAAAACATGTGTTCAACATGTGGGCATCTGGCCTGAATGTGTGTGTGTGTGTGTGTGTGTGTGTGTGTGTGTGTGTGTGTGTGTGGTAATTTGTGTGTGCACATTGGGTGTTTGCAGTGCTGTCTCATACACTGCAGGCTGCACAGTCGTATGATTTGGCAAATTCTTCCCTTAGAACACGTTGCCCCCCGCCCCCCCTCAACCGTCGCAGTGTATGTTTATGTTTGTGGAAATGAATGAGTGGGCCTATTTGTTATACTTGTGTTTATGTTGAGTGTGTGTGTCTGTGTGTGTGTGTGTAAATTAATCTGTATTAGAAGACGCGGTAGGGGGTTGGCCAGCTGCTGGTTCAACTCCACCTACCCCGAGGGCAGCAAATCAGGGTAATGATTTAAATGAGGCCTCCCTCCACTCTTTCTTCTGGACCCGCTTTTTTTTTTCCCCACTTACACTCTTTTTCTCTTTCTCCAACGTCCAAACACACACACACGCAAACACACAGATATGCACACACAGAGAGACTTTACCCCCCAAATTTTCTGACGGCCCTAGGCGTTTAGGAAGCACAGTTCAACCCCGTAGATCACCGTGTCGTAGCAGGGGTCTGCAGGGGTTGCATCTTAGAGGTAATAGTTAATCACCAAGTGCTCAAAGTTAGTTAGCAGCGGCGGAGCAGAACAAAGACAGAAGTCGAAGCACGAAAGGGAGGCAGATACATGAGAGGGCGTCTGTGAACTGGCACGGACACACACACACACACACAACAGGGTCCTTCGTTAAGTTGAAAATGTTTCACATCCAAGAAGTGTAGTTGGAGTTATTCTCTCCATTTGTCAAAAAGCAACAGCTGTAACGAGAAGGAAACACTTTGATCCAGTGTGAGTACGTTCATGGCGGTCTGTCCTGAGAGCGCAGTGTGCCGGTGTTTGGCCTGAGCCTGTTGACAATGTTAACGCTGAAGCAACTGAGGTTTTAAATTCACCAAAGTCAGAAAAACAAAGTAAGGAAAGAAACGACGTGACTGATGTGGTTCATTTATTTGAAATTTTTTTTGTGTGTGTCTGTCTTTGTCATTGTACGTTTTGAGTTTCTTCTACCATTGTGTGTTTGTTTTTTGTTTTGTCTGTTGTCTTTGATCCTGTCATTGTGGCTTGTGAATGTCATAGCGTATGAATAACTGTAATATTGTCCTATGAAAAATCATAATAAAATAATATTTTAAAAAAAAAGAAAGAAGCAAACACATGCCATTGCTCAATATCTGTGTTCATGTTCGGAGTGAAGTCAGGCTCAGATGGTTTTCATAATTATTTCTTCCCCCTTTTTTGTTATTGTGGATGTTAAACAGTTTTTCAATTGCATCCATAAGTGCCTTAAATGTACTCAATGGACGCTGCTGATATTAAGTAAGTAGTTCTAAAAGAGTGTCTGCATGTGTCTGAGCCACTATTTCTGTTTCATCCACAGAACATTCCAACTTTGGGGACAGTTGCCATAACGATGGCGCTGCATAACTGTGACGAGGTGGCTGTGGCTGGGTTCGGCTACGACATGAGTATGCCCCACGCACCTCTGCACTACTACGAGACTGTCAAGATGTCCGCCATTAAAGAGGTGAGTGTCTTATGATGCACGGACACAGCTCGATTCACCACCTGTTCACAGCCGTTAGGAACTGGACGAGGCTTCAAAATAAGGAAAGCTTTCCTTTTTTTTCTCTCTTTAATACAATTCCATCTGACATGTGTAGAAATACTTTTTGGCTTCTCCTTAACGAATCAGGTCTCACAAGAATAACTGAAGAAACAAAGAGCGAAAATGTTGATGAGGAGGGACCACCACTCCTTTGGGGGATTTGAACTGGCCTCCAGCCAAAGTATATTACCTTCAGCACAAAGCATTCACTATTCAGTCTGATGGTATTGGACGTCTAAGAATTGTCCGTGAATAAACATTTCAGCTTTTATTTTTTTCTCCCCCACCAACTTATTTTATTGAGTTTTTTCCTGTTACAGGATGCATATACTGTGTAGAAATTTCAAACATGACAGGATGTAATATCAGCTACCTAAGTGACAGTGTTTTTTTTCTCCTTACATTATAGATCAAAGAACAGACAAAAAAAGACAACAAACAAACCAGGAAACATACAAACAGTAACTCGACATTAAAAAAAAAAAAAATATAAATTCTTGTGGGTTGGTCAATATGAGAAATATCGTCTGTCCCGGGCTGTAAGGTGCCTCATCATTGTGTTTAGCTCCAGCACTGGTCGTTGACGAGGATGAATACAGACGAGCATCTGCGTCGCAATTATTTAAACACATCAATTATGATCAAGACAATCTGACTGTTGACATTTACTCTGGCATTAAACAAAAAGTGATTAATAGTGACCGGTTTGGGGTATTCTCCTCCGTCAGGGCCGTTAAGGTTGTAAATCAACATTTATATTCATTTGACCATATTTGACCATAACGCGTAACAAACCGGTGAAAAATGTGACGTTTGCAGCGGCGACTGTACCCACACACCGGCAGCCGTTGGCGTGTTTGAAAGGTCATTTTCAGAAACAGTCGTCTGTCCTCTGCCATCAGTCAAGTCTTCCTCCCGCTGTTTACACTGAACCCCAGTGGAATCAAAGATGTCACCCATGTGCTGACGCGCGTAAACCATGAGCTCAGTATGATGATAACCTTTGTCTAAACTCCCAGTGAACCTTTGGCATTTGTTATTATCAGCCATCTTCATCAGCGTTGTCATCGTCAGCCACACATGGCTAATTAATGGGAAGAGTTCTGGCCTTGTTTTTTGGAACACTTAACTGCTGCCAGTCCTCACCGGGGTTTGATATCACGGAGCCGCTGCGTATAATTCCACTGTTTTCTTAATCTTTCCGATATTAACGGATGCTTTAAAAAGTTCCACAGAAATTAAATTGCGTTTTAAAAAAAAAATTCTAAGGAAATGTCACATTCTGTATGTGACGGAGCTGATGACGAACATTTCACTTCAATTTTCTCAAAACTGAACAAGATTCAGAAAGATTAAAAAAATAATGAGAAAGTGGCTTTGAGCATTGTACATGTGGATAAGTTTATATAAAAATAACAACTTAAATGTGTCCTTTTCCCCTTCCTCCCCTTTCCTTTATATTTCTCTGTTGTTTTAAGCAAGTATCTGCTATCTACATTGATATATTTCCTTCATTTAAGTAGGTGAGTGAGATCATAAAGAGAGCAGTATGGATGTGGTTACAATAGCTTTTAGCTCCATAGCCAATCATAAAGCGGCATATTATAAAGAAAAATGAGCTGTAAATAACATGTGGCTGTGGATGTTTTGGCTTCTATTGACTGACTATTGTTTCCTTTACTCACACTGATAGACTTCAACATCACAGATACAAGACTCATTTCTCCAACCCAGTATGTTAAAATACGAAATTAGATAGTTATTATGGATTCTGGGTAATAGAAATCACATTAAGTTGATCTAAGATTTTATGGGGGTGGGGGGCGGGGGCTCTATGGGGTCACATTTCCACTGGACCCTGAAGTCTGTTTACTAGTGAATGTAACTAAACTCAAAATGTCAAAGTATGTGAAGAAACTGACAGAAACTCAGTCACTAAGAAATGTACTGACGGAAAAAAAAAGGAAATTAGACCCCGCCCCCTTCTAATCAAAATGTGGTTGATGAAGTCAACAGTTGTGTGAACCTGGAGAAAATAAGCTACTGGATAAAAAAAAAACTAGGATGTGATACGAGATATGGAACCAATTCTAAACTACATGCAATATTTACCAGCACACCACATTGGTTCAGCTCTATATACTCGAGCAGGGCTTGTAAGGACTTAGGAGGTCAGAGGTTCACTTATTTATGTGGGGTTTTTTTTGTTTTGTGTTTTTTTTTTTTCCTTGCGTCATTGTTGATTATGAATGTCATTTTGTACTGTAATATTGTCTTATGAAAAATCCAAATAAAATATTGTTTAAGAAAAACACATTGAGAGCGTAAGCCGACAAACTCAATGACATCAGAACAGAGGCGAGAAATTTTACGCCGTGCAAGTCTTCCGTTTACGCCTGCGTAGGAGTGTGACAAGCGTGGACCGGGCGGCCACAGCGGGTAAATTAAAGGTTTCTGGGTTTTGTTTTATTGACAATCCCAGATATATAAACGTCCGTCCGACTCAGGGTAGTCAAGAGGAAAACAAAGCAAGGCGCAGTCTTTGCGTAAAAGCGTTGCGCCTTTCCAACACGGAGGAGGCAGTTAATGCAATCCATACGTACGGCAAACACTCATCTGTGTGGCGCCACCCAATGTGACACCAACACCGAGCACAACAAGTAATAGAAGAGGAAAATATGTAGCAACCCTGTCACTAATAAAAAAAAAGAAAAAAAGAAGTGAATATGACTTTGACTTTTCAACTGTGGGTTATAAACATTTGAGTTGTGATTTCACTGGGACTCTAAACACTGCTGCTCAGTTCCTGCTCGCGATAATCACTGTAGCTTATTGTTTCGCGTGACCCATCCAGAAGGAAGTCCGACCCAGACGGGCCTCGGATAGTCTTAGCACTGCAGGACGAAGCTGAGGCAGCTGCAGGACCCAACCTAGCCCGGTGCTTCTGTGGTCTTCCCAATCTCCCCCACCCGTGTGACTCTTCCCCCACCCTTTATTCGCTCTCTGTTCATCTCTGCGTCCCAAAGCGCCACACAGGAACCGCCGGCTCTGGTTACACGTGGGCCCACTGGACTCCACGCTTGGAGCACAGCGGGGAGGAAAAGTGGCCCACTGTGGCTTTGCACATATACTCCATCTGCACTTATGAATATAGACAAACACACACACACACATACACATACATACATATAATAGACACACAGATGTGTGGTTCACAGAGCATTTAGAATAAGTGTTTTAGTCCAAAACAGTATTAGTCCATTGTATAAATATTGACGTTCTGCAGGTAACTCCAGTTAAAGCAGTCCTTCTCAAATAGCGGGATGGCACAATGCGATGCCAGTAGGGTGGTGGGTGGCATGCAACCCCTGGGAACATGCCTTTTTTTTTTTTGTCATACTAGAATAAAGTGTAATGTCACATCCACTACAGTAGGTGTCAGAGGCGCTCTCATTGTCAAAAAGTGTGTAGTGGAAGTATTAGTACTATGATGTAGGTGTTTGTTTCACCCATTGTGAATATTTAACAGAGATGAAAAGAAAGAGAGAGATGAAGATAATGAAACAAACCAAAGTCTCCCTAAAGCGAAGACCAGGAAACATGACCAAGAGTATGTAGCGCTAGACTTCACTGTGACTACGGTGGGAGACCAGGAAAGACCAGTGGGCTTTGGGTCTATAAATGTTGGCAATGGACAGCACGAAGGCATCACGTAAAGACGTTGGAAACGCGTGTGAGTGAGTTACGGCTGTGATCTGTTTGTTGCGGCTAGGAACAGCGGTTAGCAGCTAAAGCGCTGTGCTAACAGTGGCCTGCAATGACAGCCACTATGTTTCTTAGCTCCGGAAGAACGCATCACAGCCCCTTGTTATCGTTATCACCCCCCGGGACTTCAATCATGTATATTGTCTATGTTGTGCAAGAATTCAATTTGTTGTGAATCTGCTCTGCTCTTTGTTTCTACTCTTGTGCTGCTTTATGACATTTAGTCGCCAGATCATTGTATGTGTCTGTGCAATGACAAATGAAAGGAAATCTGAATCTGAAATCTGAAATGTTGATGTTTTCACTTACCTTAGGTCATCTACTTTTTTATTTTATTTAATTTTTTTCACAAAAACATCATCTGTCTCAATAACGCGAGTCTCCTCTCTTCACAGTCATGGACACATAACATATCCAAGGAGAAGGAGTTCCTGCGCAAACTGGTCAAAGCCAACGTAGTCACAGACCTGACCAACGGAATCTGAGTTTACACACACACACACACACACACACACACACACACCACCAGTCTCCTCCTGCCCTTCTCCCAGAGGACTACAGAACAGGATGCTGGGAAATGGATGGAGTAGGGGGAGGAAGAAGCCCCTCGGGTGGCCTTCGCACTGCCGGGTTTTTTTTTTGTTTTTTTTTTTTAATTTTATATCAAAAGAGATTATTTAAAAGAGAAGAGGAGAAAAAAAAAAGCTAGAGGAGGGTTTGTGTGTAGAGATGCACTCACATGTGCCTTCGGAACCAAAGACTCCTGCTGATTAAAGTGAAGCGGGGGATCGGAAGGGGGGTGTCTGGGTCTTGTCTCATCAAAGGACAGACGCAGCCGGCCGAGCTCCACACCGGAACCCCCGTACATTCAGTTTAACGTTCACCACTTTGTACCCCCCCCCCCCCCCTCCTTTGAGCATCACACAAATGAATAGAGCGAGCAGAAGAAGCGACGCGTCAACCGCACGGATGCGAGGACGGACTCCGACCGGTGGACGAACCGTACGGAGGACGAAGAGGAGAGAAAAAGGGACTGAGACGGAGACGCGTGCAGGGACGTGCTGAGTATTAGTGCCAAACGTACCTCGTACAAAGGAGAGGCGGCGCTCCTCTCCTTTTGCTGCCTGAATGTATTCACTTTCCTCCGTGTAAATATCAAAGATTTCTACTGTGCTTTCTACCGAGCTGCAGCAACACCCCCCCTCCCCACACACACACACACACACACACACCCCACCCCGTATTTATTCATCTGCCTGACTTTTTTTTTAATGTCCAGGGTCCAAAAAACTGACACCTGCCAAACCATTGACACAGTGAGGTTCACCTGCCACATCCGAGGGTTTTCTATCACATCAGAAGGATATTGACGATCAGTGATCAAATAGTAAATGCTTTTACATCGATCAAATGACTTTAATGGGGGTTTTACAAAAAAAACAAAGTAACAGGATTTAATATCTATTATATGTTATTGACGATGTTTCCATCTGGAGCTGTAACTGACCATAGACGTGACTGCGCTCGTGTCTTTTCTTGATGGCAGTTTTCCTCGTCACTTTAAGCCTTAGGTGAATCACCAAATCCAAAGCGAAATCAATGTGAAAAGCATTTAAAGATTTTTTTTATTTATTTTTCTTGAAAACCCCATGACGCAGTGAACACACGCACGTTCCCAGTGCTCATTTTTTAAACTTCTTATGATAAGCTCTAACTCCTCCAACGATTTTGCACAGATATGGTCACTATCATGGTCATGCAATAATCTATCATCA
>JAPTHA010000010.1:5980749-5997384 GCA_029814585.1 Gymnapogon annona
AGGCGCTGTTGACCTGTACAGTGTGCTCTCCCCAGTGCCAGTGGCCTTCATTCACCTGAACCAAAGAACATGGAAACACACATGAGCTTTACTGCAGTGAGTCAGAATTGCAGTACTACTTATTTGTATACACGTCTAACAACTCCTCACCTGACTGATGATGAAGAAGATGACTGTCATGGCAGCACATGTCAAAGTGACCAACATGAGGAACTTAAATCTGAAAATCAGGCCCTGTAAGGATAATTTGCATTGTAATGAGTCTGTTGGGATCACTTGTATGGAGTAGCCTGGTTAAACGTATAGAACCCACTCACCTCATAGTGCAAGCGTCTGGCCTTGGACATGGCGGGCAGAGAGGACCTCTTACCACTGATGTTGCGGAAGACTTGAAAAACCATAAAGCAGAGGAAGAGGAAGTAGAGGCAGGCACAGATCCCTGCCACAATTATGAACGCCATCTGTGGAGAGTAGTCAAGGAAATACAGAGGAACACATCCCTGATATTACAGCTGCAGTAATCACATCAACTGCTTACGATGGCGAAAAAAAACTGGAATACACTGAATAATGAGCATGAGAGAGAATATGACAAATGACAAGATAAAGGCTAGGAGGCGGACCTTACAGGTTACTGCAGTGTGATAACTTGCAGCCCAAGAAAGGTATGGGGATGTGTGTATTGGTGTGCAGAAACTGGAACAGGTTCAAATACTGTATTCACAATTGTAAAATCGACATCCTTTCCTGCACTTGCATAAGTTAAACAATGCCTGGTTGGGCTATGTGTCCTATTTATAAACCCTCATGACTTGGACCTGTCTGCAGTAGAGCTGAGCAGTCGACAGTGTGCCTTATAAAGGTTTGATGACCCCGTTATACAACAGCTGCCTTTGTCAACCCACTGTGAGTTGGGAAAACGGCGCAAGCCTCTTCACAGCGACGCTGGGAGACAGAGAGGGAGGAGGAGGACGAGAGAAGAGTTGTGCTGATGAATCTTGCATCGCTCAGCCTGGCAGGCGTCTCGTCTACACCCTGGGTGATGTTTCACATATGGCAGTGGTGAATTATTTCTTATTTTATTTAAAAATAAATACATGAATGAAAAGGATACAGCCAGCTCGGTTCCCACATCGGACGCCCAGATGCTGTAGAAGGGGTTTGTCAACTGGACTCCTCTGCGGATGCAAAGACAAACAAATACTCATTAACTCCACTACGACTGTAACAAGAACATACAACACATACACTCATCAATAAAGAGTCCTAATGTGTTTTATCTTCCCTTTTTTCTCATATGTAAACATGTCAGCAGTAATCGCTTTTATCAAGTATCTGGATGATAATATTAACTGGAGAAAAGAGCAGATAATAACTCATTCTAAAAAGTGACTATGACTACTCTGACATTCCAAAAACATTGAATAATTTGTGTGACTTGTTCAGTGACTCTGATTTATTCATTTAGTTATTCATTATGTTGACTTCAGATATGATCAAAGGTTAAACCTGCATGTTGGCCTTCCTGAAATGCTACTACCATATTTCTTCTACATACCGTCTTTAATCTTATTCAACCCATGATTACGTTATACCTTAAAAATTAACAAAGACCGGTTTTCTTTCTTGACAAACCTGGTGGAACAATTCATACAGAATTTGATCTCTTCACTTAATGGAGCTAATATGTTCAATTAATTGGAGTAAGCAAAATTTCTTTACGTGAAAAATCAGGAAAAATAGTTAAATTGTAAAAGTTTGATTATTTATCTCGATACTCTTCATTTAATGCTTGCTTATGTATATTGATTCTATATATTAACTGTCAATGTGATTATCGAATTAAGTATGGCATTTGAAAACACAGCAAATGAGTTGGAAATGTATGCAATTTTTTTTTTTTTTTTTTTTACAAGCTTCCTAAATTGCTAATTAATAACCTGGTCTCACCTCTCACACATGTCAAAGATGAAAAGGCAGAAGGAGCCAAAGACGACTGGTCCAACTTGCTTCCAGTAAACTGAGAAACGGTTCCTCTCCATCTGGTCCTGAGGGGAAAAGACAAAACATGCAGATGAGACATATTACAGTTTTGCAGTACAGTAATACAGATCACATACTGTTCAACCAATCTGATTGACAGCCCCAGGCTAAATGTTTATGACGCGTCCATGAAATCACAACTGCTTGGAAGAAAAAAATAAAATAAAATTAAAAACCCTTGGAGGAAATACAGATCAAATACACAGAACTCACAACAGAATAAGGATGCATTCTAAATCTGACCAGAGTACAGAGTGAAAGCAACCAAGAATAATAACATTGGGAAGAAATGAAAAGACACCATTTAGAATTTTAAACACATGTCTACTCTTAAAATATCTGTTCAAGTATTCACCCCTTGGACTTTTTTGTTCACTTTAGATTGAGCGTCACAGTTACAGTTAAAGATAATCATTTCTGGAATCAACAAAATTTTAAAATGGTACAAAAACACAAGTATTCAGCCTCCAAGCTATTTTTTGTGGTTCAAGACACCAAGGGATATATATATATATATATATATATTTTTTTTTTTTACACGGTTACTCAATGTACAGATAGTATCAAGTAATGAACTTCCTTACGCAGAAATGAGGATTCTGTGGTCTGAGGGAGTTCAACACAAACCATCTGCACATTTAAAGTTTGCAGGGGTCCTTCTGCACAACATACTGTACCAATCTTACCATGCAGTATGTACACACACCACCCCTTAAAAATATTAACACTGATTAATTATATTACATTTTCGTTTTCAATTTCTATAAAGATGGAAATTTCATGGTCATTTCAATCTTGGCAGTTGGAGCAGCAGGTCATTTGTGAATGAAGCGTTTAGTGATATTCATAAAAAGGATGGCAACACTAATGTTCAAAATGACGAAACCAAAGCCAACTGAATTTTCATACCATCTTAAGCTACCATCCACCTAGTCTTTGAAAGACTTAGGTAAGAATACATGGTTATTTCTCAACCTCTTTTAAGATGCAATACAAAAATACAAAAAAAGTATCTAACAATAAGAAACATGACCTGGTGTAGTAATAACAATAATAATAACAGTAAAAGTCATAATGTCTAAAAATAATACTAACTGCCTTATTTTTTTTCCACAGGATAACATTTATGCCTGTAGAGACTTCTTGAATTGATACAAATCTTTTGTGTAGTGCTGTGTTTTTATCTTTGAACAGAAAGATCATCAGGTTGTGAGGTATAACAGAAAATGCAAAATGAACAGACAATAATGAGCATCTACATCCCACGTGGATGGTGCATATGGTTTGTTTTTAGTGGCTGGATGGTGTGATGCTGCCACAAGGAGGACAGGATTACAACTACACTGACACCGTGGACCAAAGGAGATTCAATGTGTATGGAACACATTTCTGTTTAGCATTTCTAGATTTAAGTGGACTCTTATTGTAACTGCTGCTCAATACTTCTTTCACTCATTTTGGAACTTTCTTTGCATTTGAATTTTGCCACAGGCCACTTTCATCCAGTGCTTTAAATATGCCTAGAGTTCCCATAACTGTCCACATTGAGTGTACATTTGCATAGTTTTACTGTATGCATTTCCATTTTCCTGCACTGCATCTGATTTACAGCCAACACTGGCAGTGATGTCCTTTCTGTTTTTTTGTCGTTACGTGAACCCTAGCTGCGTGAGTGATGAATACAGGGGCATGATAAACAAATATAAACTCCAAATTACAGTGGCAAAAAAGCAGATTCAATGTGATTCAAAGTTGTACAACAATCTGATCAAGTCAAAAAAGGGTGAATATTAAAGACACTGCATGAATGTATTCTGTAGTGCATTTGCCTTTGACCGGACACCAGTTAATTACTGACGCTTAGCATACAGGATGTGACCACAAAGAGCAGCATCTTGGAGACTGATGCTTTTTACATAGAGCTGTGGTTCAATATATAGAGCATTTAGGGCATGGATATACATCCCAGAAGTGTTTACAGGGATAGGTATACAACATCAATAACTCCAGCTACATCTAATCAGTCCTTCAGTGTATGCATTTATATCAATGATGAACACATTTAAAAAAAAAAAAAGGGAGTGTTATTGTTACACTTATTGTCAGTACAGTGAGACATTTTTAGGATATTTACAGTTGATCCAGTGAAATGCATGCACAGATGTCAATCGTAGAAAACAGATGAATTGATGTATTACATAACAACAAAAGGAAAAATGAAGGCTCTGCAAACATGACTAAAATGAGGCACACACAAGTGTTTGTGCACAAGTAGTGCTACAAAAAGCATGTAAAGAGTGAAACACACGATAAACATCCAGGTGTAGTTATCCTTGAAGAACCTCAGTGAGGCAACCGACTTGGCGTAAGGATGCACAAAGCCTCAGTTCCACACAAAGCACCAGAGAAGGGCAGCAGACATGTGCATGAATGCCAAGAAGAAAAAAAAAATACTGCTTTAGCAAATTAAAGTCTCCACACACATATGTAAGTAGAGCTCAGCCTGGCGGACGATAAGCTCATGCAGGTGCAACAGACTGTCACCCAGACATCTGAGCAGGACGGGGAAGAAGTTAATGGCCCTTTTGATCAAGGAGGAGGAAAAAAAAATAGTCTGACCGCCTCTACGACTGCCCAATCCAGGCTAAACTATAGAAGCATTTGGTGCCAGAGGAGAATGACCTTAGGTTTTTTTGTGGGGTGTGCAGGGAAGATTTTGAAGGTTGGCACACAGAGCAGCTGCAGTTGTCCTCCGCCCATGAATTCTGCTTCAAAGAACTCTGTTTCCTGGACAAAAATGACAGCGGAGACATGGTGGGCAAATCCTTTGTCTGTAAAACCATGAACTATGGTATAACTACTGCAGTTAAGAGTGGGGAATTGAAATGAGTGCGTTTTGCAAAAGAAAAAATGAAGAAAAAGCAGAGGATCGTTAAAGCTCATCTCCTTCAGGGATTACTTTGCAGTTAGTTTAATATTACGTACAAATGTGTAAAATATCACGGTCAATCTACTGCTGTTCTCCAGGCAGAGCGGACCTACAGAAAAAACAGATAGCAGAGCCAACGCCAACATTATGATGGCGTGTTTTTGATTCCTGCTTGTCTGACCAAAAAGAAAATAAATCTCTGCACTCCACCCAAATAGTCTAACATGTGTGGCTGAAGGCCATAGGCAAAGACAGAGTGTGGATGTGTGCTCTCATAAAACAGAGTAGAGAACTAAGCAGGGATGAGTCCTAGTGACCTCTCAGTGTGAGGCAAGAACACACATTAGTGAGTGTGGAGTTTTGTAAATTCATCTTAGACGACTATGTCTGCATTTGTGTGTCAATTTTTCATTCAGCTTTTGCTAAAAATGTTCATCTCATTATTGTCATACAAATCAAGAATCTGACAGCTGTGAGACTCGATTACAAAAACAGATTGTTGCACAAAAACATCTTTCGGTGTGGTTTAATGGATTTGCATTTTACTTCTACAATACCTTCAAAATGTGAATGTTCCCTGTTAAACGTGAGCAGACATCTAGTTCATGTATTTGAGCTCAGTTATATACCAATCTAATGTAATACTTCTAGCTAAATTATTTATTAAAAATTACAACATTGTCAAATAGTCTGCATCCTATTGCATTTCAAAACTAAGTCTCTCCTGTCTTTATCCAAATCATATTGATTTTGCAGGGCTGTGAGGTGCTGGCTGAAGTATGGGACAGATGTGAAGTTTCCAGTTGTTACGTTGACTAAACACCTTCAAAAAACTTCAAGGATATAGGAAATAAGTCATATCTTGAAGGACCAGTTTGAGTTACTCATTGCAAGTTATTTAAATCAAGCTGAAATAAGGAGGAAGAGAAGCAGCAAAACAGTGAGGCATTCTGCAAACGTGTTATTCAGTGAAGCGCTCTGCACTCCAGCATAGGACCTAAAGGTCCGAGATCGCAGCTGGAGAGAAAGCTTACAGACCAGCAGGAAAACAAAACCATCATGCACATCTGAGTCAGACTGGGCACAGTACCATGAGATGCTCCCCACAGAAGATGATCCAAAAGGAGAGCAGCATGGAGTAGAAGATGCCCTGCCTGATGTCTCCAAACAGCAACATCCAGGTCCAGTTGAAGCCAACAGAGAACCACTCCACTGGGATGTTGATAAACGTCATGGAGATCCCCAAAGCAAAGATTACCCTGCAGACGCGCACACATTAAAATCAGACTTAAGTCCAACAATCTCAAATATATGCCGACTTTAGAAAATAAATACTTCTTAAATTGTGAAACCTCATAGAGATGAACTGGTGCAGTGTGTGTTCAAAATAATACATCGGCGGTTTGTCAATTGGCACATTTAATTTTTCAATGTAATTTCACACCACAAATGTTTTTTCCTCGCTGTTCCTTGTTTATTTACCATTAGTTAGTAAAATCCAATTTATTTAAAAGAATGCCCACATATTTAGATGTGTGTATGTTTAACTGTTCCATACATGCCATGATTCTTTTCACTCTGGATAGTTACCACCCTCTCCACTACATGTTTATTCCAAAAGGTAATGCCCATATTCTGATATGATACTTATAAAAACACAAATACTAGCAAAGCTCAAATGAAGAGACTCAGTCAGATGAGGCCTGATCAACTGTCCAATCACGTTCAAAATTAGGTTTGCAGCACAGACTAAATGATTTTCATAAAGTACGGGGCATCTGTGTCTGCTGAGCACGCTCATTCCATCTCATTATTGATTAGACAATCCACTTACAACCACACCGCTTCTCTAACAGCTGATCAAATTCTACACAACTCCTATGAGATAACCTCATTCGACACAACCTTGAAATCTAGTGGGAGGAGGAATTAAAAACAGGCAGCTCCTCTTCTCATGTCTGCAACAAGCCCCCACATGCTGCCAGTACAGACCATGATGGGAATAGAGGCAGAGAGGGAGGAACCCGGGGAAGACAAAAGTAGCAGATAAAAGCTGTCCTGAAAACACGTACCTATCACGCGGTCTAACAGAAGTTATAAAAGTTCTTAGCAAACCCAGTACAGAAAGTTCTACAGAGGTACTAGAGTACAATCACGCTTGCCTGGAATGCAAGGAATGTGTCCTGAACAGCACACAGACAGAGGAGCAGAGGCGGGTCAACTGAGAGTGCATGTGTGTACAAAAGACAAAGGGCTGATGTTGTGCTAAAAGACAAAGTGCTTTTAGTTGTTTATGAAGAGATGAAACCGCTCAACTCTAGAAACGGGTGACATTTAACAGGTATGCAGTGTCATTAAGATGATACCATTAAAAAAAAAAAAAAAAAAAGGTACTTGAACATTTTACAAAGATAAATGCCAGATAGTCTTCATTTTGTGCTGTGTTTAAATCCCATACCACTTGGTAATAGTGGTGTAAGCATGTTTAGATTAAATAATATGTACAAAAAACATATACAGGAGCAAATCTGTTCTGATTACATGGAATATGTATATGACACATTTTGTTGCCAGGTTGCTGGCAATATTCATAGCTGTAATATTTGCCAGTGAAACCTCATTTAAAGTCACACACAGCTGAGACCTATTCTCACATGAAAGTGTCTGCAAAGCTAGGTGAGGAAAGGCAACTGCAAATGCTACCTGAGTAAAATGCAGCAGGTCAACAAGCACTTTCCAGACTAAACATCATTATAACCAAATGACTTAACACACAAACACCAGTGTATATACAGTACACAGTACAGCATTCAGTTCTGTGGAAGTGGAAAATGTCAGAATACAAGTGAGACACGGATAAATACAGATCATTATGTGCCTTTATAACCAATGTGGTTGAATTCAAATGATTAATTAAACTATGAATTTCTTCTGTTTTTCTTACTTTAGATTCAAGACCATGTTCTTATCTAGATGAAATAAGTTATGTGGCAGTTACAAATTCTCATTTTATGCTTGTGTCATGTATGGTCATTTGACATCTGTCGTCTCAGTTTAGATGCAGTTTGAGGTCTACCATTCTGACTGACATCTCTGTGGACCAGCATCCCAGGTCACTCCAGTAAAGCTTTTACAACATGAAAAAATCATCTGCTGTCCACAAATGGGGTACAAGTTACACTTCCTGAGAGCCCGCTGCTCTTTTGGGAATAAGAGTCCTGAGCTGGAGGGAGAGAGCACTGGCTGTGTGCTTTCTTAGTGAGCTGTGTGTATGCAGAGTGTGTGAGTTGAGTGCTAGCTTGCAGATTTTGTAGCGCGTTTCACGCTTGGCCAGGCACTTCCTGTGGCATAGAGGACTGCCTCTTACTGATCCATCTCCCCAGAACAGAAGGGGGTTAGACAAACACTGAGCTCTGAGCAGAGCTCAGTGTTTTCACATAAAGCATTCAAACTATCCCATTCAGAGAAACTGTATCTACCTGCAACAATGATGAGTAGGTAAGGTGTGAACTGAAGTGACCTTAATAATGCTTTTCAAAAAAAATAAGTGAATTCTTACCAGAAGACCTCCTTCACTTCTATGAAGATCACACTTAAGAATCCATTCAAATTCACACTTTCAACATATGATATTGTTGCAAGTTGTTAAACTTATTACAACACGTCCAATTAAATTGCCCTTTGGTGTCCAAAATGTTATCACGTCACCCATTATGCAACAAAAATTGACAATTTTTTTTCTTGATATACGGCCAAAAATTTGCAGGTAGACCTTACTTACAGCTTTGATCACAATTATCTCATTAGTTCACTTTTAAGACCACGTGTTTATTCAAAGTTGAAGATATTTAATCAAGCCGCATCTGAGATATTGCTTTTATGAGAAGTGGACAGATGTATAGACAATGACTATCACCGGCACAGATACATAGTAAACTACATGAACTGACTGAATAATTTCACCGCAATGACAGTGCATTTCTCAGATTACAACAACAGTGTTATGAAAACAAGAGTACAGTCTTACTTCTCCAGCAGCACAGGAGGTCTGCTCATGAGAGTGATGCGTCTCCAGTACCAGATCATAATGATGAGGATGCTCGGCGTAAGGAACGTCTTCATGGCAAACCAAACTTTGGTGAAACCTCCATTCTGGTGAATACCCTAGTACAAACATCAGCATTGAAGAGGTGTGTTACACAATGCACTATGAAATATCTGTTCCGTTATTAAATTTTGTGCCCTTGTGTATCTTATGTGATCAGGACTCAGTGGTCAACTTACGACAAGACGAATGTCCTTTATTTCCCCGATTCCCACGTTGACCTTCTTGCGCTCATTGACAGGTAAGCGTATGTTGAGGAGATAGTATTTATGGGCGACGCTACCAACTTCCATGAAGGGCAGCAGGTCACACTCGTAATATCGGCCTTCGTTCTCAAAGGTCTGGAGGACAAAGCCCACAAGGTCAGATTTAAAACACATTGAGCTGGAAACATCTGTTTCTCATGTTAAACCATACGTCACTTTGGCTCTTTGCAAATGGAGTCACAGTCAATTCATTACTGTAACCAGAAGAGCAGGTTTGGCCACCTAGTACTAATACAGACCAGTCTGTCCCTGGCAGTAAATTTCTTTACTATAAATACAGTTCAACAGTCAACAGAGTCAGCAGCAGCACCAGCAAATAACAGTGGTGCGTCCTCCTGACTTTGAATAAGTATGTTTTCACCAGTTAGCCAGTCACCAACAACAATGGTGCTATTGCAAAGCCAGTAATCAGCTTCAACAATAGTCCTCACAAAAAAGGTTATTTTAATTGGTAGAAAGCTCCTTGTTACTGTGCTGCACAACCAGAGAGACACATTACCCCCAGTGTTGTGTTCTCACCTTGGCAGTAGTGAAGTTGCAGCTAAGCTTTCTCTGCTCAAAAGAGTGAGCCATCTCCGTCCACTCGCTGACGGTGTCATCTCTGTAGGCCAACCCTACATCAATGGTGACCATGGCTCCATCCTCTGGAAACATTAAAAACATTCAACTCTATTAATCACAGAACGTTTACAGAGGAGAGAATTGCTCCCAAGACATAAAACCACATTGTACAATGCATTCATTTGTTCCTAACTTCACCACTCTGATGTCCGTCAGCTTTCCATTCCTTTGAAGCAATAGAATTAGCTCATGATGACAGATGAATGTGGCCTTTAGCTTGAAGACCCAGAGAGTGACTAAGGACATATTCTCACTACACTGAAAAAATACTGTTCATCATCCATCCATTTTATATTTAACAGTACAAGCAAATGGCATAAACACGATCAAGCACATATAACTAATCACGGACCATCTACAGTTGTCATGAGAGCTCCGTAAAAAAGACGTTTTCACATATGTAGTCTAAAATATACTTATGCATGATCAAATTTAATTAGTGCCGGCATGTGCTCCTGACATCCAGAATGAGTTTTAGAACATGCATGTAAATCTGGTATGTGATTTTATCTGTTCCACATGGTGGCCCAAATCTGGGTTACTTCCTCCTTGACATGAAGCATAACAACTCCTTGAGTTGGCCTCCAACAGCCCAGCCCAGCGGATTCAACAAAAATATCCAAAGCCAACCCATTAAAACTGCATCTTTAGCTCACATTACAAAGCCAAGTGTTCTCTCCTACAGCTCCAGAGTGGCTCTTGTGCGTTATGAAACAAGCTGGAATGAAGAGAAAGAAACCCAGTGGCCTTTGCTGAGAGGAAAAAAAAGTGAGAAAGAGGGAGAGGGAACCAGATGAGAACTGGCAACAGAGTGTCTCTGCAGTGCCATCCCCTCTGCCATTGGTCCAGCCCGACGCCCTCAAACGTCAGCTCACTTCATGCAAACATTCCACTCCAGTCCAGCGGCCATCGCCACGGAAACTAAGCCTCCTCAACAGCTGTGTTATTGCTGGATCCCTGCCAAGGGGTGCTTGGTGCCTGGCTGGAGTGGGGCAGGTGGGTGGAGTGGGTAATAAGGGTGAGGCTCTTCTCTGGGACAAAACACAGATAGGGTGGTCAAGGAAGTCGGGTCTTTGCTTTCAATTGTCAGAGAGAATCCACCATTACAGCTGAAAAGGTACTGAGTGAGCGGCTGATGCAGATTCCCACATTTCAACCACATACACAGTGCAGTTAAAAGTATTTCAATAAAAAGGAAAGAATGTGACAACCCACCAGGGCTGCAAACCAACAGCACATAAGTCAGATGCACCTGAAATGTTTCTGCTTTTTTCCCCTAATCAGACTTCTATTAAAAATTAATCAACATTCAATTGGAGTGTTTTAGGGTATAAATGTTGTTGGATTCTATCAAGACGGGTTCTTATATGATGAAAGGTGGGTGCCTTGGTCTGACAGATTGATTGAATTGATTAACAATGCCTGCCTAACTTGAAATTGGAATTTAAACTCATACACATCATCATCACAAATGATTAAAAAAAATACTACCAAATGTACAAACACCTGTCTAGACACACTACTCTTTTAACCTATCCTGCCCTTGACAGTGTTACATCAACCCACATTTGTCTAGAAACCTGCCAAAACAAGACATTCCTTACAGTCCTTGGTGGAGGTATGCACTCTCAGAGTACCCTTCCAGTCTTAGTCTATGTGGAGTATTCACTATTACAACATTTGTGACTCTTCACTACTTAACATTGAAATGTTACCAGAACAGGGAGAATCCTCTGCCAGTCACACAACTGTCAATGCACAGGAATTCTTGATTAATGCAGAAACCCAATATACTGTCTGCAGAATAACCGTTCCCATCCATGCTTTGGCCACACTTTTGCAATAAATGCAATACATCCAGCTGGCCATTTCAACACATGTGAGCCAGGGGTATTACACAAGCTGTTCTTTGTGAACGGCAAATATTTTGGCCTTTTTGTTTCAGATAAGCTTTGGCTCAGGTTGAGAGTCAGATGAAACCATCTCTGCCAAAATGACAGGTCAGAGCCAGGTGGCGGACCAGGTGCCTTTGTAAATGAGGCTGTGTCTGTGCCGTCATCGTCTGAGGCTGTGGTAACAATCACTGTCACTAGATTTCCAAATAAAAAAGCAAATAACACTAGTCTTCATTTTGCATCTTACTAGTACTAGATACTGTACATTCAGAAACCGTGATGTTGCTCAATGAAGGAGTACATTTAATGCAAAACACATTTCACCCACGTTGAGGAGAATATTAGGGACGGAGGCTAGGAAAGGCAGAGGAGGAGCAGGCGGTCTCTGAGCAGAGCTGAGGAAACAGGACGACACTTCACACACCAATAAATCTGAAACAATGTCAGGCTCATTAGCACGACTAGTCATCTGCATTTTTTGTCATAATTTTGGCCTCGCTCTCTCAAACTGCATATTAAAGTGTTTTAAAACCTACGAAAAAGACGGATGAATGCTACTACAGCGGGACTCAAAGGACCTCCCATGAATCAAAGAAAGATCAAAATGACTCTGCAGCATCTGGAAGCAAAACCTGTCTGTGGTCCAGGCTGAATCACTGACTCGTCTGTCTGGCAGCCAGTAAACAACCCACAGCCCCCTAACGCATTTCCGCTGAGGCCAAGAATGTGAGCAAGCAAATCATGCTTATGATGACTAGCGTAGCACTGCAACATGAATGTTTAGAGAAGCAGGGCCACAAAAGCCGAGGCCACATAAACAGGTTAACTTTTTATTCTCAACATTATTATTGTGATCGCCATCGATTTTCTCTACAGGAACCTTGAAGTTCTTAGACTTTGATGTAGCCCCGGGATTTAATCATCTATGAAACAAATTCAGATTCTCTGCTTTCTTCCTTTTACACCCATCATAAAAGATACTATATATGCCAAACTCACAACCCCCATGGATCTATACCGAACAAACTGCAGGACATCCATCATTGTTTTCTGGCTTTCACAGAAATCCAATCTCATGAGAAACAAACATTCCTGTGGCTTCCCCAAGCGTTCACACGGATGAGATAACAACACAAGACCAGGATGTCTCACAGTGGAGGTAATAAAGGAAACATAACAGTATTACTGGCAAAGCAGAATGCTTGTGCCTGAACAATTTACCAAGTGAGTGATTAGAAGTGACAATAGACATAAATATCTCAGAGGCCGGCTGAACTGAGGCTCTCACTGAGCCACTGCAAATATTTAACAACCGACTGTGAAAATAAGGAAGACAAAATATTAGTATTACCTAAAAAATTTGAAAATGAAATACTGAAGAAATATGAACAAAGGCTAGACTGCAGACAGAAAGATTAGACTACTGAGCTATGAAAAACATGTAGCAAATCATAAAACTGCTTTTAAAAAAAAAAAGAAGTAGACTTTGGTTCTCATCAGGTTTACATTCCTTACAGTAAACCCAATCTCACTTTAAAAACAGAAACGAAATATACAGTCATGTGTACTGTAAATCCAGGACATGGATTTACAGGACTCATTTGTAAATCCATGTCCTGGAGGAGAAATATGAGTCATGTTCTGCACACCCATTCCTGTGAGCCTTAAAAACAGTCTGGT
The DNA here is from genome assembly GCA_029814585.1 of Gymnapogon annona. Lineage (NCBI taxonomy): Eukaryota > Metazoa > Chordata > Actinopteri > Kurtiformes > Apogonidae > Gymnapogon > Gymnapogon annona. Next base: position 5,994,289 of record JAPTHA010000010.1, read on the forward strand.
TCTCACCTATCTGGTTGAACACCTTAAACGCGATGTCAAACTGTAGGATGACCAGCATAAACTGGAACCATGGGCTCATCTGCTTGTTTGGCAGAGGAATGTGGACAGCAAAAACGATGTTGTTGGCCTCAATCTTCTTGGCTGTGGCCTCATCAAAAGACCGGATCTTGTCGCACTGGTTCGGGCCCCATGGCATGAACCATTTAGTCTCCTGACGATGCTTGGCTGTGTCCACACACTTGGTGGCCAAGTAGTGGACCGCTGTTGTGGGGCTTGGAGCTGGTAAAACACAAAGTGAGAGAGATGTTAGACTGGGTGTCATACTGAAGTACTCCAGCAATGCGTTTTAAGGTCCTGCCAAGCTAAATTTTCCCCCCCGGGGCTAATAAATCACCCAAAAAAGCTTGAATAAAATCAATAAATAACATCTTAGCACAGTGGATTAAACTAAGCATGACCTATATTAATATATTAGGAACAGTCAACAGGTTGGGATCAAGCCAAATCCAGTCCAAACATTCTGACAATTAGTTTTAACACTGTTTAGAAAATGCCTGGAAGCCGGGCTCACCCTCTCTCTGAAGTAATGGGGTGGGAAAATTCCCGAAAGCTCTCAGGCACCAATTACACTGTTTACCCATTGAGATTCATAACCTTGACAAGGCTGGTTTGTAAGGATCTACTCACAGGACAACAACAACAACAAAAAAAACACAAATTCTTTAGTGTCCTGTCGTAAAAACCGGGAGGCCGTAAAGGTTGGAGGAGTGCTAGTATAGCGTTGAGTCTAGTGTTAGTGTCGACTCACCACAACCTGCACAGCAGTGAGATGCAGAGGATTTCAGATAAGATGATAATCATATATCTTTACGTAGCCTACGATTTTGACCTGTACATATCACATTCAATATAACACATGGCAAATTTTCACAAGAATTATTCATCTGGAGTTTTAAGTTTCTACTTAATCACAGAAATAATTGTAATTAATAGATCCTTCTCTTTTTTATTTTATGCAATTATTAAATGTATGCCAAGCTAATTGATAAATAGACAGACTTTTTCTAATGTATTAAAATCTTAATAGGAATAGAGATCGAAGTATTACATTTTGCTGTTGTTGCGCTGTACATCTGACATCAAGCAGTCCAACTTCCAAATTAAGAAATGTATCCCAACCAGAGGGAAAAAAAAAAAAAAACTCTATACAAAGCCAAAATGTAGGCGCTCCCACTGCCTTGGGCAAATGTGAAAGAAACAGTAAAGAAAAAAAACACTTGTCCTGAATGTGCCAAGTTGTAATCACTATCACAAGTGCTTCTCCTAAGTACTGACTCTGGGAAGACAACATGAAAGCCTGGAGTTTCCGGATCATGGCTGTGTGTAAGATTACTGACATATTTAAAGACTTGGATTCGTTATCACAAACAGAGGTGGTTCTTTGGGGGAGTGGGGGTGGAAGCTGATACTTGGAATAGACAGATTGTTTCAGACAGGAAGGATAGACATTACTGACAACAAGCTGAAACCTTGTCGAAAGTCCAGATCCAGTCCTGATTATCTCAACATCTAATCATATCTGTCTCCTGTTAACGGAGCTGAAGGCAGGAAAACCACAAACAGTTGGACACACCCTGTAGGTTACAGACATTCAAACACACTCATAAAACTTTGCCGACCATTTTCAAAAGGAACCTTCAATTGTTTGAGCGTGTTCATTCCTGTATAAAAAGAAACAAAACAAAACAGCCATAGGGGGAAACTGAGACACAGCGATGTGAATAGTCTGGCTAATGTGGACTCCCTTTGATTAGAATTATATAGTGACCCTGAGAGTCCAGCAGCACCTCCAGTCTCCATCACAGTGTGTCCACAATAATGGCCTGTCCCCTGAGCCTGCTGACCCCATGCCGTGTTCCCGGGTTTGTCGGGAAACAAGAAGAGAAAACCCCCTTTCTACTCAATTACCCCTGCCGCCCCCGGCCACCGAGCAAACACAAAGGAATCCGGCTTCATTAAAACCATCTCAGCCAGGGACAAACCAAACCAGCTAATTTATCACCAGCTATGTAGTGACTGATGCAGACTGCAGGGACAGGGAGACCGAATGGTGGTGAAGGGGGGTGGGTGGGTGGGGGGGGGGGGTGTTATGTGTGATTTACAGATAGACTCAAGGCTTTCACATGAACTTTTTTTTCCCTTAACAGCGGTCTACAATCTGTGTATGTAGACATAGACATCTTTTATTGTCATTGCGCAGACACACAAAGTGGATCTGGCAACGAAATGCCGTTGTTTGGCAACTGACAAACACAACTTCAATACAAAAAAAAAGACAAAAAATGCAAAAGTGTCCGAAGCCATGAGTGGCTGCAGTTCAAAGGTGATAAAGTCAATACAGATAAGGAGTATAAATAAGATAGACAGTGAAATATTGCACATCAATGTTAACAGTACCGCAAACAGTGTAAATATTGCACATAAATGTATACGGTACTGTAAAGAGATTATTCAGATTTATTTATTTGTCGTCATTTAAATAAAACGTCCTGGATGCTAGTACAATTGTTTGCGTTAGTCACAGCATGTTGTTGTTGTTACCTTTCTGTTTTGCTGTAAGCACAGTAACAACAACAACACGCCGTGACTAACAAACAATTGTGTCCTAGTTGAAGAAAGTACGGCAAGAAAAATGAACTGTCCTGGATGCTGTTGCAGAACGAAATTTCAAAAATGCACAGCGTGAAAAAGACGCAGGACATTTTTTTTTACAAAAAAACCCCCACCTGGTTCATGTAAAAACTGCATTAAAATGAATAAATGAGCACATAAAATATGCAGGATTTAAAAAAAAAAAAAAAGAGAACTATATTGCACTATATGGGGGTCACTGAACATAGACATCGTGTGTGTGTGTTTGAAGAAAACTTGACAGCAACTCCTATACACTCCTGAAGGGGAAATGCAAACTTTGACAGCTGTGTGCAGCAGTGTTTGTCTCCAATTGAAAAACAGGAGGAGAAAAAAAAAAAAATAGATGAATGCAAAGCCTGCCAGGCAGTGGGGATTTGGGGAGAAGGTGGGGGGGAGATCACA
>JAPTHA010000010.1:6028966-6040447 GCA_029814585.1 Gymnapogon annona
GTTCTATAGTTATACCCTTATTGTTATATAGTAATATACAGTTCTATAGTTATACCCTTATTGCTATATAGTAATATACAGTTCTATAGTTATACAGTTCTATAGTTGCACCCTTATTGATATATAGTGATGTATAAAGACATTGTGGGTTATATATTAATATACAGTTCTATAGTTATACAGTTATATAGTTATACCCTTACTGTTATATAGTAATATAAAAAGACATCGTCAGCTCCAAATTCCAGGTTGCAGCAGCAGAATAATAGATACATTACAGCATACAAAAGATTTTGAAAAACATAAATATAAAAGGAAAAGACAGTTACGCAACAAGATTCAAGAAAAAGTAGAGTAGGTCATTGTGCATTAACTATCAGTATTATGTCAGTTTGTCAGTATACATATAAAGCCTAACTCGTTTTTGTGCAAAGAAATAGATATGTATGTATATATTCTTAAGCCTGAAATGCTTGTACAGATATGTGGAGGTATATGGAATGTAGACAGCAAATGAGACAAAAACAAAATAGCTACTGTCTCTGAAAGAATAAAAATGGAAACACATGAGGAACAGAATCGCCCAATTCAGACATTAGTCATTTATGGTTTCATAAACCGGGCCAAAAAATGTCACAACAGCTGCGCAACATTTAAGATGGAGGCTGTAACACACGATGACAAAGCCTTTAACATTGTACGTGTTCTTTCCTTTCATTGGTATAACATCGACTCCACCACTGACCATGTGTGTGAAACTCTGTCTGTCTTAAGCTACAACCCAGATACATGACACAAAGAACAATACATGGATGTATCAATAAATCTCATGTTTCATCATGTGCCATAGTATATGTTTGCAGTAAAAATTCTTATCCTTCTATCAATGTTACACTGAATGGGAAAGACTATAATTAAATAACAGTAAAATGTATAAAAAATATGATATAATGAATATAATAAAAATGAATGTAAATAAAAAATAATTAAAATGGCTATAATTGTAAAAAAATAAAATGGCTATAATTGGTCTTGTTTTGCTGTGAGTTGTTTTGGCTCACGCCTCTGGCCCTGTTAATGAGTGTGTTTGTGTGTGTGTGTGTGTGTGTGTGTGGTGGGGTGGATAGTGATTATATGTGACCGTTTTGTGGTGTAATGTAATGTTGTTGCGTAATGCAAAATAAAAAAAATGAAATATTACAAAAAAAAAAAAATCGCTCCAATAAAAATAAAATAATAAAATACCAAAAATTGATGTAATATAAAATAAATTAATATTATGCCCTCATTTGATCGCTGATAGGTTATTACTTGTGGATTCAGAAAGTCTGACCTTTAATATATCGAATAAAAGAAAATAAAGAAACTAAATATTATACCGATGTGGACACATCTGGTTTCATTAGAGAAGGAGACAATAAACACAGCTACGTGGAGGGGCCGATCAATACTAACACACCTTCTCCTTCTGCTGCTGTTTGGTGGAGTCCAGCTCTTTCCTCAGAGCGTCTCCGTGATGCTGAGATTCTTTTAACTCCTGGGTCACAGTTTGGAGTTTCTGCTGACAATCTTGCAGCTGTTTGACCAGCGCCTGAGACTCCTAATGCAAAACACACAAGGCGTCATCAACTCTCACATAACACGCCTCATCACGCCTAGTGTTTGATACTGTATCATGCTGTGGATTATGTGATTTGTGTGCAGATGACGCTTCTTCCACACTGACGCAGACATTTTTTTTTATTACATGTAATATTTGACATATTATACCGTGAGCCTTATGGTTTATGTTTTATACTTTACAGGTCATTTCTAAATGGCCCTTGGATCAATCCAAAGGGGATGTTTACTGGATGTACTTACTGACAAAACTCAAGACAGAAAATGGTTGGGATTTGTCTTTTCAATTTTTTTTAAAATAGTCTTATATATTAAACGCTTATGGCAATTGCTATATTTTGAGCTAAACTGTGCCATCTGCGTAAATGTATTTTCCCCAACGCTGCGGCTTCATTTGTCAGCAGTGGCTCTGACCTAAAAAACATATGACTAAGGCAATTATGTAACATGTTTTTATAATATTTCACTTCTTCTTTCCATTTATGTGATTTTTATTATTATTGTTTTATTATTTATCAAAGCCATGGCATTCTGATCTTTATCTCCTGGCGGATCACACTGACAGTGAACCGTCTTACAACACGACACAATGACTCCCTTTTGACAACGGATGTAAAATAGTGTTTAAAGAGTTTATGGCTCCAATCACACTAACGGTTTTTCCAATACAGGTTAATATTTATTGCAGCGTACAGAAAACAGATAAGACATCAGCGTCGTATGGTCTTTGCTTTACTTCCTTTGTAATAACTGATGTTATTATCCACCCGTCGGGCTGTGCCGTAGTGGAAACACCTTCTCAGATGTTGTGTCCCGGTTCTCTGTGATTAGTCCTGACCTGTGTGTTTCTGTCCAGCAGCTGCCTCTGTGTATCTGTCAGCTCTCGCTCTTTGGCGTCCAGACTCTGCTGAAGAGCTTCCACTTTCCTCTCCATCTCCTGCTTGTGCTCTCGGACGGCAACGTCCAACTGAGCCAACTGAGGACGACAGAGGAAAAAAGAAATAAATAAAGCTGGTTCAGAAAATGAATGAATGAATGAATAAATAAATAAATAAAAGACATCAGAGGACAATGTGGTCAGAGGTGAGCAGTGCGTTCCATGGGGTGTGTGTGTGTGTGTGTGTGCGTGTGTTTGTGTGTGTGGGGTCGGGGGGGGTGTACCAGTTTGGCTCTCTGCTGGAGCTCCCCCTGTCTCTCCTTCAGGGCATTGTCCATGTCCAGGACCTCGTGAGTTCTCTCCTCCAACTCCCTCTGGCTTTCACTGTGAAGCCACGCACAGATACGTTTTTTTTAATAGATCTCAGTTAAACAAAGGCAACATGTTCTGTCGACTTTATTTTTCATCTGAGCTCGAGGCTAAGTTTTGTTCCAGTGTGACTAAAGTACAATTTATTTATTTATTAATAGTTGTGTAGAGGGGGAGTTCATGAGCAATTCTGAATAAAAGCAGTTGCATTGCAATAAGGCCCATTTCAGTATATGCGTGTACTTGTACTATGTGTGTGTGTGTGTGTGTGTGTGTGTTTCCATGGGTGCTTGGTGTACAATAGTTGTGTACTGTATAGCATTTAAAGGTACACAGTTTGTTTGGAACAGTGACAGTGATGTTATTACACAGATAAATTACATTGTACATGAAATACATTGGTTTAAAATAAAAACAAAAAGTCAAGTCAAAATAAAACACCCACGGTTTAAAATAATGACCTGTCTTCCTCCGGAACATAGTGAATCTGAAGGAATTATGCAACTTGACATTCAGTTGCCTTTACTTTCACCATTTCCTGTGTGTTTTTGTGCACTTGTATTGTAGGTCTATGAAATGTCAACATTCATAAAGAATTTAAGAAAATAAACAGAAATTAAAAAAAGAGTAGAATACCCTTAAATGACAAGTAGGAATTCATATCCTTACATGTTCAACAGAAAACTACAGTTCCATTGATATACGTGTTCAATGTATAAAACACGTCCCCCCCCATTACCGTCATTCAAGCGGAGACATTGATTTATACAGAACCTTCTGGGCAAAAATGAAATTAACGACTGTCCCTTTTTTTTTCACCGTTTCTCCTCTTTTAAGCACCTCTTTCAGTTTTCTTGGGGAGACTTTGTTTAGAAGATGTCTTCAACTTTCAAACGAACAAAAAAAAAAAAATCCTGTGATATCTTTAAGAATCAAATCAGTGAATAAATACAAATGTTAATTATGTAATTACCATTAAAGTGTGATATCTTGAAGTGGACAGCAAATGGATTTCACTCATTTATCTGCACATACCAGGGTTACCGGGGTTAACAGGGTTGCCGGGGTTACCAGGGTTGTCGGGGTTACCAGGGTTACCAGGGTTCATGAATGTGTGCGTTGGTAATACACAAGGACAACATGGGGACAGCACCTTCTGGGTAAGAATGAAATAAACTACTGTCCCTTTTTTTTCTCCCGGTTTCTCCTCTTTGGAGCGCGACGTGGGACAGTTTTCTTCTGGAGACTTTGTTTGGAAAATGTCTTCAAACTTTCAACCAAAAGACATTACCGATAAACTCTGGTATCTTCAAGGGATCAGCAAAAGGATTTCACACGACAACGTCCATTATCGGCAGATAACAGGGTTACTATGGTTACCAGGGTTCATGACTGTGTTTTTGTAATGCACAAACAAGGACAATATGGATATTGTTCCAGACACGGCGCATGATCTTATGTGACGAGCCCGTGCACATTTTCTCCGTCTCCGACTGGTCCCTGAGTGCAGAAGAACATCTCGCACGGGGGCGGGGGCGTGTCCTCACCTAAGTTGGACAGTGAGTTTTTCCACACACGCGTGTTGCTCGTCGGCGATGGTCTGCGTTCTTTGCAGGACGTCCCTGAGTTCCTGCAGCTGCTCCACCGTGTCAGCCAGCTCGCCTCGCACTGCCTGCAGCTGCTCCTCCAGGACCTGGACGCGCTGGATGGAGTTGAGCCGGTCGGTCTCACAGCGGTGCAGCTTCTCCTCCAGATCCACCACTGGGGCGGAAAAACACGACAGCGTGAACGGAAGAGACATGACGAAAGACTGTGATTTTACTGAACGTTTGAAGGATACTTTACATTTTGCTTCAGTTATACTCAATGGTATCTTTTCTTTCTAACATGGAGTGTTTGTCAGCAGTGAGACAAAGTCAGAAAAAGCATCAACTCTAAAAGTGGCAATTTTATTATTAAATGAGATATTATGACCTATATTTTTCTTATTTTTGGCAGTTAGTACCACTGATTTTTGTTTCTTTCGTTATTATACTAAATAAAACACAAAAACACATCTGAAGAGTACAAAAAAACAATAGGTACAGTGACAAAAAAACAAATACCGTGGTTTTCTAATGTCTGATAGAAACTAAATATCTCAGCAGTGGTTTTATATATGTAGTATATAGAGATACATGTATATAATGCAGCTCAGTCAAAAGCATGAAATATAGAAGGTGTCGTCACACAAACGTCTTGTTGAAGGCTAAAGCTATTTACTTTTATCATAACTCAGAAAATTCAACATTGCCAAAGAAAACATGTTCATGTATGAAATAAACTGACTGAGAGGGAAAAGGAGACATTTTCCGTCCTATTTGAGTTTCTACGTGTCATACCCATGTCGGTCTTTCTGTCGAGGAGGTTCTTGATGTGTTGCAGACTCTCCTCTGCGCGGCTGATCTGACTGGTTTTGATGGCGATGTCTTTCCTCAGCTGCTGAAGCTCGGACTCCTTTGATGCCAGTTCGGCGCGACGCTTAGTCATCTCCGAAGTTAAACGGCTGCAGGAGACAGACACACACACAAACACACAGGAAAGAATTTGAGCCATGAACAAATCAAATTCATCGCCTTATATTCTGTTCTACACCAGTTCCACGTGGTCCGTTACCTTACGAGCATCGCACCCATGGTGGGCAGAGGGAGAAAAAGCCTCTTCAGTACCTTCAGAAAAGCCTCTCAACAGCACATTTACATTTATACATGCTTTCTTTTGGATGCTCCTAAGCAGAACAATGTTAACATCAACACAATCTTCTGTACAGTCAGTGAGTGAAAAGACGGTTTATATCTGCTCATGTGAATGGGCCAAGGGGCGGGAGCTTCATGCCTACAGAAATAAAAGGATGTGGTGTAATCATAAGACTGTGCCACAAACTGTTGAATGTCTCAACTGCAGGTTAAGTAGGATACGCTGTTATATAGCATTATTAGTATTATGATTATGTCAGTAACAGAAGCTCCGCAAAAAGCTTAAAATGGCAACAACTGACAACTACAAGTACTGCTGACAATTACCATCAAATACCTAATCAAATGTTACTGCATACTGTGAAATGTTAAGAATTGTTTTATTACTGTATTCATCATTTCTATTGTATATATATCTACCCTATGTACTGTGTATTTATTCTACATTATCGCTCTTATGCTACAAACCTGGGAAACTATAGGTCATCTACATATAGAAAATATATGTACATATACACATATATAAAACTGAGGTTTACCACTGATGTCAAAGGTTATATCCAGGACACACAGAGGGAAACCATTCAGTATCTTTGTACTTCGAATTCGATACGTCATCTGCTACAGATGTCCTGTGTGTGTGTGTGGGTGTGTATGCATGTTCTCTCACCTGACAGACCGAGACAGTTGTGTGTTGTCTTTCTTCATTTCCTGCAGATTCTTATCTTTCTCCAGGACGTCCCGCTCCCTGTTCCTCACCTCGTCCTGCAGAGACTCCTGGGCCTTTTCCAGCTGCTGCTCCAGACCAGACACCTTCCAAACACACGGCAACCAAATTTGTTTCGCACTATTTCTAACATCCATGTTGAGGTTTACAGCGAGTGGCCCCTCAAAAATGATAGAAAACCTCCAGTTGGGTGATATTTTCACTGGTTATGACATTGATTTTGTGTGGATTTTAAGAGTAATTTGTGGCAACGATCTCTGACACAACTCTCATTGACAACTAAAAAAAACCTTTCCTGCAGTCCTTCCCGTGGGTGATCCAATATCCTGCCAGTGCAGAGTTTTGTGCACACACTGACTCCATCAATGAAGCTCTTTATGCTCCGTTTGTTGTCAGGGACAGAAAGTACAACCGCTGGCTTCTATTTTCCTCACAAGCTCAAGAAGAGTTCCCTTGAGCAACGCTGTGGATTCACCACAAGTCCGTGTTGTGTCCAGGACGAAACGCTCTGCATGTTAGATGACGCTCTTACAGTTTTTAGCTCCGGCTTCTGTTTGTGTGAGAAATTTAAAGCATATAACAAACGTAAAAATAGTTAAATGCAAGGGAAAAAATTGTGGCAATAAATCGCAGAGGATGAGACTGTATGAGGTTAAAGCCTGAAATATCTATGCGTTAATAATTCTGACGCCTTCCTGCAAATGATCTTAATACACTTCAGCAGTTAATAAATAGAGTCAAATCAGACAAGGATTGTGTGTTTACGTGCGAGAGACGACTAGTGTCAGTGAACGTGTGAAGGAATCTAAAATATAAACTGGACACAGTAGAAGATGATGCAAACCTTGCAATAACTCAGGATAAACAACATAAAATCCCAACAAAAGAAGTAAAATACAAATTCACTACACATTGGAACAGTCTGCCGTAACAAATCTTTCCACACATTAGATATTGTAATGGTTAATACAAAATGTGAGCTCCAGCTTTCAACGAAAAGCTAGAATATGATTGATATACTTAGTGCATATTGTGCTTTTGGCTAGATTGCACTTGTGTGTATATATATGTCTGTGTGTGTATAGGTGTGTATGTATACATGTGTATATACACAGACAGATATAGGACGTCATCTTTGCACAGCAACCATTCATGGCTTTGAAAACTTTTGCACTTTTGTATTTATGCCGTGTCTTTTCAGTTGCCAAACAACGACATCTCGTTGCCAGACCCACTGTGTGTTTCTGTGCATTGACAATAAAGGAAGTCTAAATCTAAGTCTATAGATTATGCTGTAAACAAACCACAATCAATGTCTTCATCCACGAATTACTTTGAACAATTACGCCTCAGACCAGTTAATACATTTTAAATCAAGACAATGTTATTATTGACTGATCTGAATTTAAATATCCATTTGGCAGGAACAGTCTTTTATAATATTCGTCTTATAAATGCAGTCAAGCAGAGGACCTGCAAAAAATATGTGACGTTAGCAAGATTTACAGCAAAAATTACCTTTAACTGCGTCAAAAAGACCAAACTCATTCAGCTAAATACGTCTCCAATAACAACCACGATATGTGAACCGAACAACACTAGGCAGAGTTCAATGACTAAGGGGTGATTCTTAAAGTGATATTTTACAAATGCACAGGTTTTGCACTATTTATGATACAGGTGCATAGGTGATATAATACGGTCAGGTGTGACCCATCAGTATCTAACATCAGCTCCTTATTGTGACGTGTAGGATCTTTTCTTGCCAGTGTGTCAGACACGGACCTCCATAGACTTTCATCCCATAAACACTGATCTGAATAGAAAGCACCTGCTCTCTGTGCATTTATTCCAAGGACTGGACACTATGTGGGAATCTCTAATCAGAACCCAGTGCAGCTTGTTTATTTATTTAGTTACTTACTTGAAACTTACTGGTTTTAATCTTTTCATGCCATTAATAATTCATTTTTAATTTTAGTTTAAATAAATATACAAATGGAGCAATAAATTAGCCCTTTGAAACCTCTATGTGAGTAATGGCTATATAAATAAACTTGATTTGACTACAATAGCTCAGTAATCACCAGGGTTACCAGTCCTCCTACAGTGTAGATACTGTGACTCTCCGTCCTACCTGTCGCTGCAGCCGGCTCTGACTCTCCTCCAGCTCTGAGATGCGCGCCGTGCTCTTGGTTAAGGCGGTCTGCTGCTGCTGGAGGGAGAGCTGGAGCTGCAGGTTCTGGTCACTGGAGCTCTGACAGTCCCGAACGCTGCTGTGGAACTTCTCCTGCAGAGACAACACCTGAAGAGGGAGGCAGGGGAGCACGGATCAGCTGGGATCTCCAACAATGACAGGAAAGGGGTATAAGGAGGTTTTGGGGGGGGGGGGCAGGATTCCTCCTCTTACTGCTACTGTGCATCAGTGTAAACTCGCCCTGATTCTAGACAAGTCTCTCACAAGTCGCTAATGCTACTGTTCAACACATTGAATAGGATTTTAATAGTGGATTTCTTTCTATGGAGTCTATGTTATGAACATTGTACTTTTGAACTATTAGCGGTTAGCTATTAGCGAGTGATGTTTACGCTACGGTGGCCTGCAAGGACATTCACACGACCATCTCTCAGCTGAGGACGACGCATCACAGCCCCTCGTTATCATCTCTGGGACTTCAATCATGTATCCTGTCTATGTTGGAAAATAATTCAATTGTTGTATATCTGTTCTACTCTATTTTTCTACTTGTGATGACACATATGATGAGGCAATGATACAATATAGAGGTAAAAAAAAATAAGGCAAAAAAAATACCCTTTCTTATCTACTTTTCATTTTGTCATAATTTCCACAAATTTGTCTATTCATTCTCTTTTGTAACTAATGTGTTCACCTTTACAGAGACTTGATGGAAACCCTGTATGTTCTCTAGACACAGCCCTACCTTAACGTTACTCCTCTGCAGCTCATCCTCATAGTTCTTCTTCATGTCTTCCATCTGCTGGAGGCAGGAGTTCAGATCTTCTTTACACCGTGACAGAGACGACTGCAGCTCACACACCTGATGTACAGACACACACATATTCATTCTGTCACACACTCTGTCCTGCTTCCATTGAAATGAATTCTGCTTTAAGTGCTGCTTGATCTACGAACATGCTTGTGTTCAGCTTTATTAATCAGTTCTTTGACCAGACCTTGGCCGCCTGCTCTTTGAGACTCTGCAGCAGCTCCTCATTGTTTCTTTCTTCAACCAACTTCTCCTTTAATGACAACAAAGAAACAATTTGTTTAGAATGTGCTAAATATGCAGTATTTCTACATTAACCAACTATGCACCCAAACTATGGAATGCAATTCTGAAGGACATTAGAGAAGCCTGCTCGCTGAATATACCATATTTAAAATCAAATTAAATTTTTTTTAATCTTAATTGGCCTTTTCAAGGGAGATAGGGTTCTAAACACTAACCCAGAACGTACACGTCTTTATTCCATGGCATTAATTCCATTTTATTGAAATTTTATCATTTCATAGGTGGTCACTTGTTATTGCATCTCCCTCACCCGTTTATGCAATTTTGTTGAAATTTCATTTTATGTCTTGCACTTTTATCTAGTTGAGCTTCTATTAATTATTGTGTAATTAAATGTTAACGTATTTCTTATCTCACCGCTGTCCTAAGCCTGTTTATGCAATTTTTTTCTGTCATTGTATTTCTTGTACTTTTATCTTGAACTTTCACTGGTGTGTGATCAAGTATTAATATATTAATCTCACCCCTTCCTTAATCCTTTTCATGAAACTGTTATTTTATTGTACATTTGTAACTGATGCAAAACACTTTGGGCTACAATTCTTGTATGAAAGGTGTTATACAAATAAAGATTATTAATATATTGTTATCAAAAGATTGTAATAGGGTGCTGAGAGTTCTAATGTCACACCAAAGATTGTTTTCCACAGATATGAACTGAACCCATTCACACACCCAGGGGCTGATGTCTCAGTGAACACATGTGACCACTAGAGGGAGTAGTGAGTCAACCACTCTTACTGAAGACGACCCGCAAACAGTTTATACACTGATGCAGCGGAATGTGATGAGAGTGACGCCTGGTATGTCAATAATGATGAATAATAAAAGCACTGCTGCCACTTCCACCACTGTAAATATCACCAGTGTCAAAGAACAGAGTCTGATGCTGTGATTTCAGCTTCATGTTGATAAAGACATCTAATGAGTCCGATTAATTTTTTTCCCCCCACCGTTTGTGGATCTGCGCCACAGCTTAAACTGACACTTTTCATCAACTTTAGATGATTCTAACTTTCACTAAAGGTTCTAAACATCTCTGACCTGTGTGAGTGTGTCCGCCGTACACTGCAGCAGGAGAAGTGCATTATGCGCCTCGTCTCGCTCCGACTGAGCTGAAATCAGCTCCTGCTCCATTTGCAGAACCCGAGACTGGGCGTCTTGAACCGACAACTGCAGCTGCGTGGAGGAGAGTATATGATTTAGCAGATGATAATTATGCATATTAAAAGGTGCTTTTTAGACGGGGACTTTTTATATGTTGCTCCTGGAGGGGTTCTGGTAGTTTGTTTAGCTGAACTCTGCATGTGAAGCGCTCTGAGATAAGATAGAACTTTATTGATCCCACAACGGGGAAATTGGTGAAATGAGATGACCGTTGCTGTGATTTGGCGCTATATAAATAAACTTTGATTTGATTACACTTCTTTGACTTCGGCAATTCTCACCCTTGACCAGTATCCCATAATATAAAAAAAATAACAGAAAAAAAAACTCAAAAACAAAACAAAAAAAAACAACATGAGCATTTTTCCAAAAAACAAGGTGACACGACGCATAAATCACCACTTCTATCCGGTGCTGCTGCTCCGTGCTTTGCTGAAGGTGTGATTGTTTACACTTGTCCAGAGTTTGCTGGTACTCTCTTTGCTTTTTGCTCATCAGTGACTGGTGATGTTGAAGGGCAGTCGTTTTCCCCTGCAAGTTGATAAAAACAGACAGAAAATTACAGGCTGTAAATTGTAAGCGGTTGCTATGATCTCTGGGGGGGGGGGGGGGGGGGGGGGGGGGGGGGGGGGGGGGGGGGGGGGGGGGGGGGGGGGGGGGGGGGGGGGG
>JAPTHA010000010.1:6040547-6051361 GCA_029814585.1 Gymnapogon annona
TGTGTGCGTGTGTGTTTGGTCGGTTGTCTCTGTTCGTGTCGTGTGTGTGTGTGTTTTGTCTGCTGCCTCTGATCCTGTTGTGTGTGTGTGTGTGTGTGTGCGTGTGTGTTTGGCCTGTTGTCTCTGATCCTGTCATTGTGTGTGTGTGTGTTTTGTCTGTTTCCTCTGATCCTGTTGTATGTGTGTATGTGTTTGGCCTGTCGTCGCTGATCCTGTCATGTGTGTGTGTTTTGTCTGTTTCCTCTGATCCTGTCATTGTGTGTGTGTGTGTGTGCGTGTGTGCGTGTGTGTTTGGCCTGTTGTCGCTGATCCTGTCGTGTGTGTGTGTGTTTTGTCTGTTGCCTCTGATCCTGTTGTGTGTGTGTGTGTGTGTGCGTGTGTGTTTGGCCTGTTGTCGCTGATCCTGTCATGTGTGTGTGTTTTGTCTGTTGCCTCTGATCCTGTCATTGTGTGTGTGTGTTTTGTCTGTTTCCTCTGATCCTGTCATTGTGTGTGTGTGTTTTGTCTGTTGTCTCTGATCCTGTCATTGTGTGTTGTGAATGTCATCTTGTAGTGTATGAATGGAACTGTAATATTGTCCAATGAAAAATCTAAATAACATAATAAAAGAGAGAGCGAGAGTGAGAGAGCGAGAGCTGAAGCTCCGCCCCTTGCGTTGTAGCCCACGTGATGTAACAGCGAACACAGATCAAGAGAGAGAGAGACGCGCCATTTTTTCTCATGTAATATGAGTGGTGGGGAGAAACACAGGACGTCTGAAAAATAATAATTAATTCATTAATTTGTTAATGAATTAATTAATTCAATAAAGAATTGAAAATAAAAATTAAAGCCTAAAAAGGTTGGAATTAAAAAAAAATGAATGAAATGTTATTTACATTAACCAAATTAAAATGTGAATGAATTGAAATGAAAACCACATTAAAATGAATTTTAAAAATAACCCTAATAACAAACATCTGCACCGCAAAACATTTCCCGGATGAGTCACATTGTGGTGATGGGTGGTTTCACTTCCTGTACGCAGCTGTTTGGACTGCGGTCGTCAACAAAACGTGTCGCTGAGGTCTTGCGTTACTTCACAGAGCGCCGGCTTTAGCGGCGGCCATGTTTGAAAATAAAAAAAAAAAATAAAAAAAAACTTTTTTTTTCACCGCGATTCCAAACAATAAATAAATAAATAAATCAACAAACAAACAAACAAACAAACGTGTGTTGGCGTAAATCTTAACGTCCCACGCCTGGAGGAAAGTGTTGAATTTGCAACGGCGGGAAACGGTGTTATTTATTTTTTCTTTTTTTCTTTTTTTTGGGGGGTTTTTTGTTTTGTATGGATTGAAATGGGCCGTTCATTTGCTTTTAAACAGCAGTGATTCAGCGTCAGCCCGAGGTCCGACACTGGCCGACAGATGGACGCAGCTGTTTGCTGTTGAATGCATCTGTTCTGTGGCGGCGCCGCGCGGATGGCGGGATCAGTGCTGGCGCTGCAGATAACGATGGCGATGGCGCCACCTTCATATCCCCCCCCCCACCCCTCCCCGCTGGGATGTGTTGTACCTGGAGCTGATTCTCTAGCTCGGTATTCTTCAACGCAGCCTGACTGTAGGCAGACGTCTTCTCCTGTAACTGTTTTTCCAGCGCTGCCACACGTGCACTTTTTCTTTTTAACTGCAGAGAAGAAAGCACAGGGAAACGGTAAGAGTCTGTAAATGTCATTAATGCTACGTAAAAAAAAAAGCCTGGCAGAAAATGCACATAACTACAAAAACAACAGAAAGATGGAATGACAATGGAGATGAGGCAAAAAGATCATAGTCAGTTTAAAATGACATTTTTTCACCTAAAATCTGAAATGTACCAATATTACATTAAGTATAACTATTCTATTCTATTATACCTCACTGTTCTATTATACCTCACTATTTTAGTATTGAAACAATGATTAACTGACTACCTCACCAACCGCCCACAATATGTGAGGCCCCCAGGCTGTGTGTCGGACACTGTTCTCTGCAGTGTAGGAGCCCCCCAGGGAACGGTACTGGGGCTATTCCTCTTTGCCCTCTACAGTGCAGACTTTTCGCCCTCCTGTCATCTACAGAAGTTGTCTGATGACCCTGCCATCGTCGGCCTCATCAGAGAACTCATCCGGGACTAGGTGGGCTGGTGTCGGCAAAACCACCCCCATGATCAATGCCAGCAAGACTAAGGAGCTGGTTGTGGATCTTCGTCAGCGCCCCCACGCACCCCTATCACCAGTGAACATTCAGGGAAGGGACATAGAGATGGTGACACCTTATAAGTACCTGGGTGTTCGCCTGAACAACAAACTGGAGTGGGCTCATAACACCGACGCCCTCTACAAGAAAAGACAGAGCAGACTGTATCTGCTCAGGAGGGTGAGGTCCTTTGGGATGCGGGGGCTCTCCTGAGGACCTGCTACAACTCTGTTGTGGCACCTGCCATATTCTATGGCATGGTCTGCTGGATGAGCAGCATCACAGCAGCTGACAGGAAGAGGCTGGAGAAACTGATATAGAAGGCCCAGCTCCATCCTGGGATGAACCTCTGGACCCTGTGGAGGAGGTGGCGAGGAGGAGGTTGACAGCCAAGCTGGCCTCCATCTTGGTCAGAGACTCCCACCTCCTCAAATACACACTGACTACACTGGAGTTCCATTAGTGACAGACTCAGACACCCTAAGTGTGCAAAAGAGAGGTATTGCAGGTCGTTCCTTCCTGCAGCTGTCAGGTGTTATAACAGGAACTGACAGAAACTGACATCAAAACTGCCACTATTAATGTGCAATTACCTACCTTTTTCTTGATCTTGATCTTTTTCTTGATCGAATAAAGGTACATCTAATCTAATTTAATCTAATCAACATCTGGTCATTTTAATACAGAATAAATTATATATAGACTTGATATTGGCAGTGCATAATAATAACCAGCATTTTCCACTGCTTTCGTCTGTGGACATAGTGTCTACAACGTCTATTTTTCCCACCTGACAAAAAATCTTCAAAATACATTAAAGAAAGATAATATGTATGTCATGGACCTCCTCCATATACAGGGCCACTGAAATCAGTGTATACTATGGTTATGTGGATACTATCTGTACACATGTTAAATCAGTTTTATGGGTTTTAAGCTAATAATGAGTATTGAAACTGCGTAACAAGGGACATTGTCATTATAGAATAAATCTATAAAATCATAGATAGGCAAAAATGAAAATGCACACAAGCCTGTCCTTCTTAAGCGATTTATATTATTATTAATAGTATTATACTGATACTATTAGGAATGTTAAAGAAATAGATTCATTTTGAGTTAAATTACAGTCACCCCAGATGCCTTTTTTTTCCAAGTCCATGTCCCATTAATTCACCTTTAAAAACAGTAAAATCCTCCTAAATTGTTTTTTTTGCATAAATGCGTGTACACAATACATTCCAAAGGTTTGAGCAATGGACAAATACATCCTTATTTTTAGTATTTGAAAATTGATCTCTTGAAAAGTCTTCTTTGTCAGTGACAGTTTATTTAGTCCCGTTCTTGTGTATTTAATGTGCACGAGTACGGATTCACGTGCGCTTTAGCTCTACTGTTGCATTGTGGGATACGTGTAATCAAACAGTTCAAAGTCTGTTTGTTCATTCATGTTTCCCGTATTCATGTGCACATTAAATACACAAGAGCGTGATTAAATAAAATGTTACTATCTCTGTTGTTCACTGCAATTAAATGCCTGTGAAGGATGTTGTGAAAAGGGCTGAGGGACGTGATGGTCGTTACGTCTTTCTCCGTGTCCGTGGCCTGGCTGACTTTGCCCATCAGCTCGGTGTGGAGGCTGTGGTAGTGGGAGGCTCTCTGGGCCATGGAGCTCTGCAGGGAGGAGATCTCCTCCTGGGCTCTGCTCAGACGCTCCTGAAGCCTCTCCACCATCCGACTGTGTTTGGTCCGATCGGCCTCCACCGACTGTAACGCTCGCAGCACGTGCTGGTAGCCCTCACCTGCACACCGGAAACACTGCCGTTAGTTTATTATTTAAAGCAGGACGAGTGGAGTCTTCACATGGGAAAAATGGATGCATGACAAAAAAAAAAAAAAACTACCAAAATTCTGCATCTGCTTGAAGAATTAGAGAAGTAGGAAGGTCACACAAATAATCAAACAGGATTTAGTCAATTATTTCATTAAATTCAATGGGTTAACTAAGTTCCGAATATTGAATTCACAATTTAGGTCTAAAACAATTCTAAACCTGACCTGAGCTCTTTTATTTCTGATTTTAAATGTCACATTGGATCTACAGTCCACTTTAGGAGTTATAGCCCACATTCTCCACTGTATTACACAGTGGACATAAAATACACAAGCGGATGACAAAATTAAATATTACAATCTCTGCAAATAACTTCATTTCAATTTCATCTATTTATCTGTGATATTTCAAACAAATATCAAATAATAAAATCATACATAGATTCGATAGAACTTTATTTATCCCACCAGGGGGAAATGTGTGCATGTAATGTATATAACATTGTGTATAGGTATATAATATGTTGTGATATCTAATTATTTCAATACTGTATAGTGGTTTGGTGACCGTACTGTCAATCCACTGAAATCATCCAGATTATGATGTGGTTCACTCACTCAGGGCTGGTTAGTGTTACCTGGCTTCAGCTGCAGTGTGTGTGCAGCTCCTAAATAGTCGACTGGGGGCAAGAGGCAGGGTTTAACGCAGAGGGATCCATTACCATCCTGTCGTCAAAAAAACAAAATATGACAATAGATTAGATATACCTTTATTTGTCCCACTCAGGGAAATTCCAGGTTAGAACCGCACAATAATAGATTACAGCACACAAAAAATTCTCAAAAATATAAAAGGACAATTGTGCGACCAGATAAAAAAGTAGGTCATTGTAAATTAATTGTCAGTATTATGTTTTTATGTATTATGTCTGTCAGTTCCTGTTATAGCAGCTGTTCACTGTTAACACCGATGTGCAGTATTTTCACCGTTTATACCGATGTATTTTCATTGTTTATAGTACTGTTTACACTGATGTGCAGTGTTTTTCACTGTTTATAGTACTGATTACACTGATGTGTAATACTTTCACTGTTTATAGTACTGTTTACATTGATGTGTCATATTTACACTGTTTATAGTACTGTTTACATTGATGTGCAGTATTTTCACTGTTTATAGTACTGTTTACATTGTTACTTATTTATTTCTTATTTATATTGACTGTGTGTGTTGTCACCTTGCACTGCTGGCTTTGAATTCACTTCAGCAATCTTGCACTTTTGTATTTTCCATATTTATTTTGGGTTATCACATTTCGTTACCAGATTCATTGTGTGTGTCTGTGTAATGACAATAAAGGAACTCCAAGTCTAAGTCTAAGTCTAAACATGGCAACCATGGAAACGTGTCGACACTCATTTCTCAACGCTAAAGAGGGAATGTGTTTGTTTCTATGGGACAAAAAAACACTTAGTATATTCAATTCAAATGAAGGTATTCTGCTATAAACGTCGTGTATTAAAACTTTACTGATGTAAATATAATTAATATTGTATTCCAAGTGTGAAAAGTAAAAAAGTAGTCCTTGTGCAGTAAATGTACACGGTTACATTACTATTACTGGATCATTTTACTCCCACATAAATACATAGGTAACATTTTACAGTTGTAGATGTTTATCGACAAGGTCAATATAAGTACTATACAAACTGTGGGAAGGTTAATCTACAGCAATGCGTCGTATACAGTATAATAACATCATCATAAATGTGTAATATCGTTGTCATGTGAGTAATGTACATTTCTTAAAAACAAAACGAAGTCGACTCCAGTGTTCAGAAACACAAGCCAGGTTTCAGCTTTAATAAAACAATTTTCCAGCAAATCCTGTTTTTTTTTTTGTAAGGATTGATTTTGTTAAACCATAAGGAGTACTTTGATGATGATTTCTTTCGGCTTTTTCCTTTCCGGGGTCACCACAGCAAATCCAATTCACATATATGATCCTTCTGTTTATGTCAAATATTGAACAAATTTTGAGATCTGTGGATTTTATTGGAGAGAAAGAAGACGGAAAACCAAAATTCTGAAATGTGCAAATGTAGTGATGTAGAAGTATTAATGACATGATAGGATATGATACAACAGGTCATTAATGTCTCGTTAGGAGAAACCTCTTTGCAGAAAACAAACATAAATACAAACAAACATAAACCACAGCAATAAACAAACATACAACTATATATATACACAAAAACAAACCACAGCAACACACAATTATACATCTATACATACACACACCCACAAACATAAACCACAGCAATAAACATACACATCTATATACACACAAATATAAACCACAGCAATAAACAAACAGACATCTACACATACACAAACCCCAACAATAGACAAATATACATTTATACACACACATATACATAAACCGCGGCAATAAACAAACATGCATCAATACATACACTATACAGGCAGCTATCAGGTGCTACAACAGAAACTGACAATTTATGTACAAAAACCCACTTTTTCTTGATCTTGTTGCACAACTGTCCTTTCCTTTTATGTTTATATATTTCAGAATCTATTATGTGCTGTAATCTATTATTCTGCTGCTGTAACCTGAAATTTCCCCGAGTGGGACAAATAAAGGTATATCTAATCTAATGTAACCTAATGCACACAAACCACTCTAAAACTCTAAATGTGGAAAATTCATGCTCTTCAAATTTGTAAAGTGTAGCGCTCTTGGGCCGCAGTGGAAGCCACGAACCACAGCTGAGTGTGTGTGCTGCTCACCTCTCGTAGATGCAGCAGGGCCAGTATACCCTCCAGGCTGCTCAGCTCTGCCTGGACCTGCTGAGCCTCCCTGTGGGTCTGGGCCATCCTGTGCTCTTGGTTCCGTAGATCCTCCAGCTCCTGGCGCAGGGAGATCAGCTCTCTGCAGTCCGCCGCCCGTTCTGCCAGCTGCCGCTCCAGGTGACACGCTTTCCGCCCGGCCTCCTCCAGCTGGGCCTGGAGGTGTGAGCGGTCAGACGCCCAAGCCATGGCCTGTTTCACCTCCTCCTTCATCTGGCTGAAGAACGCAGAGGACACATGTCAAAGAGGAGACTCTAAGGACTTAAAGACGTTCTAACATTCTGTAGTTGAATTCTCTTTACAAATATAAAAAAAGGGATTCATTCACTAACTTTTTGCTATTTTTACAAAGTTTCTGACACTTACCATCATTTCCCTGCTTTGGAATTCATTTGTAGGCAAGAACTGAATCTATACACATTCAAGAGCACAGTTGCTAAGAGAACTCAGGTATGAGCAGCTATTATACTGCATTATAAACTTATACTAATAGTAGTGTGGTTTATTTTCTCTGTATCTGGAGCAACATATGATACTGTAATTAACCATGTTTTTCCACAGGATTTATTATAAAACAAGATTGTATTTCAGCCTTTTATAGTCACTGACAGAGCACAGACACACTTCATACTTCTCTTAGGACTTTTCAGAGAAACTGAGTGTAAACTTAAAAAGGATGTAATACTCAGTTATATGTTCAGGGCCACTTCACCAAAAAAAAAAAAAGACTAAACAAATAAATGACATCGTACATTGCCTAATTCGGCTAAGAGTGGCCAGAAGCAACGTCTGCATATGAAATGTGACTTCATTGTCGGACTACGTACCTAATTGATTCACTCTGCTCTTTTGTTTTTCTCTCCATCAAAGAACGCTTCAGCTCCAACTCTACGTTTTCTCTCTCACGCTCAAAGAGGCTTTGTTTTACTTTGGTCTCACTCTCCATTAACTGAAAAACAAATACAAACAGGTTTGACAGGTGCAAATAAAATTGCTATAATTAAATCCATTAAAACACACCTTACCTTCTTCAGCTTAATGGATATTTTTGCTTTGTAATCATCGAAGGCTTCTTTCAGTTTCTCTGCATTTTCAAGTGCTTGGTTCCTTTGTTGTTCAACTCTGATAAAGTAAAAAAAAAGGGAAAATAGTATTGCTTAGTATGTACTCTGTCATTATACAGGTTAAAATGTTAATTAACGTTATTATCTATGTAGGAAAAATCAGTCTCTACCTTTAAACCATCTTTACACACACATAGTACTAGGCATTGGCATTAGCATGCTATCACAGAGGACAACTAACCAACGTGCACCTGCTTTTAATGGTAATGAAAACCAAGGAAACAGTTCTATTGAATAGAGTGTGTTCAATAGCATTGTACTGTACTGCGTAGCAGAGTCATTTCTTATTCAGTCTACTCAAAGTGTTTCAAGATCCCCTATTGTCATGTTAAGAAATCCTACAATACTCTCTCTATAAGCAATATAATTTCATACTGATGGGTTGTTATATATTTAAAAAACTTCATTTAACTCATTAAATGTGTTTAAATGCCATCTCAAGGGTTTAAAATGAAAAAAAAAAAACTTTCCCTTCATTAGTTTAACTACTTTAGGGGTGAAAGTGGATTTATAAGGTGCGACATGATGAAATTAAATAAATAAAAGGTATAGTATGTTTTGATGCACAGTCCTAAATCCGGTCATCACCGTTTGTTGAGTGCGCGTTTGGTGTCCAGCTCATCTCTGAGGGCGTTCAGCTCCTCACTTAGAGTTTCCATCACCATTTCACTGTGGGCGAATGCTTCCTGGCTACAGTCTGCCCTCGATTCTGCTGCCCTGGAAAAATCAAAGCAAGGAAGAAATGTTTTAATGAGGAGAAAAGTGAATCGTTAAAGCCACAGTCCAACGTGATGAAAACGTGCAAGCTGGGTAAAAGTCTATGTGGCCCCAGAGTATGACAACCAGTAACATCGCACCCTTGTATAATCCTGGTATCAATTCATTGTTTTATGTCTATGAGGCTAAAATAGACTAGTGTGTAAAGTGGATAAATATGTTTAGGTCAAGAGATTACTTTAGTTGTTTGGCTTGAGCCACCAGCTCAGTTTCCAGATGATGAATCTGTTCATGCATGTCAGCCACACTGTTTTTCGATCCAACCCTGGCACCAGGTGGGTGGCCCTAAAGAAACAATTAGAAAAGAAAATGTATTAATATATATTTCCCACTGTAATTATGTGTCACAGGGGTGGACTATATAACACCCAGCAGTTTGGGCCCCTAAAAACATGATCTGGAGAATTCTAAATCAATAAATTATTGTTAAAAGAAGATTTTTTTCAATCTATTCTGTCATAAATCAAGTATTAAATGCGGCCGTCGCAGATGTTTCTGACCAGATTCAGAGAAACAACAATCAAAGATGTCCTTTGATTGGCAGTTACATTATGGACAGAATTCTTGCTTTTGCAAAAGAGAAAACAATATATACTTTCCATATATTTTCACCTAACATTCAAATGGACTACAATTACGACCGATAGAAACCAAATATAAAATATTACTTAATACTATGAACTTCATTAAACGCAATAACAACAAATGAGGGGTAAATCAGGTGCTTTTGGGCTTTGCCCCTCATTTCTGACCATAATAAAGTGAGTTCTGCCAAAAGTCATGGTGGAATTCAAACACTGATCGGCAGCAGAATTAAGTTTTCAATTACTGTAAATTTTTATTTTAAAAATTGGGATTTTAAATCACCTGACTTTGGGAAGTGCGCATTTCCAAGTCTTCAAGTTCACTGATAAACTGTTCATCCTCCAGAAACAGACAGGCGTTCTCCTGACGGACAGATTTCATCTTCCTCCTTGAGGGGAGAGAATCCATCTCTACTGACCCGGTCTTCACTGAGCCAGACTGAAGAGGAAGAAAATCAGTGTATCTTTGTGATAAGGGGACAATTTTAAGAACTTGAGTTTGCCCAAAAAAATTTTTTTAACACAAATACATTGTATGTTTTAAGTCATCTCTTTCTTGGTTTTCTAGAGTGTTTTACATGATCAAAGAAACGTTTTAGAAATGTAAGTTACCAACTGGGCGCAGAATGCATCAGATGTTGACAAATATACTTAATGTGAATGAATGAATGGATGGATGAATGAATGAACGAATGAATGAAACTTAGCAAATTTAAGGCTATAGAGAGGTTCAACCTGTAGTGATCTCACCTCTTTTGTTGGACCAGACTCTGCACGACTCCGTCAAACGTAGCAGATCCCTTATATTTCTTAAATTACACACATATTCAGTCAAAGTGTCCTCGTCCTCAAACATCACAACAGTGTACGTGTCGTCAAACTATCTTCCGGTCACTCATCTCAACAACTGACTGTTACCTGAGGCTAACTTAATCGCTAAGATGCTTCAGCGCCTTTTCCTACTTGTTTGAACACCTGCAAAGCTACATAACTAATTTATAGCCGTAATATGAAGTGAGCATTTTAAGTTTAGTGACACTGAGCATAGCATTGTCAACTAGCTAGCACAATTAGCTAAATGTAAACAAAGATGTTCACCGATTCAACAGGTGGCTAATGAGTGCCACAATATTGTCGCAAATCAAAATACCCTAGGGAATTGTCAGGCAATGAAGTCTCGTGAATGTCTCCTGAAATAATAAATACCCTCTTGCTTTGTCGAGGAGTCAAGAAAGTTAAAAACCCTCAAAAGAGCTTTCTGTTCACTGTAAAGCCATGGTAGCTAAAACGGTTTGTAATTTTAGTCCCCGCCCACAACCCCAACAACGGCTCCTCTGATTGGATGAGAAAGTTGTCTCACAAAATGACTGGCTCGTTCCTCATGGGGCGGGAACATTGGCGCCTG
>JAPTHA010000010.1:6051870-6064430 GCA_029814585.1 Gymnapogon annona
ATAGATAGATAGATAGATAGATAGATAGATAGATAGATAGATAGATAGATAGATAGATAGATGGATGATAGATGGATAGATGGATGGATAGATGGATGGATAGATAGAGATTGATAGATGGATAGATATAGAGATAGATGGATGGATGGAGATAGATAGATGGATGGATCTATCTCTAGGTGGATGATAGATAGATAGACAGGCACAGATATAGATAGGTAGGTAGGTATAGATAGGTAGATAGAACACAGCAATGATTGAAAATATCAGCTTTTATTCTGTAGAAAAAAAAAGGTTCAAAAATAAAACGTCACCCTATACAGTGATGTATAAAATGTGATATGACGAATCTCAAGAGACAAAAGCAGACGTTTACTCGTATGATCTTTGGCTGAAGGAGCCTGCTGGGAGCCAACGGTGCAGCACGACTGGAGAGAAGCTTAGAACACAACTGCCTTTAAATGAAGAGGTATTAATGTCAAAAAGGTCTGCTCATTTTTTTACGAGTGTGTTTGTCTCGGAGTCGCAATAAGAGAAACATCGCCAAAAAGCAAACTGACAGAATATTTACCTCTTGCAACTAAATACAGCACATAAGCTTTCCAGTGATTGTTTTGTATCTCAGTATGAACAAGCGAAAGAAAACCAAAAAAAAGCAGTGAAATGAACAATTTTGCTCTATAAAGACAACTGCTTACAAAGTTAATATATTTGACAGAGAACATACGAAAATACTGACCATCAATGTAAATAACTTACAAAAAAAAACACCTGTCTTGCTTGCCTATACAGTTCAGTGAAGTATTTGGCCCGATCCTGAGTGTGTCAACTACATGGGTAAAAAAAAAAAAAATAAGAAAAAAAAAGTTATTTATTACGTCGGATATGTTGCACCTTAAAAATAATCAAGCTACGAATCCTTGTCATAAAATAACTGACCGACTCATTTCCAGGCCTTAAATTGCATAGGCAGCTTGAAAAAAAAGAAAAAAAAAGTTCTGAAGTCGCGTTGGATAAACCTTTTTTAGTAGCACTTTGTTTTAAATAACTACCAGATATATATAGGAAAAAAAGTAGGTCCTTAAGGAATTTTAGTAAAGTCAAAATCAAAATGTGTAAAGGGATATTTAGTTAAGATAAAATAAGGGGGGGAAATCTTTAAAACAGGCACGTTTAACAATGGCGATAACTTATTAAGCAATTTAGGAATATTTCTATACTGAAATTACACGTTACTGGGAATGTTATTTTCAGACTTCCCTTGGCATCACGGCCATGTTTGAAATGTTACATTGGAACTAAGATGAGCGTTGCGTCGTCAGCAAATCCTTACATTTTTTACTCTCCAAGCTGAACTGGTAAGTGCAAAGCAATCCCATGACTGACGATGGAGGAGGAAAAAAAAGCAATAATAAACGGGGTATAATTCTAAATACAATAAACATTTGCAGCAGCACTTTCTTGTCTCGTTTTCTTCTCACAGACTGTTCACAAAAGGAACACAAGTCAACAGGCCAGAATACAGACAAGTAACGGATTAAAGTAAAACCAAACTGCCCGGTGCCTCGCCAAGAGGTTTATGTTGTGTTTTCCCTTTAATGTGTCACCTGTCTGTGTGTCTGCCCAAGGCAACATAAAGTCCTCGCAGCTGGGACTGGAGTAGGAGGGAACACTGCTGTGAACGAACACGTTGACGGAATCTGGTGAGAAAATAAATGATGGAATATGTTTGTTCTGTCACTTTTCAACGCAGTAATAAAAGTCACGTCAAATCTTCAGCCAAAAACTTCCCTCCTGCTCCTCCTCTTCTAGTATCATTTAATACCTACATTCGGTTGGAAAAACTGACAGCTTCAAACTCTTAATAGTTTGAAAACAAAAGCATATCACTGGATTTGGAAAAAAAAAACAAAAACAAAAAAAAGCACATCATTTAACAGTTCACTGAAAGCCTACAGGTGCAGTGCAAGGTGGGAGGGGGGCTTCTGTAAACACTTAAATCAGATGTTGAACTGGTGTAACACCTTATTCCAACGACAACTGGATTATAACCTTTAAACAAATGAGAAGAAAGGATGGGTCATTGTAAGATAACCAACCCAGACTGCAGTCAAACAGTATTATTAACCGACAGAAACCTGGGTTCAATCTAAACTATATTTTTAAAAAAAACATAAAACAAAAAAAAGCATATATCAGTTAATGCTCTGAGTACAGGCTGTCTGCACGTGTCCGTAGCGCAGCCATCGGCGTTTGTACATGCTAGCAAAAGTCTTAGGAGGCGGTGACTCCTTCCCACTCCACCAAGTACTGGACTTTCCCGTCCAGGGTGACTCGTCGGGCCAGGACTTTGTACTTTTCCCCACAGGCCAGCCGTCCTGCGGCTCCAAAATAGCTGCTGATGGAGCTCCTGAGGTGGGACAGCTGGCTGTTCGGGTCCATACCGTGAACTATGTCTGTGGAGGGGAGCCCTTGGAGGGGGCTAAGCATCTCCGTGGCTGGGGGATTTGGCTCTACGTTGCTGGGAGGCAGGATCTCGGGGTTAGGGGGCTGCAGGGCTCGTCGTGGCCGCCCGCGTTTCCTTTTTAACGGCGGAGGAGAAACAGGCATGATGCAGGCAGTGCTGCGGGTCTTACTGGAGCTACAAAGGCTGGAAGGAAGAGGAGGAAAACGGGAAGGAAATCAATTATTCAGGAGGAAAACAGCAGTATATGTTTGAGCAGGATTCAATTGCTTACATAATGGATTAGATTTATATTGTGCTTTTCTATAGTGATCCATTACTCATTCACTCTCATGATAGAAGTGGAATCTTGTAGCGTTGAATTCTGTCCAGTGCTGTGTAACGTGTGTCATTATTAGTTTAGATTAGATCCCTTTATTAGTCCCCTACAGGCAAATTTCAGGTTACAGCAGCACATATATGACAAGACACACAGAGAGATACTGCAAATATGATAAAAAAATAAGAGCAAATCCTAATAATATAAATATGTAAATAGAAATAACAAAAGAACAGATTGAGTGCAACAGCAAAGATCAATAAAGAGACATTATCAGATATATAGTAATATACAGTTATATAGTTATACCCTTATTGTTATATAGTAATATACAGACAGTTACATAGAGTTATATAGTAATATAGTGTTGTGTAATAATTATAGTAACTAATAATTATAATAATAATAATTAACATGACTATGAATACGTGAATTATGTGACTCCATGTGTATTCATACAATACGCAAGGAGGAACAGCAGGTGCACAAGGACATAACTGCACATGAACAGGACAGTGGGTTTCGAACTGCCAACTCTTCACTTATTGGACGACCCACTCTGAGCCACAGGGTGTTATATGCAACATGTGCCTCACATCCATGCATCCAAAACAGTGAAAAAGTTTACAATTATTAAAATTATTATTATTATTAGAAATATTAATTATAAAATCTGTAATTTTGTGACTGTCGACACGTAGACCATCAGGGAAGAGTTTACGGGTAACAATGACCTACTGAACTTGTTATATTCAAATAACATTAACGGGATCGCTTTTTAATCTGCTGTTTTCAGGCGTTTTTCTTTTATGCAAGGGAGATGCCACATTGCAACAGCATGTGCAGTCTGATAAATGTAGTTTTTTCCCCAGAAGGCACTAAAATTCATGAGTTGGACAAAGTTAATAATCAATCTATTTCTGAGATCTGTCCGATTCAAAGTTTATCCACATGTTCATTCATTTACCAAACTGTTTAATACTCTCTGGCTTTTACTGAGGTTTCAACAGTTTTTGTTTGCGATTTTCTCCAAGTTATTTTGGGGGTGTAGGTCTTCACTCAAAAGGAGGGTGGACAGGACAGGGAAGGTTGTCCATTTATAAAATGGATAACTCCCCTTGATGCCAATTTGTCTTCTGTAACATGGTGCCACACAACACAGATCTAAAACCTCAAATTCAAAATGTCTGGAATGTGAACTATTGTATGGAGCTGTGGTAAACGTAAATAAAAAAAAAACAAAAACAAACTCAACACATGCACATCACACAGACCTGGACTGTCTGGAAATGCTAGTTGAGGTAGTTTCAGTGGTACTCAGGGTTCCTATTGATTCCACATCTGAGGTCCGACAAGACAGCAGAGATCTTTCAGTTCTGGTGTTGATAAAAAAAAAAAAAAAGATGAATAGGGGCAAATCAACAGCATTACACACAATGAAATAAAATAGCACATTAAACAAATTAGGCCTGTACATTTATTATGATTATGTAATCAGAGCACTTTATGAAAATCTTTAATCACTTACAAGCAATTAATTTTAAACATTCAGACTTTTTCAGAGGAAATAGTCTGAAAAGTCTTGAGCATGACAAAACTATCATGTGATCTAATTGCTAACTGAACATTCAGGTGTGAAGAACACAATGAAAACATGACAAAGTTTACCACAGTTGCTGACTTACTTGATGGAGGCTAAGTGATCCAATGAGTGGGGCTCTAGGGGCTTCCTCATTTCCTGTCAAAGGATAATTCAAAACCGTTATTTCCCAAGGAGTTTCTTTATAACAAACACAACAGAACCACATCCAGCCACGGTTGGACTATGATGCCAAAATACCTTTGTAAGCCCAGAAACTATGTGCACAACCAGGTCCCACCCACTATAAAACACACCTGGGACAAGAGTTCACTGGAGCGCTGAGGTGTAGCGAGAGTCTCCAGAGAATGGGATTGTTTCCTCTTTTTTTTCTTTTTCTTCTTCTTCTTCTCAGTGCCGTTGGTTAGAGAACTGCAATTTCTGAAGCAGCAGCAACAACAACAACAGCAAAAACATTTGTTTCAAAACAGTTTGACCAGTAATGACAGTTGCATGATAATAACAGTCACACATGATGACACACATTACACAGCGCATGAGAAAATCCAACACTATGAGATGCAAGTCGGATCATATTATAATCACTCGACTGCTATTTATTATGACAACATTTGACCAACAAGCTTTACAAATCCAAGTCGTCACAGTGGTGAATGTCTCCAGACATCGACACAGGACTCCTGCACAATTTCCACTTTCAAACTCCCATCCTTTGAAATGTTTCGTAGATTTTTCAGACAGTAATTCAGGTCTAAATCCAGAATTTTCTATTTTAGAAAACAGACTAAGGGACATAATACGGATTTTAAAAAAAATCTATTCTGTTGTCTTTTTGTTCATCACATCAAATTTCTTCTTGTTCCCTGTATGACAATAACCCTGTGTACAGCCCTTGCAGTCGTACTAAAGTACTGATAAGCCATTTAAAGCCAGATATAATTGACTCTCCCAGGTTTTTTTTTTTTTTTTAAATCTCAGCTCTTTGATGTTTGAAATATGTGCTTTCTCCTTCCAACTGGAAAGGCTGGCTTTTCCTGTGGGCTTACATGCCTTCACTAGGCTGAAAACCTGTCGACCAGCTCAACTGTCTACGACACACACGAATCGCCACAAATAAATGGATGGGAAATGTTAGATCTGGAACTCGGCCCAATTCCAAATCAATTTTAAGGAAAACCATCTTTACAAAACCCGCATCAATGTCTGAATGGAGTCGTATGAAAATAACACTGGACTCAAAAGTGTCATTAGCATTAAGGTGACTGTTGTGATAAAGTCCTTTCCCCAGGTGTCGAGTCTGACCTCATTCCAGACCGGCCTTTACTGGACTTGCATCCTTTGATGGTGATCTCGTGTGACGCCCTCTCCATCATTCTGCTGCTCGGTTCATCAGAGTTAGGGGGCGCCGGCGGGAAACGGATCCTCAACCCAAACAAGTGTTTCTTTTTCTTCACCTCTTTTCCTGACATGAACCTGATTAAACAAATAAACACCCCATTACCAACACCGACTTGAAAAAGAAAGAGAGTCAGGGAGTAAAACGCCAAAGACTTAGGTAATGGATGAATAACTTACATGCTGTTGTTGTTATTTAGTGCCTCCAGAACATTTTCAAATCGCTCTGATCTTGGAGTGTTAGCAAGCTACAAGAGGACG
Organism: Gymnapogon annona; assembly: GCA_029814585.1. NCBI lineage: Eukaryota > Metazoa > Chordata > Actinopteri > Kurtiformes > Apogonidae > Gymnapogon > Gymnapogon annona. The sequence continues at coordinate 6,057,910 of JAPTHA010000010.1, forward strand.
ACACAAGAGAAACAGGATGCATGTGATCTTCAAGGCTCCTCTGAACTAACGTGGACATTCAGGTACTCCTTTCTCTAGACAGCTGTTGTGTGAATGAAGTGTAATTCTCTACCAACAACAATGCGTAGAAGATGACTAAAGGCTAAAAATGCAGACGGAGCAGATTTTCACTACACAGTCATTATGTGTGTGCCCACAGCCACGCTGTGTCTCACCAAATGTGAAGTGCTTACCTCCCCCAACTGCAGCAGCTGCCAATTGTCGTTGATGTAAGTCATCAGGTCCATCTCGGAGTCAAAATACTTCTTCTTGTGGATCACACTCAAGTTGTACAGGCTGAGATGGACAACATCCTCCCTGCAACACGTCGCGCATTTTGCATATTTAGTCTGGTATCACAAATATGTGTATGTATGAAAAAAAATGGGGAAATCCCAAGCTTGTTTAGTTTATCAAATAATGTACTATTTAAAGGAAAACTTGATGTGTGTATGCGTGTTCAACTTCAGCACAAATTAAGTCTACATATTTGTGTATCTTTATCTCAAGTCTTTCTTACCATCTGAGGGGCAGACGGTTGAGGTACTCCGGTCCACCATTGCAAACAGAACATATGAACAGATAAAACCTAAAAATACATAAATACAAAAATAAACCATTAAAATAATATAATAAATAATAAAACAACATATCTCTTACTGGGGAAGAAAAACAAAACCCTATGTGCGAATCCACTTCCTCTAATGAGTCTAAAATTTTAAGTCAGTTTAGGGCTCCATTATCCCACAATATAGTCCAGATACAATGACGGTGATTATTACTAAACAATGAACCTGAATGAAGGAGCTCAGTTGTTATTGTTGGCTACAGTTTAATGCACTCTACTTTGTTCACTTAAAATTAGAACAGTACTTAATCTGACCACTTGATCAATGATTGCATGTCTTTTCATATTATTTGATTTTCATGGCTGGAGCAGATATTCATGTTCATAAAAAAAAACATTTCTGGGCAGATTTGGAAGTCAACACATTTTTCAGGAAGTGATTGCTAATGAAAGAAAGACACAGTGGCACTAGTCTAAAAACCATTGAGAAAACTTAAAAGCAAAGCGGTACAAGCGGCCATTGCACTCATGTTGACGTGATTAAGAACACATCTCTAGTCAAATGTACAGTTTTCATGCAGCGTGAATAAAGAGTGGTAAGATTACTTACCTATCTCCATAGAGCATGGGCATCTGTAAACAATGGAGACACGCCTCGTGGAACCACTGCTCACACCTGTTACACTGCATCATCTTCAGGTACCAGCTACGATCAAAGATGAACAGAAACGAGTTATAGACTAGGTTTATGTCACATGTATCTAATCTGGTGTTGTTACTTACTCTCCCGGGCCTCCACAGTAGCAGTAACACTGCTGGATGTTGGTCTTATGGCCTTGGTCCCACACCAGTTCGTTCAGAGCGTATGGGAAGGACAGGTGCAGCTCTGTGTGCTGCAGATCCTCTGGTTCCTCATAGCTCTTACTATTCACTCCCCTTCGATGTGCACTCCCCCTCTGTAAACCCACATAAAAATAAACACAACGCACAATTACCTCAGCATAAAGCCCTGCCTACAGATGTGGTATTTACGTGTTACACCGCATTTACCAAAGCCTTTAGAGTGGCTACAGTTAAAGCAGAACAATAGAACAAGTGCATTTGAAATGCGAGTACGAGTTGTACCTTGGGCATAGATGTAAGCTCACACTCAGAGCAGAGCCACTTGTCATCCGAGTCAATGACAGTAGCGTCAATAATGGGAGTGTGGCACAGCTGATGGTAGCCTAAAAGATAATAACAAAGAAAACAGCTATATCTTTAGAAATTCTGTTAACCACTAAATATTAAAGCACAACATAGATCATTAAAAAATAAAAGACACAAGGAATAGTGTTTACCTAGAGTAAGACAAAAACAATGGACTTGGGATTAAATGAATGAAACAACTTTACCTTGTCCACATTTGTCACAAATGACAATCTCGTTGGGTTCTTCTGAAGTTTCATCCTGACATATGGAACAAACAATGTCATCGTCGTCATCGTCGTCCTCATCTTCATCCCCTGAAATGGACGGCAAAAGTAGGAGCAAAGAATCCCTATTATTGTAGGATAATTATGAGAGGCTCAACATATAATAAGGTGTTTTATAGTATTTTTGTTACGTCAAACAGTCAGACTTCAAGGTTAAAATTAGACGCTTTATTGCCCGTCTTTTTAATTGCGAGGGGAAATCAGAGGACCCAGATGAAAACTTTTTGTATGTATAGATGTTATAATAAAAAATGTCTGAAGGTCAAGTTAATGTGACTGTTTAAAATTCATTTAACACTTTTTGATGCTATTGCAATTACATGAAAAATTAGATCAGAAGGTAATAAAGACACTGCATATGCACTCCTATGCCACTGCAGCCAAGTAAGAACTTCAACCAGTGAAGGTCAATACAAAGTTTTAGCAGTATATAAACTGGGCACTTGAGATTAATATACAGTATTACAGTTAATAGTGACCGAATAGGTTTCATGCACTTGATTTATTCATCTGTCGTCCCATTATGTGTCCTCCCACATAATGAGTCCCATTAAACTTCCATTATGACACTCTAATGTGCAAGTAGACCTTCCCCATCGCATGTGAATAGAATGAGACCAGGCACTCTGGACAGTTAACGGTCAGTAGCAAGAGCACGGAGATAAGACTAGTGTAAGAGAGAAGACCAGGGTGGAGACCAAATACGATAATTGAAACATACTTAGGAACCATGTGGAATAAAACATGTGCAAAAATGACCACCTTGGCAATACATTCCGTTACTGAATTCTGATGTTTAGGGAAAGATAGAAGCGACCAAGGATTTGTGAATTTTTCTTCAGTATTTCAGTCGTCCATCACATGTTGGTTGTGGCCAAGGCACCTTCTTAACTACATAACTGAGTGTTCTCACCCTCAATCGGAAGTCAATGGATATTTTGCAACCAGCATTGGCAGTCTTGTAGAAACACGTGTTATCTAAAACATTAAGGTCCATTTAGAACAATGGTTGAAGAGGAACAACACGCTTTTTCAGTGCATGTGTGACCAAGTATGATTTTTGTACTTTTCACATAATGAAGCTACCTCAGGTAAATTAGCAAATACACCATTTCAAAGTATTTGTTAGTAGATACATTGAAACATAAAATAAACTTATTGTGTCATTTAGTTAAAAGTTACAGGTCACTGAACAGCATCTTTCCACCTACGTAACCCCTTGATCCTGGGCTCCTCTTACCATTGTTGATATGTGCTTATTGTTTACCGCTGTCGATATATGTCACTCTATTACCGTTGTTGGTGCGTGTCAAATCAATTACCCCTGCTGATCGTACTTAGTGTTGATTTATAACGTATTATAAGATGTTGACTGTGAACTGGATACAGTTACTGAGCGCAATAGACATCAGTTTTCCTAATCTGCATATTAGACTTAGGCTTCCTTTATTGTCATTACACAGACACACACAATGAATCCGGTAATAAAATGTCATATTATTCTGTTATTTGTATTACTATGACTCCATATAGATTTAATTTACTATTTGGGAAGATCGAGCAATGTGTTTCGTTGTAAATCAGACGAGGGCGTGAGATTATATGAGTTTTCTGCTTCCCACTCCTTTTTCCAGCTACACAAATGTTATTACTATGGACATGGAAACCACTGTATTGTATCAATCACCTGTATTTATTAGCTTGTGTTCCACTACCAGCTCCTTATATGCATGAAATAATGTTTGTTGGGTTTTTTTTTCTATTGCTTGAAATAAACACTAAACAACAACACTGAGCTTACCTGTCTGAATGTCCTTCCAGAGAACCCAAGACTTTGAGCGATCTTCAAATACCACAAAGCATCGCTGCTTGTCATGGTCTATCTGAGGGTGAAAAAAGAAAGGCTTTTAAGGTGTGTGTATATAACATAAATGCCTCAAAAAATAACAAACACTTTGGAATTCTACAACAAGTATTCTTCCCTTCCACTAACCTTTGTGATTGTACCCAAGTAGAACAAGCCATCTGACCACCTGGCCAGGACGTCCTGTCCCTCTGAGAACCTGTCAGACATGCCGTCTTCTCCATACTCTCCCCGAGCAGACAGGCTTGAGGGAGACAGGGGGACAGCCTGCTGCTGCCGCTGGGGAAGAGCTCTCTGATGGGCAGACAGGTGGTCTACAACCCCTGAGTCTCTAAGAGAAAGAAGAAAAAGGAGGAAACGTGCACTTACAAGAGGAAATGACATTGATTTCATAACACGCTGCTGTTAAAGACTTCAGCACTTTGTTTGAAACTCGCTAAGTGCATATACAAGATGAATAATGAGTGTATTTTATCCATTGTGCTGGGTTAAATTGATTGTTTTGGTATATGTGTTGTGCACACTGACTAAACAGTCAACACAAGGGCCTTACAAAACTGAAAGGAATGCAGTTCGGTTGTACAATATCTAGAATTTTTTTTAATTCAATGGCAAACAAATAAACACCGATTGCCACTGCGTTTCAATCTTTCCTGAAATACTATGTGAATCTGACACAAGTAATTAATATGGATAATGCAATTATACACTGTAGCCCCACAGAGCTCACATACCAAAACACGTCATTTCACCTTAGTGGACATATACAATAGGTGATTATAGTAATTATTGCATCCCGAAAGCTAGCACTATACTCAAGAGTGGTGATGTAATGTAAATACATACTTACTCATGCAAAAAACGATGTGTATAGCAACTTCATAGAGCTAAAACAACTTAATACTTATCCACAACATTTGTGTAACCCTTCCCTTCTGGAATTTATAATAAATTCGCAAATTTATTTTGTAGAATTAAAAGTTCACCGTTTGATCTGAAAACCCATCTTCTAAAACCACCAACTATTTAGAAAGCCAGTTAAAATCACTGGGAAATGCATGGGTACAAAGTTGTAAAGAGAGACCTATCTAATGACACATGCATTGTTCAGAACTGCTACAAACGTGATCATTTGGGAGATGGTGCATTGCTGTATATTAAACTACCCAATAATGCGGAAAGTAACTCAGCATTAATCAATGGTAAAAGGCAGCACACAGTTTAATGCAGCATTAACATGAACACAAAAAATACAGCAAAAAATAATCCACTGTATCATTCCTTTTAGGTTTTGAATGCACTCACACGTATGTGTGTATGTATGCATATATATATATATATATATATATTTATAGACATTTAACATAGTGCAGGGAGAAGGGGTGGGATTCATAAGTTTAGACTTCTACCCACTCCTTTTGAACATGTGTAAGCAAATTGATGATTTTATTTTTTTTCTTTTAATTATCTTCAGATAAACATTTTTAAAAATGCAGAATTGATCATCCTTATTAAAACACATAGATTGACTAATCCACTATCCTTTCCCTATTTTTTCCAATGCAAAATATATCTTTATATTTACAGTATCCAAAACGTGTAACCAGGGAAGGTAAACAAAGAAATTTCGCCTAAACGCAACTGGCAGTTAATGGCAACGTAAATGTTAATAACTAGCATTGGGGCATCTGTAGGAACAGACGTGTTGTCTCAGGTAGGTTGGAGACTGTAGATTTTTTTAAAAACATTTTTTTCAGCTTTCTTTGGAATCTCCATGGAGATTTCCTTTGTTCGGGGACTAGTTAAGTGGTCGATATTAGTCGTAAAAACGGAGCTAAAGGGTGAATTTCTAACAACGTTGCACCACCGGAGCACCACATTGTCTAACGTTACCAATCAGCTAGCATACAGGCCCGAGTGTTAGCATCAATAATCCACATGCAAAAGCAGTAACCCCGGCCAGGTCGCTGACCGTCGGAACCCCCCCCTCCTCGTCCCCTCCCAGCAAACGAACATGACAACAATACCTCATTCGGTCACCTCCGCTTTCTCCAAATGACTCGTACGACAAAATATCTAATAAGAGTAGCCGCTGTCGTCCCGCCGCTTTTTTTTTTAAACAGTCTTGAGTTATCTCGAAAGTGTATCGCAGAAACGTGCGGGGCTCGTGCCTTCCTCAGAAAATAACAAACGGTTCATTTTCCCCCAGCACATTCGCCATTTTGGTTTCCCGCTGATGCTCGGGGAGTGCATTATGGGAAGCGCTCAAACGCCTGCTCGCGAGTTGTAATTCCGTTCACATTTTTTTTTCAAACATTTGAAATGGTAGGCAGGGCACTGCGGAGCCAAACACATCCGCCCCTTACAGACGATTTACATGTTTAATTTTAGTCAAAAGGTGGGACTTTACCAACGGATTATCACGTGATGGTGTTGATGAAAAATATTTTGTGTGTGTGTGTGTGTGTATATATATACACACATATATACACATTTATCTGTTTACACTGATGTGCAGTTCTCACTGTTTATAGTACTATTTTACATTGATACGTGGTACTTCCACTGTTTGTAG
>JAPTHA010000010.1:6185106-6195924 GCA_029814585.1 Gymnapogon annona
TATTGTAAGGTTGAGAATTACAAGGTACACCTGAACGCACCATAGAGATGTGTTCGACAGGCTACCTGTGGGGGTATTAATGTTTTTTGGCGTAGTAACCGTGTGAGTTATTTAATAAAAACTGTCAAAGGTAAAGCTCTCGGTGCCTCATTGGGAGACGTTACAATATGTTGCGTTAACAAACTACTACTAGTGTGTACTAACGTAGTGTGTACGTTAGTACACACTACTGTTTGTGTACTAACGGTAGCTGAACGTGTTACGTTAGCATACCATACTAGGTGTATGGTATGCTCAGCCTGTTTGTCTCTATTCTATTTTTATTTTAAATTGCCTTTCAAGATGAAATGTCTGTTCTTGGTGGTGGATTTTATCAAATAAATGTACCTTCAAAAATGCGACTTATACTCGAGAGCGACTTATATTTGTTTTTTTCTTTTTTATTATGCATTTTTTGGCTGGTGCGACATATACACTGGAGCGACTTATAGTTCGGAAAATAGGGTAATAGAATGGGATGCGGTATTACAAAATGGTGCCCTTTCTTTATAACCAAAAGTTTCTCTTAGATAGTTTCTATCTTCTGTGTTGCTTTCCTGTTGCTCAGTCTATTTCTCATAAAGAATATCCCACTGCACACGTAGGCATGACAGGGGATTAGTTTTTTTAATCTGCAGTACCACGCGTTACCACTGGGGGAAAATTGCAACACGTTTCATCGCAGTTGTTCAGATCTAATAATGAATCCACAGAGGAGGTCTACCCCATGTCATGCTGCCATGTTTCTCAAGTAGTCATCCATCCATCCTCAACGCTCATCCGGGGCTGGGTCGCAGGGGCAGCAGTCTATGCAGGGAGGCCCAGACACCTCCTCCAGTTCTTCCGGAGGAACCCCAAGGTGTTCCCAAGCAGCAAGTAGCAGGAAAATCAAATAGGAATGCTAGCGTAGCCTTTGAATTTTTCATGTTTTTGGTGAGCTCTTCAAGGTTTTCCTGCTTTCCTGAATGCGTAATGTGAACTGAGGGGTATTGAGTTGCTGCAATGTACAACTTCACTAAGTTTCATTAAATTGTACATATCACCATTAAAAGAAAGAGTCGACCCTTAAGCTATGACTTCTGCCGATGGTATCATGTCAACTTCTCTTGTTCTGACATGACTTAGCATAATTTCTGCACTAGCATGCTGTATTTCCAATATCGGTGTAGCACTTCCTCATCGCGTCTGGTCATCATAGTATCACAATGCAAACTGTTGTGATACCTTCTGCGTATTTGCAGCTACAGTTGGGGTGACAATGTAGGAAACTTTAAATTCTTAATTATAATTTCGAAATAAAATATCAAAATAGTTTTATACAAAAATATAGTTATTTAGACTTAAAACCTGCTGTCAATTTATGAAGAACGAATCTACTTGAAATTTCTACCACTTGCTTGGCTTAGCATCCAAAATGATGACAAATACAACACACGTTGAAATTGTGACAATTCTGGATTGACCAGCCTGTTGTCTGCATAATTTCACATCTCATAACTTCACCTTAATTTAAACCTCTAGAAGTATTATTGTATAAATAGTATTAGATGGTACCTGGTGGTTCCTGCTCTTGCTAAAATGTTAAGCTAAGGAAAATTGATCTGATACCACAGTGGCAATAATCCTTATTTTCTCAGGATTCTTAGGAGTCAAAAGCCAGAAACAAGCAATTTCTAATTCTACATTCCCCATTTACAGCTAGATAATATCATGTCCATGATTACATGAAAACAGACTATTTAGGGTTTGGCTCGCGTAAGATTTATGAAGAAGTAAATTCTAAGAAAGCTGTACATTTTTCTTCTAGGTCATGGCAGCTGAAATGTCATGTCTGACAGGTGTTGATGAGGATGACAAAGATGCAGATTCTGAGATAAATGCCCTCACACTCCTGCAAGAGCCAGAGAGAATGTCTCAAGACTCCGCATCCTGCACAGACTCCTTCAGCAAGGCTTCTGCAAGGCAAAACAATGTGTTGGATGTTCTGTCAAATGCAGATATGTTGTCCCCAGTTGGCCTGGGAAATGGACCATCTTTACATCAGGCTACTGAGGCTCATGAGCTTAGTAGCTTGTCTGCCGAAAAAGAAGAAGAAAAGAGCATCACTCCACTGAAAACGGTGCAGGAAATTGACACTGCTGGAATATGGGATTTTGATGTAGATTCCCCTGAGGACTCAGACAACTTCAGTAGTCCTAGTGATCTTCATTGGGATCCTCACAAAGAGTTTATGCAGTTTCTGTGGGATAGCCATGGTGATTCTCCCAGTGAGGAGGAGGCTAAAGATGAAGTTCCTCCTGCCAACAACCAAAGGAGAAGGAAAAGGAAAATGGACATGGTTGTCATGGTTGATCCCTCTGAAGATATTTTCCCTGATCTGAGCCACAAGTCATCGGAGGAACTGTCTGATGTTGAAGATCCTGTGGACTCCATTCCTGTCAGGAAAGTCAGAAAGTCGAGAATGCCACAGTCGTCACCAACGGGGAAAGTTTCAAAGTACCCCAATGGAACTGCAAAGGCCATCAAGCAAATTCTTTACAGTGCACCTACCAGGAACATGCAGGACAACAGTATAGGTCATGGTCTTTCACCACTGAAAGGAAGGCTAACAATAAATTCTCATTCAGAGAAGCCATCATGTTACCCCTGCTCAAAGTGTAAGCTCATCTTCAAGAAGGAGCATCATTTGCATCGTCATATGAAGTCACATGTGGAGTCTCCAGATATTTCGCCAAAGCCTTTTATATGCCGGGAGTGTGGACAGTCATTCAGACAAAGTGGTTCACTTATTGAGCACATGTCCGTCCACCAGGAGAAGAGGGCTCGACTCACTGCCGAAATCCGAGGCGTGAACGAAAAGAGGAATGAGGATGAAAATGCAAAGCTTTTCTGCCCTCAGTGCCCATTCGGAACAAACTGCCCAAACACCTTTGTCCAACATGCAAAAACACATGAGAAAGACAAGAGAAAGTTCAAATGTGACAAATGTAGCTACAAGACCTTAAGTGAAAATGAACTTAGGAGACACAACATTATACAGCACACGGTTATGACGGTGAGGCAACCCATCCAGAAAGACCCTGAAATGTTTTCCTGTAACATCTGTTCCTATAGAACTTTTAGTAAAATGGTTTTTCATAATCACCTGGTGCGTCGCCACGAACAAACATTAGATGAATATGAAGCTGCACAGTGTAGCGAGAAAAATGCACAATCATCTGAAGAGCAGAATATGCATACTCCTGAAGGAGATGCAGAGTTTACTTCTAAAATCTCAATAAAAAATCAGACCTCTTCTAAAAGACCTTCTCTATCCAATGAATCCAATGACATTTCAGATTTGTTCAAAAATAGCAAGCTCAAGAGAGGTCTCAAGTCTCAGTTAACAGAATCAAAGCTTGATAAGTCCATTAATGTTCTACTGTCCCGTCAGAGACATGGAAGAAAGGCTGTAGAACCAAGGAAGGAAAGCACTAACTGCAGAACATCTGACCAGGAGTCACGAAGTGACAAAAATGGTTCTGATCAGTTTCCAGGGACATTTAGTGTAAAGATTGAAAACTCGTCTTTGTCCCCAAATGGACATGGAGAACCATCCAGTGCCACTGATAGAACCCATGTACCCAAGTTGTTTATAGATCAGTTTAGGAAGTCGCCCTCAAAGCGCAAGATGTCCACCCCATATCGAAACACTTCTGACCAAGAGACATGCTTCATCTTACCAAAATCCTTGTCGAGTCCAAAGACACTGAACCAAGAAGAAGTGGAAGACTATGACAAAAAAGATAGTTTTCTACTTAACGATCCCCATGCTAATGCAAACCATTTTGATAATGATATCAAAAAAGAAAAGCAAAACATCATTTATACCTATAGCAGAAGAATGTCAATGCGAGGTGCTCTGCAGGCTTCCAAAAGATTATTTGAGAAGATCAAAACCGAAGAGCAACAGCTGAACAACCCTGAGATCAAAGAGGAATGCATAGAAACAGAAGTATCTGAAGACCCCCTCAATTCTTGTCCAATATCGCTGAGAGATGCCTTCTCGGAAGATTTGTCGGAATTTGAATCAGAACGGAAGACTTGCCCCTACTGTCCTGCAGTTTTTGAGTCAGGGGTTGGGTTGTCAAACCATGTCCGAGGACATCTTCACAGGGTTGGACTAAGCTACAATGCACGCCATGTAGTGCCACCCGAGCAGGTAGCCTCTCAAGACAGGAGGCCACGTGTTCGCCGGAGGATAACATCATTCCGCCGATTGAAAAAAGGTACTTTTTCTACACTCTTGTACCTGATATATTCATTTACACACAAATATTACAGGTATGCGTGTTTCATTTCTGATGGATACTGGTGTTTTTCTTTTCTTGCAGAATTACAAATGGAGTCAAACTCTGAGGTCGTAAGGAGCATTCACTCTTGTCCATTGTGTGGCGACTCCTTTGATAACAGGACTGGGCAGTCCAACCACATTCGAGGTCACCTCAAAAGGCTCGGTAAAAACTTTGCAACAAAAAACAAGTCCCCGTTACTTTTACTTCGAGAATTGATGCGAGACAAGAAGGAGTTCCAGAGGGCTGTTCAGATACTTGGAAAGAAACGGAACCATTTCCACTATGGTGGACCATCTAGGCTGTCTAGCGATGATCTTTTTACACCACCCGCCAGTAATTCTATTGCAAGTGTTTACACTGATGCCAAATCACTGATGCCACCGTTTTCCTTAGCAGACATGAGTTCAGAAAAGAGGCAGTTAGAGACTAAGTTGGATGTTAAAAATTCACTTGCGGGGACAACTGCCTTGATAGGAATTTTGAAGAAGAGGAAATGTCAGGAAGAGTCAAAACTAAAGGGGTCCTATCCAATGTCAAGACACACATTAGGAGGTCCTTCACACAGTGAGCACAGTTCAGGATCAAGAATTGCATCTTCACTGCCACACTCAATATCTGGTAAGTCCAACTACTTAACTGACATGAGCATTTATGTGTCTATTGTTGTGATGTCATCAACATAAAGTGAGATAAACTGTAGCAATGAGCAAGGTCTCTAGAAGTAAATTTTTCAAAATCTGTTCATTTCTATATTTTTTTTTATCATTCAACAGAGAAAGGTGAATTCAACAGGAAGGTGTGCGTCCATTGCAATGCAACGTTCCATAGTGGCGTTAGCTTGTCCAATCATCTCCGGGCATATGCTAAACGAAAAAGGACTGCCTTACAGGAGGGGACAAGTAAGTGTAAACAGTATTCATGCAAGTCACTGAAAATTGGCATTGACAACTATGGTATATATCCTCTAAAATCTGTGCGGGCGCTCTCAAGTTTTTGTTTTGGAGTACAAGTGCAAATGATTACTTTTACTCCGCCACAGTAGACACCTGGGATTTGATTCATTGTTCACATTTCAGTATTAAAGTGATAGTGGTAGGATAAACCAAGGTCCCATCTTCGTTGCCGCTGAAGTGATTCATGCTGCTGCTTTGATTCACTGTCTAGATGTCAGATCTGTAGATCTGTCTACACTGCTGCCATTTAAAGTGTGAAACTAAGGTAGACATGGCTTTAGACACGTGCATAAATGTACTTTTGTTTAAAAAAAAAAAGAATATCCTAAATCTCTATTTAAGAGGCGCTAAAATACTTGGGACTAATTTCTTCTAAATGTCTGTGGCTGGACTACAAGGGTGAATGAAGACTAAATCACAGTTATAATTAGTGTACTGGCGGTTATTTGTGTCCTCCCTGCGGTAAGGATCTAGAAGGGCATCAGCAATGAGATATTAGTCAAATTTTTAGCTGTGACAGATAGAAGGTGCAGATGGAGGAACAATGTGTACATGCAGAAGGCCTTCCGGGTTCATGTTCATGATAACGATTAATATCAAGTCTTACCACAGTCGGACTGAACCAGTCATTTACACAGAGACAGGAACACACCTTTTATTGGGGGTTTTGTTCTTCGTCCTGCCCAAGTTAAGAATATAAATAAGAAAACATTCCAAAGCAAGGCCAAATGTGAAAGATGTGGCGGGGGGGGGATATATTATTGTTGGGATTTTACATGAGGCGCAGTCATTTCTAAAGCAGTTTCTGTGTTTTCAGCATATGACTGTAAAGCGAGGAGGCAGCGTTCAAGGCCCGGCCCAAAGAAGAAGACACTGCCCTTACCACAAACTCCAGAGGAAATGTACAGACTCACCTGCAGGTAACTGCTTAACATAAACAAGACACATTTTTGATTCGGAAAGCTCAGGGCCGGTTGAATATTCTTTCGGTGTTTGGTGTACAGTTTGTGAGCTCAGTGCAAGAATGTCAGAAATGTTAATAGTTAACAGATAGCAACATCACCTCTACATTAACCTTTCAACATCAGGTTTTTACAGCAGACATTATCCAGGTGTGGTACATTTAGCACAGTGTCACACATATAGATCATGGATATAATCCCAAAACATGACCTCGTACAAGCAAGGAAAAATAAATCAGTTTAAGTAACATAAGAGAAAACAAAGTCTTAGAAGTGATCACAAAAACAAAAAATCAAGCAACTGTCTTCTAAACAACCTCATGACGTTCATAATTTCTGACCGGTGGAAAACGACAGTATTCAAACAGTCACACAGTTCATAGAAAACTTGAAATGGAGTGTCTTAGCATCGCGTAGCTTAGCATAGAGATAGCTACCGCATAAACACTGGACACATCTGGCCTGGATCTGCCCTCACAACTCTAAGGCCCCTCAAAACTGAAAGTTTAGACACGTCGTGTTTATCTTATCTGAACGCCAACAGAAGTGTAAAGGTGTCTAGTTACTCTCGTTTGCCGGGGGATTGTTTTTCAGATCTCTTGGCAGAGGTCGGTGATTTCCTGTAGTCTTTTGTGGTTTGTTTTCATGTGGAAAATCGTTAATACATTAGGGATTACAGGCAGAGACGGCTACGTTGTCCGTTAATCAAATACCAGGCCTCACAGATAACTAGCTGGAGATTAAAAGTGGCCTAAATATTCTCCGACAACTTGTCCCAGAGTCTCAGAATGACTAAACCAGGGCTGTTTTCAACTTTGTAATTAAACACTTCCCCAAGTTCACCTGTCTATGAATGTAACCGTTTTAGTTATAGGGACATGTGTATTTTCCAGCTGTTTGTGTCCCCCAACCCCCTCACAACCCCCCATTTCAGCTCCTGCAACTTTAACCAAAACTAAGACTAAAACTTGAATTAGGTCTGATGAAAGGTAAGTAATTGAAATAAATGTCAGTTGACAAAAAAAATAAGAGTACACAAAAAATACACGGGGAATTCAAGTTAAACGGAGCAGCGGTAATGACTTCTTGTTTGCTTCATGTTACAAGAAAAGAATTAAAATCAACATCATGATGTTAATGATTTTCAGTTTAGGATCATAAAGTAAAAAGCTCAAATCTGATTTTTTTTTTCTTCGAATTACTCCAAACAGTGGGCAGTGAAGGAGTTAGCAACAAGGTGACATTTGATTCTTGCATTCTTTCATCTTTTCAGTTTGTGTAAATGACGGCTTTCCTCTTCACACCTGGAAAAACTGGAAACTAAAACATGTCCCTAAAATTAACCTCAGGGTGAAAATAAATTCAAAGTCCTAACATGTTTCTTTGGTTGTTGTTTTGTTTTTTTTAAACCCACACGTGTTGATGTTTTTAGAAAGTTGTCAATTGTTTGAGGAAATGATGCGTTGCTGAAAGAGTTCATGTCGACCTCCAACCGCAGTCGCGACACGCAGAGGGAGAAGCCTCAGTCGCAAAACACACAAAACGACACATCAAGACAGATAAAATGTTTAAAACAGGGGTGTCAAACTTGTGGCTCAGGGGCCAAATGCGGCCCACCAAAGATTCCAGCCCAGTACGTGGGACGCATTTGTGAAATTCAAAAATTCCTCCCAAAATATTTGCAAGAATTATAGTTCAGTTTCCTCATACAGAATGTGAAAAAATATAATCATAAACCTATAAATACTTGCAACTTCACCATTTTCAGTGTAAAATATACATATTTCCAAGTAATTATACTGTATTTACATTAAAACAAAGTATTTCACAAAAAACATAACCTGAATAATTATAAACAACCTGAAATGTCTGAAGTGTAATTTTAACAATATTCTACCCGTTATTCAATGTTGTGTATTTGTAGATCCACTGTAATCTATTTGTATAGAACTGTATATTACTATATTACAATAAGGGTATAACTATAGAACTATAACTATATAACTGTGTATTACTATATAACAATGTGGGTATAACTACATCTGTATAACTATTGATCTGTATATTACTATATATCTGACGTCTCTTATTGATCTTTACTGTTGCACTCAATCTGTTCTTTTCTTTATTTTATTTATATTATGATTTACTCTTATTTTTCATCATATTTACAGTATCTCTCTGTGTGTGTCTTGCCTTATATGTGCTACTGTAACCTGAAATTTCCCCGTAGGGGACTAATAAAGGGATCTAATCTAATCTGTCAGTTATAATGTACATATAAAAATTATAAAATGAGGTGTTATGTTAAAATTACACCTATTTTTCTCAAGAGCTTTGAGGTTGTTAATGTTATTTGTTTTAAAGGACAGTTTGTAGACGGAAACATTTTCATCATATAAGGAAAGTTTGGCGTTGACATTATCTACATGTCATTTATTATTGCAGTGGCCCTACCCACTGAACACCAAATCTGGCTGAATTAGGCCCCTGAACTAAAATGTGTTTGACACCCCTGGTGTAAGATATAAAAAAACATAATCGACACAAGCAGATGGAAATGATGTCAAAGTCACTTTGAGAGAAGGTGTTTTTGAAAGAAATCACTTTGAAACCCATGACGTATCTGGGACCCGAGGAGACCCTAAATGTCTCCTCTGGGTCTTGAGCTGAGAAGCTTGGGAACCACTGGCCTAAATAGTAAAAACTAATGACAATTTCCGAGCTGTGGTGAGCAGAGGAGGGCGGGGTTGTTGTTTGCCTGACCAGATGAGTTTCTGTCATAAACTGAGATTTATTTATTTGTCCGTTTTATTTTCTTTGTACAGGTTCTGTGACCTCGTCTTCCAGGGTCCTTTATCGGTTCAGGAGGACTGGATCAAACATCTACAGAGACACATAATGAACACTAGTGTCCCCCACACTGGGCTGGGCATGGTGGAGGTCACCTCGCAGCCCACAGACCCCCCTCCGCTCAAGACTGACCAAGACAGCTCTCTGACAGCCACACACGCTGCCTCGTGAAGCCAATTGGGACCTTTTTAGATTTCACTAGACTGTATGTGTATGTACATTTGATGTTCTTTCACTTTTTTTTTTTTTTTCTTCTTTCTTTTCTAGTCAATGAAATACTGGCCAAAAAAAGTACAGTACAACATCGAACCACTCTGTAGGTATTGTACGTGCTTGGACAGCTGAGATTATTTTGGATAATGTTACCTTATTCCGTTTTTACATGGTCCGGTGTTTGGAGTACAATTCCAAACCAGCAGACTTGTTTTTGTTTTATGCAGTAATGTAGTGTGGAATCCATTTCTAATGAAAACAACTTTTACCTCAGATTTCTCATGGTTTGAGTCCATTTTTTTAAATCCAAAATTTGGGAGCACCTCTCTTCTGTATCAATATTCACATTTATTAAGAAGCTTAGACTCATGGTTTCTTTTTTTTGTTTTGTTTTGTTTTTTTCTCCCATAATGCAACATGTTCCAACGCCAAGCCCATGGTCCGTTTTGAGGGCGGTGACTGTAAATGACGGCATCTGAAAGATCCGAGATACCACACGAGAACAAAAAGAAAGTGTCTGCAAACTTGTTATGCATAGAAAGTGTTTAATAGTATTTCCGTAACTGCATTGTTTCTAATACAAACCCAAAATTAAAACTGAAGGTGGTTAAGAAAAAAAAAATAAAAAAAAAACCTAACACGCACAGCCAGTGCTGACGACGCCCTTCATACATGTCACCTATATTTAATGTTTTAAATATACTGTTTTGAAATAATTTAATTTTAAATGTACTATATCACAGATAATGCTTAAAACATTTGTGTTGTTCCAAATAAAAAGGCAAAGAAAACTGACTTCTTTTCTTATCATTTCTGCACTCATAAAAAAAAAGTACAAAACGACACGGAAATACTGAAATATGTGTGTGTGTGTGTATAAACTTACAAACTGTAATGTAATGAGTAGGTTTAATATTGTGTTTGTTTCTCCATGGCAGGGGTTAGGAAACCCTGGTCCTGGAGAGCCGTAGTCCTGCATATTTTAGATGTTTCCCTCTTCCATCACACTTGGATTACGTCATCACCAGGCTTCTGCAGCATTTAGTGATGAGCTGATCATTGAACCAGGTGTGATGGAAGAGGGAAACATCTAAAACTGTGTTTCTTAAACTGGGTTCGATCGAACCCTAGGGGCTCGACGAGTCGGTCTCATGGGTTTGGAGGAGGTCAAGACACACCCGACTCATCGTGTCAATTTGTGATGACACACCCCACTTGGCCATCACTGGCTGCAGATCACGTTACATTGGCCAATCAGTGCTGCGGGGAATTTAGTGCGTTCAGTATTCAACACGTGACTGTCGTGGTAGTGTGTCGTGTGATTTCTTTCTTGATGTTTTAATCCATACTAACTACAGTACAGGCCAAAAGCTTGGACACGCCTTCTCATTCAATACGTTTTCTTTATTTTCACGACTATTTACATTGTAGATTCTCACTGGAGGCATCAAAATAGTAAATCTA
>JAPTHA010000010.1:6196024-6210641 GCA_029814585.1 Gymnapogon annona
ACATTGGACCTTTACAGACCCTGTAGACCACATTGGACCATTTTATTGCATCGGACTGTGGTGTTTTAGAAAAAGGCCCAACAAGGGACAGGAGTTGAAAATTAGCATAAGCTATAAACTTAAATGCATCACATCAGCAACAAGGTTGTCTGACTTCATTGTCCCTGTCAAAAAAATCCAAAAATAAATGAACATTGAGATTGTTTTAACTACTTTAAATTTATAGCAATGCCTCATATTTTAGAACACCGTCAGATCTATCAAAATCCCAACAACTACAGCAATAAAAGCGCCTGTAAATTCAATTACCTTAATCAGTTATCAATAACTACATTCAGGTTTGACCAGTTTTGAATGCAGGATTTTCAACTGTACTGGAGTATTTTCACAGTGTGATATTAACACTTTGCAGTCTTTGTTCCACCACTGAGTCTATGTAGTACATTAAAAACCCAGCATGCACCGGGGCCACTGCGTTATCGTCATCACGTGCTCACAACTTACACCTAAACTAATCCCACTGATTAAAAAAAAATTAAGAGGCTTTTCTTTTTGTTCGTTCAGGTTGCGAGACACCACATTAAGTCACACTTTGTGCCAATGAGGATGGTGAGGAAAGAGAAATGGAAGAAAGAAATGAATTCCATGAATGTTTTTCTTTGTTTTTTTTATGTGAAGAAAACAAATGAGACACAGATCAGGACATTTAAACGCAACGCTTTACAGAACAGAAAACAATGTTGTTTTTCGAAAAAATATGCAGAGAATTGGGTAGTTTCTCATCACACAGTAGAAATTAATGAGGGAATGCATGGTATTTTAAATAACATCTGTACCATAAACTGCTCAAAGTCAAAGACAAAAGTTTTTACATTGAAGTACTTTTGTCATTTTCCTTCCAGTTCACCCATGAACACTTTTCTCAACCTCTCTTCTCCTTCCATTTACAGTTCTTTAACATGAATGCGTGCACATAATAGTATACAGCTGTGGGTAAGTGAGTGAAGTACATCGGGTGTAGATGGATAATGATTAGACATTCATGTTTATCGTGCCATAAAGTTGTGAACTTTGAGCATAAAATCAGTCAAGTGGTACAACTGCTCTGAAGAACACTTAATATTACACGCCTCCATAGAAATAAATGAAGAAGAATAATGGCAGACCATGTTTATTGTCATTACACGAGTAGGACATTGAGTCCAACTCATAACTAGTTCTATCACAACTTTAAAACATGATTAAGAAACGTACGACAGATTTCCCTTTTGTCAGCTGGTTGCCAGTGTTCAACCAGTCCTTACACATCGCTTTCATTTGTGCAAATGAGTTATTATAGGCCTTTGTTTACAATCTCTACAAAATGGGAAAATGCTCCGTTTCTGGTGCGTTGTCTCCACCTGAGTTTGACGAATCATTCCATCGGTAACAAGACAGTGAGAGGAATGATTTCAACAGACGAGGGGAATTCAAACTGGCAGAAGAGTCCCAAAGCATTGTGTCCTGCTCTTGTTGACGCGAGTAGAAAATGTTGTGTGGATTGTGTCTTTATGAAATCTTAACAAGGAGACATTCTCATTTGTTTTCGGCCTTTTGTTTTGTAAAAGCCCTCGCTGTAAAAAAAACAAAAATAGCAGCAGTTAAGGCAAAAAGATTGTTCCCAATAGTTACAATTATACCTGAGTATCTAAAACAACAACTGTAAATCTAAAAGTGTGTCATCAAAAAAAACAAAAAAAAAAACCAAACTGTTCAGGTCTGTAGAGCATTAAAGGAAGCCAATTTTCTAATGTTAAATAGGTACGTCTGAATCCTACACAGTCATTTTTAATACACAAGTAACTAAAACAAATCACGAAAATGCATTAATTTCTGTGGAAATAACTACAATAAATCAATAGCAGGGCTGTGAGATACAACATACATAAATATTGTTATTCTACTTTACTGCATGTACTTCACTACATTCTGTTTTTATTCGTCCACAGGTTACAGATACAGGAAGTGCATTTACTTGGATTTCATTCATTCCTACAGCAAGCCTTATTTTGCTCCTGTTGTTTAAACTGAAACTGATTTGACCTTTACCTTTGGTGTTTTCTACTAATATGTGCTTTTTTTTTCCTTTTTAACATTTCAGTGACAATGCAAAGAGTTTTACTGTTACTTAGTGAATTACTTGATTTCCTGTGCTAGTTAAACAATGATTATCTGTAAATCAACCGTATTGATTATCTGTATCAACCCGTTTGCTAAAGTTATCTCAACACGAACCAATAATTAATAAATCAAACGTCTCATCTTCTTACTGACTTTGAGGAAAAAAAGCTCAAACAAAAACTGCACCCTTCTAGATTTTTTTTTTTATGCTCAGTTTAATGTTTACCTACAAATGTATTCCTTACATAGGAAGAGTTTGTTTGGCACTCCAAAATGACTCATTTCTTTTATTTTAGATATTTAGTAATTCAATTATCAATCAATTCTTAATCAACTCCACCGTAGTTAAATAGCTACCCGCTATATATTTCCAGTATTAAAATTTTGGAGGGTGTTTCCAGCTACTGTCATTACACTGTCCTGAAAACTACTATTAATCAACCTCAAAAATCAATTCATTTTTATATATTTTTTAGTATTAATATCACAATTTTCTCGTGTGAGTATTTGTACAAAAGGTTCTCTAAGAAGGAAAATAACATCAAGTATATAAACTAAGATGCAGTAAGAAATGTACCTTTTCCTTGTGGTTATTAGCTGAACTTGACAACATGTGCTATGACGTGGTCTGTACCGTTCTCTAGTGACCTGTATCTGGAAATGAGGCTTGGGTCATATCGCACAGCCCTCTACGACAATAGTAAAAGTCCATTGTGTCTTGTGAGTCTTCGGCTTTAGTCTTAAACCACGTGAGCTGCTGGGCCATCGGGGTCATCCTCGTGCTATAAGCCGCTCGTGAAAGACACGGTGGTCTCTTGGCTGATGCTTTCCTTGACTTCTACGGGCAGTGTGTCAAACAGATGGTCCTCTACAACCAGGCCGTTTTTCCGCAGCAGTCGGCAGTTTCCGAGCTGTGCGGGCAGCCGGTCCAGACAGTTCCCTCGGAGCTCCAGCTGACTGAGCTGCAGCAGCTGACCCACGGCTTCAGGCAGGACAGTGAGCGCGTTGTGACCTAGGAACAGCATCTTCAGCTTGTTACACCTGAACAGAGGCTTGGGCAACACCTCCAGCTTGTTGGAGTTGATGGCGAGGTATTGGAGATTGTGGAGGAGGCCCACGTCTGGCGGCAGCACCGTGATGGAGTTGTGGCCAACGTCCAGGTGCCGAAGTTTAGGGAGAGTGAACAGAGCTGGGGGCAGAGACTCCAGCTTATTGTGCGAAAGGTGAAGAGACTCCAAAGACTTGACCTGGCCGATGGAGGATGGAATGGTGATGATTTTGTTGTGCCACAGTTTGAGGCACGCCAGTCTCTTCAGGTGCTGGAAGCTGATGATCTCCTCTATGGTTCGGATGTTGTTGGATTTGAGGTCAAGTTCCTGCAGGTTGGTCAAGCTGAAAATCGCGTGCGGAATCCTCTCCAGTTCACACGTATACAGCTCAAGTTCAATCAGGTTTGTCATTTTTTTCAGACTGTTGAGCACGAGCAGTTTTGTTCCATCATTGTGCACGACTAGTTTAATCAGATGTGGAGAGAGCTCTGTGATGTTTGTGGGCATTTTCGTGAGGTTGCTCTTCAAGCACAATGTCTTTAAATGCCTCAGATCACGCATGGACTCCAGGCCAATCATTTTGTTGTTTTCCGAGCTCAAGTTACCGATGAGGTTGAGCTCCCGCAAACTTCTCAGTAGGTAAACCCACGGAGGGATCTCAGCCACATCGGTGAACTTGACGTGAAGGCAGCGCAGATGGTCGCGGAGGAAAGCGAAACCGGTCTGCTCCACTTTGGCCGGACAGTGGCAGAGGTGCAGCTCCTGGAGGCTGGTCATTTGAGAGACCTTCGCCGAGAACCTCACCTCAGGAATCAGCTCCAGTTTGAGAACCTCCAAGTCAGTCAGGTCAAACACTGCGTTTGGGAGACCGGAGAGCATGAACAGGTGGAGCTCCAGCTGGTCCTGCGCGTTGCGGGTCACGAGCTGCCTCAGTTTTTCAAAGGTCCACTCGTGATTGAGGCTGATCTCCCTCAGCTTGTTTTCACTGACCTCAGACAAGAAGACGCCGAAGCGCTTGGAGTAGAGCTGGTCATACTGGTCAACCATATGCAGAAGGAATGCAAAGTCATTTTTGACGTCAGGAATGTCGCTAAAGCTACTCTCCTCTCGCACTTTCTCAAAGGAGTACTCCTTCAGAGGTCGTCGGAACACCCAGAAGAGCGAATACAGACACGCCATTCCGTAGAGCAGTATCAACGCCATGTAGCTAATAAGCAGCTTATTGAGCATGAAAGCCATGTTGTGTGTGCAGAAGAACTTCCTGTATCCTGTTAGATGTTTAATGCCAGGGAGACATTCGTGTTTAAAGTGGATTTCAACCAGAAACGTAGAAGTGTAGGACAATATCAAAATAAACTTGACAGTTTTGACAATCGTCTGAGCTACATAAAGCTTGTAGATGAAGTCACTGTCCTCCACGTGAGCTCGGAATTTCCTCACTTTCTCAAACAGAGCTTTGGCCTGCTCCCCATCTTTTTTGTCCAGGATTGTCATACTACTGGGCACCTCGGCGATGGGCTTGTCCGCCGAGAACTTCACTCCGAGCATTGGCGTGGAGGAGTTTGGAGTTGCGTTTTCCTCCTTTTCTTCTGACGACACCTGCTTGGGCGCAGAGGAAGTGCCGCCGGTCAACCTCTGCTTGTTCTCCTCAGAGTCCTCGCACGCCGTTTCAGACAAAGCCTTCGTTGTCCAGGGAGACTCGAAACATCTCCCCAAAATGGAAACAAAGTGTTCAATCTTTGAGCTGGTTTTAGGATACTTAAACCAAAAGTTGCTACTGACCATGAGAACAATAGTGTGGATGAGGGTGAGATACGGGAAGTACTTGGAGTACCAGGGCAAGGCAACGTGGTAACATATTTGGTTGATAAAGATGTACTGCTGATAGTCAAGGTTGGTTTTGACCCCCGTGGGCTGAGGCTGATTGACGTATTTGTTTGCCTCCACAGCCGTGTGTTGATGCGTGACATGGATCTCGTGAACGGCTCGATCCGGTAAGTCTTTGGTGACCAGGGGGATGGAGGTCATCACGGGGGCACTGGTGGCTGCAGACGCAGCCGCTTCCTGTGCACTCTGAGTGGGCGAGGACCCCGGGGTCTCCTCTGCGTCCTCCAGATAAGGAAGGCAGGCCACCTGGTCCTTGGTGATCTGCATGGTCATGGCGAATATGGCCAGCATGAGCATGACCAGGCCAAGGTAGTCCATGAACACGTCCCACCATGGCTTCAGGATGCGGTACGTCGGCTGGATGTCGTTCAACGACGCAACCTCAGTGAGTGTGAACATCACTGCAACATAAGGATCAGAGTGTGCGTTTAGTAAAGGAAATTTGAGATGTCAACCAAGACACGTGTTTTCTTACATATTTACAAACCTACGCATGTACAAGCCCAAATTCAAATTTTTATTATAATTTTGTATTTATTTGTATTTTATTTGTATTTATGTGCAGTGGAAGAAAACACTGGCAACATAAACTGAAATCGGACGTGTTCGTCCACGAAGCTGAGGCAGCTGTTTGTTTAGTATCGTGTCATGTGACATCTGTGTCACGTCACATGAATGAATAAACTTTACACTTTGGTTAAAGAAACATATATAAATAAAATCATTCTATATCCTCCTTAGAATTTGCCAATTGTAATCGTTTCATAATTTACATTTTGACCCCAGTCTGTAAATGAGAAACTACATAAACTACAACCCACCAGTGTTTTTGATGCAATATCTATTTATCAATACCTCAAACTTGATAAAGTTTCACTACTTTCATTCTGGATGGATGGATGGAGAGATATAGAGATAGAAAGACAGATAGAGGGACACATACATCTGACACAGACAGATTTAATTGTCCCACTAGAGGAAATTTCAGATACAGCAGCAGAAAACAAACAGTAGAAAAACACAGTAGACAGATACACAACAATTCTTGCACAACATATTTTACACAACTATAATAACTTTGTACATTTCAGTAAATCATAGTGTGTTTCAGTTTTCTATGCTTTAATGTTCAAATTCCTCTCCATGTCACATTTGTAACAGAGAATTAAAACAAACACAAATCGACAATTATTAATCACTCTGTCTAATAATCAACTGGACCATGGCCATCGGGGCTCTACATGACAGATACATCTTCCTACTCTTCACCCAGGGCGGATTTCCTTTTTGCTGATTTAATTTCAATAACATGGAGCTGAGTGTGTGTGGTTTGTTTTTTTTTTGCTCCGTCATTCCATTCATGACGTGAGAAATTAAAACTCTCACTCCCTCTGACTGATACGATCCCATTTTCATTTTTGTAGTATTCCGTTAAGCCCCGGGCAAAGACTGTGCTAAATCCGGACTTATTAGTCAGTTGCAGGAATAGTTCACAGGCCTTTGGTGAGAAATCAAGCGGCACTTCTGACTCACTGAGAAGTCTGGCACATGTGTTCCATTTAGCGCGGCGCACTAATGAAAGACTAGGGCCTTTTTTTTTTTTCTTTTTTTTTTAAACCGTCTTTTGTGGTTGTAATACTTTATCGCGTTGCCTGTAGCGTTCTCATCTGTTTGAGATGACTCAACATCCATCTCCTGTGTAAACAACGCTGGCACCAACCATGATAGCTCATGTTATTTAAAAAAAAAAACAAAAAGAGAGCCTATAGACATTGTCAGTCATACAGTGTGTCACTGGTTGGTAAACGTCTGATGAGTCAGTCATATATGAATCAATACAAGCCACTACTGCTTTGGTTTTGATGTTTTCAACCCTGCTCACACTAATGTTTAAACGTATATTTCTGAATTTATTGCGAAAATAATCTAATCTTGTATTTGAAGACTTAAAAAAAAAAAAAAGATTCCAAAAATGATTTGTCACCGATTTAAATGTATGTGCAGAATGACATAATAGGATACTGACTGATGGATTGATTTGATACTATTATAAACATATGTGTCTATTTTTATGTGTGTGTGTGTGTAGGTGTGTGTGCCAGAAATAATATACTGAACTGCCCATTGGCATTTTAACATGTGACTGTATGGACAGAGTGGGTAAAGTGGAGAGTGCAAATTGTTTAAGACAGGGGTGTTAAACCTGCGGCCCCGGGGCCAAATGCAGCCCGGCAAAGGTTCTAATCCGGCTCGTGGGATGAATTTGTGAATTGAAAAATTTACACCCAAGATATTTATAGAAAGTTATAGTTCGGGTTCGACAGACAGACCGGGAAAAACATTTCCATAATGACCTATAAATACTCACTACTACTAATTTTTCTATGTGGAAATGTAAATATTTGTATGTAATTTTCCAGTTTTTGGACTAAAACTAAATATCGTTTCACAAAAAAACATAAATAACCCAAACAAATAGAAACAAAATGAATTTCCTGAAGAGAATTAAGCGTAATTTTATCATTATACCTGTTACTAAATATTTTGTGTATTTGTAGATCCACTGTGATCTGTAAGTTGTAATGTACATGTATAAATGATAAAATGTTAAAATTACACTTATTTTTTCTCAATAATGTTGAGGATGTTAATGTTATTCAGTTCGTAGACATGAACATTTTCATCATACGAGGACAGTTTGGAGTTGACATTATTGATATGTAATTCTGTTGTTATTGTACTAGACTGGCCCACGTCAGACCTGATTGGGCTGAATTTGGCCCCTGAACTAAGGTGAGTTTGACACCCCTGGTTTAAGAGATATAGAATTAAAATCTGAACATGTTCCAAAAGAGTTTTCATTGCCTCGAGTCTGATCTGGTCCGATTTATGCAAAGATGAGCAGGATAAAACGTACAATTTAGTCACTTTAATCACCGTTTGTCAGTTTTCTGCATCTGGAGTTTAAAGCATCACTGAAGTTTGAAGCGTTAGTGGACTTTAATATAAGTCATTACAATATGCATCAATGGGAATCGTAAAGTTATAGGTTTTCTGAAATGCAGCGCCTATATTTCTTTTTTATTTCCTGCAGTGATGTGTCTTCATTAAGACCGTATGATGTCACAGATGGTTTGCATTACTGGTGATTTCCCACTGAAGGGTTGAAGCACTTTAGTTTTGCACTAAGGAGTTCCTTTAGTGACAGACTCACACACCCCGAGTGTGTGAAACAGAGGTATCGCAGGTCGTTCCTTCCTGCAGCTGTCACAATAAAAATTGACAAATGACTCTTTCTTGTACAATCTGTTCTTTTCTTTATATTTTTCTATTTATAAAAAAAATTCAGAATCTGTTGTGTGTGTCTTTTGTGTGCTACTGTAACCCGAAATTTCCCCGAGTGGGACAAATAAAAGGTCTACCTAATCTAATCTCATCTCATCTAAGTGGTAGTCCTACTCATTTGGCATTTTCTGCTTTTGATGTGTTGATTTGTGACTCGTGACACAGTGAATACATCGCTTGTATATGAACGTCAGAGTAATGGTTTCCGTGTGAATGTATCAACTGCATATAAACTAATGTAATGTTTATATATGCACTGTATACCGTTTACGTTTATCCTCACATATATATTCTACGTCGTCGTTTATCAGCCTCCATTTCAAACTCTGTGTTTTCACCCCAGGGACAAACATTTAGAAGTTCTTTGAAAAGGCGGCGACGGGCGCAGACAGGAAGTGTGCGTGACGACAAAACGAGAAGCTCGAATCCAAAACTTCTGTCACACGGACGTCGTTTTGAATTGAAGAAGGTTTTGACAAAAGGCCAGACTTTACAGAGTGCTGCACAGCATTTTGGCACAATAGCCTAAAACATCACTAAAATCCTTTCTTTTTTTATTTATTTATTTTTTATAGCAACAATCATGTCAAACAAACAATTTGGAACAATATATGTTTTTTTTGTCTTTGTTGTCTGAGATAGGAAACAGGAAAAAACAACAACGACACAATATTGCCCTTAATTTAATTTTATCTTGTTAATACCTATTAATTAGTGTGTAATTATATATTAATGTGTTTATTACTCTTCGGGCTACAATTCTTGTATGAAAAGTGCTATACAAACAAAGTTTTATTATTATTAATAATAACAATAATAAAAAATAATAATAATATGGAAAGTGATTGTTAAAAAAACATTAGTGAGGACCTTTTATTTGTCCAGAAATGGGATTTTTTTTAAACTGTAATAATTCAATAAAAACTATTTCATACATTTAAAATATTATCATGTTTTGATAATATTAACAGTGTGGCTTCAGCAGGTTCATAATCATGGAACCTCTTTGCTGCCGCTTTTTCACATGAAGGCAGACACACACACACACACACACACACACACACACAAAAAAAACCCTTTGTGCAGGGGTGGCCCCTAGGAAAAGGGCGGGACCCAGTGCCACAGGCGGCGTCTAACAGCGCCATATGGGTGACGTACGGAGGCCCAGGAAGGTCAATACACTGCGAGTCAGGAAGACAGTTAAAAAAAAACACACACACACAATAAAAACGGACAGACAAAGACTTTGCATTGTGCGGTTTCAAAATAACGCTTTTCATTTTGTATAATTTTAACTCTTTATTTCTGTACTCTTTCACCTCTGTTTATGTGTTGAGAAGTATGTCATTTGTTTTTTTTTTACTTTTATCTCGTTTAACTTTTATTAATTAGGGTATAAGCCAATATGAATGTTTTTTCTTATCTCAGCCGTCTTAAACATTTTGATGCAATTTTGTTGAAATGTCATTTTATTTCCTGCACTTTTATCGTGTCGACTCCTATTGATTAGTGTGTGATCATATATTAATGTGTTTATTCCTCGTACATTTTTAACCGATGTGAAGCACTTTGGGCAACAATTCTTGTATGAAAGGTGCTGTATAAATTAAGTTTATTATTATTTTCAGGTACTAAAACCATTTATAAAGTCAAGAACAAAAAATATATGGTTTGAGATATAACACAGGGTTTCACAAAGGACCTTCTAACACTATCCAAGAACAGTGTTCCGCATTTTTTAAATAAAAATATTATAGAGTGAAAATCTTTTTTTCACTGACAGAAAAACAAAGAATGAACAGGACGCAAAATAAATAAGTCCACGGTTTAAGATAATGAAGAATTTGTCTCCATATCTTTAAAGGAACGTTAAGATCACACAGACAGTGTTAATATTAAGGTGTTTAAACACGTTGGACTGCACGTTTTGTCTCATTTTATTCACTTTTTTTTTTGGACGTTGCAGTGCATTGTCCACTCTCAGCCACCGTAGGAAACCTTCCACCGTGTGTGTGTGTGTGTGTGTGTGTGTGTGTGTGTGTGTGTGTGTGTGTGTTGACTTTGACTTCGCTGCCTCTTCTATTTCAATCTTCATTACCAGGGATTGTGTTTTGTTTCCTCTAGTGAAAGCAAAAACATCAAAAAAAAATAAAATAAATAGTTTAACAACGAGCCTTGAACTGTCACTTCACTCTTAGGAATTATAGATAAAAGTTGACAAGATACAAAATATAGAAAATTAAGATATTTAAAAAATTTTTTTACTGAAGCTTAATAATATGAGTAGTTGATGAGTCTTATTATAAACTACAGGAGGTTACTAATTAGGAAGTGTTATTAGGAAGTGTTATATAGTGATATGAGGACAACGAGACTTTAATAATCCTAAAGGTGCATAAGTCACCGTGAAAAGAGGCTCTATATGTGGAGGAGAAAAAAGGCTCATTGTGGGAGATCTCGTGTGCAACATATTCCATACATTGTGTTCCTGCAGTTACAAACCAAAACGTGGCCGTTTTTTGCAAATATTACACAAAGGACAAAAGAATCCTTTACACAACGGCAAGCACATTCCTAGTGTCACAAATCACAAGGCCAGCACTCGCATCCTTCACAAATACTACAATAAATATCTTTTCCATATGAGAGGAGGGTTTTTTGTTTTTTTTTAAAGAGACAATGGGACTTAGTGTTTATACCCATTAAATCTCCACAATAGTGGAACAATATTGAAACGACCACATCATTTCATTAATAAATCACATTTGAAGTCATGTGTGAGACTGCAGACTGGGGGGGGGGTATCTTTATCTTTACAGCCACGTGTTAAAGGCAGACACCTGTGTATGCACTCACACACACACACACACACACACACACACACACACACCAACTATTATCCCACATCAGCAGGAAATAGACTTTTCTTTGAAGAGAAGATGAAATATGTTTTTTTTTCCCTTTTTTTTTGTCCTCACGTGAGAGGATCTTGGCCCAGTGTGTTTGGAAAGATCAGGTGACTTGTTGAAACATGTGAAACTGCATAAGTGTTACATGAGTTAAACACACACACACACACATACACACACACACACTTATACATATTCACGCACACATGTACATAGAAACATGGAAAACAGTTTCTTATTCAGTATCTATTCAGCCAATCAGATGAGAGGAACAGCAGTAAAGTTGTTGATGATGATAATAATTAAATTTTAAACCGGGAATAAATTTGATTTAAAAAAAAACAAAAAACAAAAACCGTCAAAGGCTCCATACTCACTCACTGCCTGTGTTGCGTTATCTCAATCCAATTATTTCTTCCTCGGCCTGCATTCCACTTTTGGCTCCGCTCTTCAGGTGCGTCTCTAACCTAATTTCCGAGCCCCGTTTAAAACGGAGGCAACGAAGCCTCCGCCGCCGCCGCCGCGCGAGTCCCGTTCGTCGGTTCCATCTCCTCCTCGCACCTGAGCCGCGGAGCAGAGCCGGCGTCTCCGGTCGCAGGTTGGACTCTCGCTCGCAGCCAGACCTGAATGTTATCTCTCATGAAAAAGTCATCCAATATGGAGCCAAACAGTCCACTGCTGTGGGCGTGGTTTACAGGCTCCACGGGCGACTCTCATTGGACGGTGGCATTTAACGGCAACTTCCTGAACGCACCGCCTGCACACTTTTATCTGATGCTGCGTTCACTTGCGCGGCGGAAAAAGCAGCATCAGCCGCAAAAAGCAACCGCGGTCTTTGTGTGCAGGGCTGTGGTTCTTCAGGGCTATCATTGCACTTAGTAACCCTGTGGGACACTTTTGTCCTTTTTATAACACACTAATGACTTTTTTTTAATACACGGATTCAGATTTATTAATTGTCATTCAATAAAAAAAAATCCCAGATCCTGTTACACAATAAAATTGCAAAAATGCACTGCAGGAAAATAAGTTTTTTTAAAATGCCAGCTAAAAAAACAGCCTTCATATCTAATATAATATTAAAAACTGCCCTAAAACGAATACATAAATGCATAAAATATTAAGGATTAAAAAATAAGATATGCAATATATATATATATATATATATATATATATATAGAGAGAGAGAGAGAGAGAGAGAGAAAGAGAGAGAGGTCAATATTGCAATATTTCCCACTTTACTTCACTGTACTCCCATTGTTGTTATGTTTCCTGTTTAACACCAAACTATTTGCAATGTTTCTTAAAAATCCAATTCTTATTCTGTATTTTCATACATACAATTATTTCACAACATGTGACAGATAAGGTTAAGCCAGCGTCAAATTCTTTGCGTGTGCAAACATCAAATTCCACACATTCTTTAAATAACATATCCACATATTTTCATCACAGCATTCAGAGCTCTTTGATAACACTGGCTCACGTTTGAGAAACTATTTGCCTCAGAGACTAAATGTGCTAAATGTTACACGGCATGATAAGATTCATTTGAAAAAATCATCTTTAACCAAAATGATGTTATGATTCTGAAATGTAATTATTTTTTGTCATCCATGAATTTCACTCTTTCTGTGTGAAGCGTAATTATTTAATGAAGTCGTGGAACTTGTTATTTCCTGTATTCCTGAACAGAAAAAATGAGTTTTAATTCAGTTCAATTCACTTTTATTTGAAGAGCCTTATATGACAGACTTTGTTGCATATGAATAAACAACAGTCAAATGCACAGTGAATAAGAAAAATACTACTGTAGTTGAATGCCATGTTTGATTCATTTGTGGCCACTGAATTGACTCAAATTTGGACCTAAAAAGGTGAATTAGCTTTTGTTTCCTCAGTCGTCATCCAAACAGTAAAACACACCCTCGATGCTGAATGTAAATTTGTTAAAGACTGTACATTGCATTCTGTCGTATTCATTAAGTCTAAGGTCAACAGTGTGAGAGCTCACACCAGCGGATTTGACTTTTCATCAATTATGTATTGATCAAAAGTCAAAAGGGGCGTCATCGTTCAGATATGATTCATTCATTAGACGTGAAGGCTTGGCTGTTATCACCTGACAGAGGTCGCGTCACGTATATCATATAGGCGGTGTGTCTTCATTGCCTGTGTACGTGAGCTTCACACACCTCTTTTAATTTCATACATGAAAAAAAAAAGAAATCTGACAAGTTCAACATGTCTCTACACACACAATTTAATTCCACTGAGTTTAATTACATATCTAGTCCACTCTCAAGTCACAGACCAGTCAATAACTTCAAATGGATTTGCCATGGAACACAAAGCCTTCATTTTTTTTTTTGTTATGCTTTTGTATTTTCATGATGTGTTCACTGAATATGCAAAATAAAAAAGGAAGCAAAAATTGCATTGTTGGCATGTATGAAACTGTGCATGAAAGCCCAACTTGACTAAATCTGGTAAAAGGTGACTATGTCACATACTCAGACAGATGTGTTGGTAAGTATCCTTCTTTGCCAGGATTCTCCGTCAGTGTAGAGCTGTTTTTTTTTACACGTAACAGTCACATGATCATCACAGGTGAAGCGCAATAGGTGTTTGCGGTTTATAACGTAAACAGTCGTGACATTTACATAATTGTAGTCAGTACTATAGTGAAGATGCGTGTCCTGGTTGTATCCATGTTTAATGCTATTTCTCAAAATTACTCTTTAACAGGACGCTTTTCTTTTCAAATAATAGTGTGTTTCTTTTGTGATTATTATTAGGTCCCAGCTCGGTTCTTTTCCCAGTTGTATGTATGTCTTTAAAGCAGACAGCAGGTCTCCACAGATAATGTATTAACCTTTAGAGCCATGACAGCATGTATCCATTAGCTGCATACATGCGGTCGCTGATAATGTTTACCAGCTTTACACTGCATTTACCTCATCTACAAGACATGCACAGACCGTTTATACATAAAACATACATTTCTTATAGACATGGTGTTGTACCCAGAGACTATAAAGTCATGAAAACAATTCAATGTACCTGTAACAGTATATAAGTATGGTATGATATATTTTTGTACATTCACATGCACTTCTGTCCATATTACATTATTAACATCGGAGAAAAAACGTGGTTGACAGATTTCTTCTTGAACTTGAATGCACCACCATCTTCTCTTTCTTTGACTCTTAGACACCACAGTGTGCGCCTGACTTTGTGGTGGAATGAGTACTAACAACGTCA
>JAPTHA010000010.1:6243258-6272455 GCA_029814585.1 Gymnapogon annona
TTAATTGTAAAAAGTAATGACAATTTTAAGTACAACAGTTAAGTCCAGTTCTGCCTGTGTGTGTGTGTGTGTGTGTGCTGGATGACGACTCACTTTCCCAAAATGACCACGTCCGAGGACCGCAACACATTTGAAGTCCTGTAGACTAAAGTGGAACTGCTCTTCTTCCCTGAAAGAACATCAGTTTTTCATTTATATTATGGATCCATGTGAAGTGACTGAATAACAGTTGCCATTACTCTGGGCCTGTTTCAGGTCAGTGAGATGTATCCCTGGATATTCAAAGCCAGGGGGCAGTGTTGACTCCTTTAAGAACTGCACTCTTTCAATGAGTCTTTTAAGAGCACAGGCCTTGAAACAGTGACAACAATGAGGGCAGTTTGCCAACAGTCTGTTCAGGCTCATGACTCTTTTACCGAGAAAAGAATAACAGCAAAACACTGAAACTAAAATAATACTTTTGTAAAAACAGACCCCTGTAATAAACTGGAACTATAAAAAATAGCAGCTGTTCCACAGGGTGTGTGGAGTGGTGAGGTGCTGCAGTGATGCCATTTTCCATCACATTAGATGTATATTAAGAAAAGAGCCCAGTGCTTATTTCCATATAAAATGTTCAGTTTTCATAGTGGTAGAAGAATCTGAGGGTTTTTCAGTTTCTCTAGATGATGAGTAACAGTAAACGGGTAACAGTGTCTTTTCTACAATTTATCTGTCCTTGAGGATACAGTTATGTTTAAAGTGGTTCAGTATTGGGCTCTACCTTAAGTCTGTGTCTTTCTGGAGGGCTGTGAGCTCCAGGTCTGGATGCTGGATGTCCTGCTCCACCACTCGGTCCAGGTCCGTCTTCACAACTATGCTGTTCCTCTTGTTCAGGAAGTCGAATGAGGCGAGAGCGTCCTGCAGAGACGGGACACCGAAAACACAGACGGGTGTTAAAAGTCGCTAGAGGAAAGTCCACGTTTAAGTTGATTTCATCAGGAAATTAAGTTGATTTAATCAGGAATAATTTTCACGTATCGTTTAAAGGAGTTTTTTTTACTTGTAGGAGTAAAACAGATCCATTCTTCTGATTCCTCATTCTTTCGAAGCTTATATCCATACTATTTCTCAGTCCAATTTATGTTTCACTTGAGAATCAGTGTATTAATGATGTTAAAACACAGCTACATACAAATGTTCTTCCTCTGTGTCGATTCTACATTGTCATTTTACATTTAAACATCCATAATTAAAAGCTTCAGTCTGAGGAACACAATGGCGAATGATGTGAATAATCACTTTTTGAAACAACTCCGTTTATTGCTGTAAATTGTGTTGGTCGTGCGCACAAACATACTTCAGTCTCCAAAAAACCTGTTTATTGTGAAAACTGTAGATAAAGCTGAAGAATCAGACAGAATTTAAAGCCTTGAAGTGAATAAACACCGTTTCCATCAGTCAGATAAGAGTCTAACCCTCAAAGAGCGATGCCATTCAAATGCAACAATATTCCGTCTTTGTTTGTGATCACACGTGCCGTTTCTGTCGTCTGGCTCGTCTGTACACACACCGACCTTGACAAGAATCTGCTGTTGTGCCGTCGTTCATCTGTGCTTACATCAGCCTTATAAACAATAAGTGTAGTTACTGGAACAGCGTACCTGGACTTCCTCCTTGTCAGGCATCTTATTCTGCACCAGTGGTTCCCGGACATCGTTAGGGCCTGGGTAGTGCTTGGGTCCCGGGGTGGGCTCTTTGTCAAAGTCCAGTTTGGTCACCAGTGGGTCACTGTGTAAAGATACAGTAATACGACATGTGAACTGATGTTAATACTTGGATTTTCCCTGTTTTTCTACACGTTCAAAATGGAAATCTGGCAAAACGACAAAATGCCATCCCAATCTAAATCTACAAATACCAGTTTGTCCACAGTTCGAAAAGCAAGTTTCTCTCATGCAATCACAGTATTAGAGCGATAACTACTCTAACCACAGATAAAAATGTAAACATTAAACCACTATGCAAAAACATAGTTATAGTCGTTATAATGTAAGAATATTAATACTCCCTGTGTATTTAAGGGACTTTAAAATACATTACTCAAATTCTAATGTTTAATCAAACATCCGTCTTTCATTTTTCTGTTGATACTTTGTCATTGTGTCACAATCAATCACACTTTGTCAGTGCTGGCGAACTGGTCTGGCTCCTTCTACCGTGGTGGAAAATGGGTGAAATCTCTGTTACATGAATCACACATACATAGTAGATGCTACAACAGTGTATTTGTCAACCATGTTTTTTTTTTACATCTGCAGCACATGGTATTAAAACAACTAAACCCCTACAAAACACTTTCGAAACAGACGTTTGTCAGCACTTGTCCTTTTCAGGGTGAAGTTCCAGCCAGAAGACTGTTGTTCTTTCATGTGGTAAAAGAAATTGTCATTAGTCACACACACACACACAGGGTATCTGCAGGTTTAAGGAAATTCAATTTAAGACTTTAAGACCTTTTTTTTAAGACCACTTCAATCACATTTAAGACCTTTCACTTGCCAGATAGCAAAAAGTGTGGCCACACTGCAAATAGTCAACTGAAAGTGCTGAAAAAAATAACACACATCAAGATCACAACTCTGTAGCAGAACATCGTAACATGTTCTGCAGCTCCATTGTGCTAAAATACACAGCAGTAATGACAAATTTACCAGATTCCTTACAAATATTTCACTGTATAAGAAAAAAGTTGCAAGTTTGTTTTTTGTGTTATTTTTAAGACTTTTGAATGTCAGATTTAAGGATTGTCATTTTTAAGGATAATTACGACCTTAATTTTAGACAAACAAATTTAAGGCTTTTTAAGGACCCGCGGACACCCAGCACACAGTGTTAAGAGGAAACAATCTACCCATCAGAAACATTCACTCATTTCTAGATTGCATCCAATCAAAGACAATCAAGGAATGATGGGACTGAAAAAACATGGTATATATAACACTTCAGAGAATATTACATCTATGACAAAATAATCATCATCAATTATCTCTGGGACTTCAATCATGTATACTGTATGTTTATGTTGTACAAGAAAATTGTTGTATACCTGTTCTACTCTGTTTTTTCTACTCTTTGTGTTCTGCTGCTTTATCTGGAATTTCCCCTTGTGGGACAATAAAGGTATATCTATCCATCTAAAAAAGCAGAGCTTAGAACCTCTCTCTCTCTTATTTGCTGTGTGTGTTTGCCGTGTACCTGCTGGGTGTGGGTGAACCAGGCAGACTGCTGTGCCCGGTCTCAGCTGCCTGAGGGCTGAAAGAGTTGGTGCTGACTGTTGGTATGGCTCTTCTGACCAAACGACCCCACGTGGCGATGTTAATGTTCAT
Source organism: Gymnapogon annona (assembly GCA_029814585.1). NCBI lineage: Eukaryota > Metazoa > Chordata > Actinopteri > Kurtiformes > Apogonidae > Gymnapogon > Gymnapogon annona. The sequence goes on from JAPTHA010000010.1 coordinate 6,246,627, forward strand.
CTGAGGGGCCCGCAGGAAGGTCTTACCTGAAGAAGAAAAGGACAAAAAGACATACAGTGTGTTTGGGTGAGCTTTATACAGCACTTCCTCCAATAAAAATTGGTTGCAAAATGAAATGTGCCATATTTCAATCTAATACATTCAACAGATGTTTTACCAATGCTTTATTGTTTTGTCACTGTAGACGTTTGAGAAAACAATAAAATCACACTTCATTGTAAGAACTGACAGACTACCGTCTTACAGGCCATTTAATCTGGATACAGGAAGAGCAGAGTCTCTGTGAGCAGTGTGATGCATTAAAAGTGGAAATATAAGGTGATCAGGTGAGGATTTGTAGTAAATAAAGAGGAAATTACAAAGAAAAGACTGTAATACAAGTCTGGTTGCAATAAAGACCCGATATGTCCTGAAGCCAAACAAAGATCTAATTACTATTGGAGGACATACAGTATCACATAATAATCCATTATGTTATTTAGCTATTGAGTGAGAGGAAACTGAGGTTTATCAAAACTGATCCAGAAAATACAGAGCAAAAAAAACAAACAAACAAATAACTAAAAATCAGACAATCCCAGTAGCATCATCTTGTCAGGGTGCACAATTAGGACTTCCCACCTTGCTGCTTTGAGAAGATTTTCTTCTGTCTTTGCAACTTTGGTCGTCTCTCAATGACGGGATTGAAAAATGTTACCTAAACAAAACAAAAGAGAATCAAATTAAAAACGTAAAACAAAAACTGTTAACTACGGAAGAAATGCTGTGCTTGTGTAAAGCAGTTCAACAACTGTACAGGACAGTTAACAGGGGAATGAACAAGGACTGATTTTAAATAACTGCAAACATAAAGATACATGCAGTGATGTAATCATTCATGTAAAATAAATAATGTTATGCTTTTATTGAAAATGGTTAATGTAATTATAATTAGGTACCTGACTGTGATCAAACAATATAAACAAGACAAAGACTCGTAAACCATTCGTCTTCTCCGTGTGTTTATGATTTATGAATGCATTTAAAGCAGAAATCCAGCCACACAATACACCTTTGTCTGGGACAGTGTTTGCATTGTGTATGAGCTGAATATCGTCTGTCAACTGCAGGCCATATGCTGTTACTGTGACCTCTTCATGTCTGTAATCATCGACCTCTTGGTGAATTATAACAGGGTGTGCTTGTGCACCTCTGCAAACAGCATCCCCTGGGGCTCCAGGTACAAACACATCCCGTGACGCTGGTTGTCCAGGAAATCCTCCAGCCGCAGGAACTTGACAGCGCAGAGTGAGCGCCAGTCCCGCCAATAGACGGAGATCTCCAGCTCACGAGACTAGAGAAAACCACAAGCGACAACAAATATGTCAAACACGTCCACTGAGCTGTCTGCACACACTGGCTGTGTTCATGTTCAAAATAATAGTTTCCAAAAGACACGATTCCAAATGAGTGGCTTACATGGTTATTACTGCAAATATGCGCCTTCAAAGTTCTGAATATTATCTGGATACACACAGGGTATGTGCAGGTTTAAGGAAGTGAAATTTAAGACTTTTTAAGACCCTTTTTAGGTCTGCTTTAATGAATTTAAGACCTTTCATCTGCGAGACAGCAAAAAAAAAGTGTGACCACATTGCAAATAGTTTTGTCCATATATTTAATGGAACTGCTGAAAAATAACAAACATCAAGATCACAACTCTGTTGGCAGAACATCGACAACTTGTAACAGTTTAAAAAATCTGACAATCTTTCAAACAAATGTGAAAAAGACCATGTGGCCCCTCCCCCCACAACCGAAGGATAGCTGTTGGCTCAAATTCTTTATAAAGATTTCACTTTACAAAGCAAGAAAATACATTGCAATTTTGTTTATTGTGTTTGTGGCATTTTTAAGACCTTTGAAAGGTAGATTTAAGGATTTATTGCCATTTTTAAGGATAAATAAGACCTTCATTTTGGACAAAAATTTTTTTTACTTTTTAAAAAGGACCCGCAGACACCCAGTACACCTCCATTAATCAGAAAATACTCAATTTGGAAAACACTCATTTGGAAAAAAGCCTAATTGAGAATATCCAAACGGAGCATGTCGTTTACATGACCTGTATCAAATTCAGAGTACAGTGGACATCAGTGTGGAAGTAAATAGTGTGCGTCAACAGCTCTGAAGTAGGTCAAGGACAGTAAAGTGTGTGTTACCCGGTCTAGCTCCAATGTAAACTTCTGGTCCCAGGCCTGGTTACTGACCGGCCTCCAGCTCGTCTGCCCGACTACTGTGTTGTCCAGCTTTAGAACCGCACTGATCTCATCTGAGGAAACGTACACACATGTCATTTGTTAAGCACCAAGCTATCAATAATATCCTAATTGTGGCTCGAGTTCAGTTCAAACCACTCACGAGATCCAATATGATCCGGCTGTTTAAAGTAATCAGATTTTGTTTCCAATCTTTTTGTCAATATTTACTCTCTGTATGAAGTCCGATCTACTTACTGGAGACCTCCTCACTCTTTGTCATGTTCCGTGAGCTCACGCTGCGGTTTCGGTTTGCTCGGCTAATGAAGGACGATCGTGTCTCACTGGGGCTCCAACCGGGCAGTGGGACTGACGCAGCTTTGGACCGACCTGGTACGTTCTCCAGAAGGTCCTGACAACCCATGAGCCTGACGTCTAACGTGCCTGGAGGTGAAGGGGGGTAGAACCATAGGTCGTCAAAAATGTACATTTAAGTGGTACATGTGAACACGTGATGGTAAAGGACCTGCCAACCAAAGCTGTATATGTCATTACAGAATAATCACTGCAGTCTGTGTATGCAATAAATATCAAGTCCAGATCTACAACTTTTATGCCACTTGATACAGCATAAGGTCTTGCTACTAATCTATGAACATCACTCCAATCCCATTATCATCACCATAACGTGACACACACTTCTAAATACCCTTGGCCAAATAGTGAAAGAGCTGAAGGTTTATGCCCTATAATTTAGATTATATTGTCCATGTGTGACACTCATTACATACGTATTTATATTTGACAGTACTCAGATATAAATGCACAAGGCTGTGTCAAGCAAACATATCACCCCAACAAACTTAGCCATGCCAAGATGTATACATGTCTCCATTTGAGGCCAGTTGACATTGACAAAGTAGGTCAAGGTGACCTATTTCCGAAAGGCTTCTTCTCCACGCCAGCTCCACAGCTGGGAGGCTTGGTGTCAGCAGCCGTACTGACGCCTTATTGTGAAATGATGTGAACCGATTTCACGCCACAAGACTCTGAAAAACATGTTCTGCTTAACCCCTACTGGTTCAAGTGGACTAATATGACACTTAGTGCTGACAGAATCCCTGTAAACATCTTAAGCACAAAAGCTACTGGAGCAACTGATTAATTTGTAACCTTCAGTAATGCAAACAGACCGACGTTATGGCTAACGTTGGTCTTCAGACTTTGACAATACTACTTGCTCTATGAAAGAACCTGATGCAGCCAATATTTTTCCAAAAACAAATGAAGAATACTGTTTTAGAAGCAGCAGCAACAACAAAAAGAACTGATGCAACGCCAGTAAACAAGACAAATCCCTTCTTAAATGACTTCAAGCGAGTCGACAAAGCCACTTTTCTGCTTTTATGTTTATTGTGTTGAAACTGTTTAGCAACATCAAGAAATGACGGTTCAAACCAAAAATTAAACTTACAGTAAAAAGTACTTTTCGGCTTTCTACAAGAGTAATTCTTTCAATATACAGCTTAAGTCATCCTGTGTTTTTAGCTTCTACGCACAAGACAAAAAAACGCCACAGCCAAAAGCCAGGTTTTTTTTGTAGTCCTGGCTGCAGTACTGTCAGGTGACGGTGGTGTTACCTGTGAGCGCAGCAGGCTTGGTCACGGTGCTGTACTGGTTCTGTGTTGAGATGATGCTGGATCTGGGACTGGTGAGGGCTGGCGACGACAACAGTGACAGCTCCTCCACGATGCTACAGCTGCGCGGATGGTTTTTGGGCAGTTCATTTAGACGCTGCTCCAAGGAATATCGCAGGAGGTCGAGCTTTTGACTGGACTCATTAAAACGAGCCTGAGCCTGCAGAGAAACGGAGGGGGAAGTCAAGAAGAAAGAAATCTATGAATAAACCAGGCTATTCCTTCTATCAAAATACATCAGAAAATTTCAGAAAAAATAGCAAAAAGGCATTAGTAATTTATACATGCCTCTATCCACCACTGTCATCATTATTCTCTTCCACACGATGTCAAGCCCTTTGTGTAATATTTTATTTCTGCAGCTCTTCATACACTGTGGCTTTTCTTTGCAGTTTCAAGCCAACATGGCATTTATATTTGAATTAATTCAGTGAATTTCACAGTATTCCTACTGGTTCACACATGCACATTTAACCTCTTTTTGTTGTACATATGTGCATTTACCAAATTATAAATAAATAACAATGACTCCGCAATGTTTAAAATAATTTTACCACTTCCACTCCATTTTAATGTACATATCGAAAATTCAAACACCAAAGTTAAATGGAAAAGCATCTATAGGTGTGTTTAAATGGACCCCATTATCAGGATTGTTGAAATATCCTTTTTGTGTTTACACATATCACACATTTGTGCCTTTCACCCGGTTTGACAAATCTGGTTATACTAAATAGAGTACCGAGAAAGAAACCAGAACATATTTTTAATTGCAAAAGCACTAAAAGACATGATTGTGTGGCTAAACTATCTGATGCTATCGTGATGAGCCTATCACACTATTTCCACCCAGTGTGTGTTGTCATCATTACAGGCGCCCGCACAAACAGCATCAATTACCAGGACAGTTTTAATAATCGTGCCCCCGGGCATGTGAATAAACACATTTCTGCTCCATGTAAACAACATATGCAGAATGTTATCAAAATTTGAAAAGGCTTTATAAGCGGTATACTGGTGCACATGTGAACACAATCACTTACACTGCACATCTTACTTCAGCAGAACTCAGCACACCAGCAGGGATCACTTTCATTAAAAACATGACCCTTCCTGCTCATTTACAGACACCAGCTCCTTGTTTTGTTTTTGGTCTCACAATATCTAATCTGTCAAGCAGGAAGCAGGAAGAGGAGAGGAATTTTATATTCACTGGCAAGTTCTTACAAAAATATAACTGTACCTCTGAGTGTGCCCTCTTCTCTGTGACTTTTCCTGAGCCCAGGAGTTTCATAACGTTCTTCGCACCCTCGGCCACGGCGGACTCTATCTTGGCATGATGACACAGCTCCTCCACGCGCAGGTCCAACGGACTGATGATGGGCTTGTCTGGAGTGGACAAAGCTGTAATTAGGACTTTGTGTAGACGGCACTTGTGTCTGTGCTTGTTTTTAATCTGATCGGATTCATCTCTCCTAATCTCAGCTGAGACTCACCTATCACTTCGTTGTTCTCGAAGCTCAGTTCGTTGGCCTGGCTGGCCTTAAGGATCTGCATCCTGATGAATTCGATCTTCGTCTTGCTGTCCTGAAGCATCTGCTGGGCTGTCGCTAGTAACTTACGATCCTGGAAGGAATAGAGGGAATTTATTGCCACGATGCAACACTTACATGTGTGCAGGATCTAATGGATTGTTTGCAGTCATACGACTAATTAAGTGTGAAATTCAGATGGAAGGCAGAATGTCAGAAGAAAGCTGAAGTCAGAACACAAGCGCATAGACAGAACAGTGGCTCTGCTGATATTGTAGCTGCCACGCCATACATTTGATATGAATGTACCAAACACAAAGCACCTCTTATCAGTGTTTGTGCCGTTGAGAACACGTAACACAAACAAGCAGACAACTCATGACCTTAATTGGAGCCAAAGAACAAGTGCCTACGTGGAAAATCTTATTCACCAAAAATCTCAGTGTTGCAATTGCTGACCATCACGCACACACACCAGTATATTCACACATAGAGCAGTGTAAGCAAACTCCACCCAGAATTCCTCTGATGTCTGAATCCTGGTTGTTGACGACAACTCGCGCAGGAAAGACCTCTGTCCAACAGGCATTTCCTCTCTGACATCAGGACAGGACTATTTCCAACTGGAAGGTGCCTCTGTCTGTCTGTCTAGTCAGGAGAGGTCATTTGGACACACACACACCGACCTCCCCTGGTTACATAAAGAGCCAGAGTCACAGGGATGTTTAAGTCCCAATAGACATCTAAACCTCAACCAAACCCCCTGATCCTAGCGTCACTCACTTTTTACCTCATTTTTCTCAGGTTTGCCAAGTTCTCTGTAGAACACCACAGTCAAAACATTTAGAGGCTCATAATATAAATCTGCCGTGTTATCGTTTTGACACATTAACACTACTTCTCAATTCCAACTCAAACATACAAACTTGAACTAGCTATAAAAACAGAAAAATGTTCAGTCAAATATTCACACAAGCATGATTACTTAGGTGATTAAAGTGCAGTGTTTTACAGTTACGTCATTGCACTGACCATCTATGTGATTAGATGAATTACGCCACGTTAAGCTGTTCCGTATATAAAGACAAACAAGGCACATAGAGCATTATTTTGTCGTTACCGAAGCAGACTTATATCACTGAAACTCTATGCTATTAAATCATCTACTACAAAGAGGCTTTGATTACTACTGACCGAAACAAGAGCCGTGATGAGCACCACAGACTCAGAGCTCCAGCTGTTATTATCAGCCCTGTGACTTGACACACACCTCCCAACTAAATTATAGTTTGTTTCTCACTCCCAGAGTTAAGAGTCACAACTGTCGAGCTTAGTGAACAAACAGCAGTGTGTATGACACACAGTATGTGTCAGCATTAAAGGAAACCCAGCCATGTGTCATTCTACCATCTGCAAAGTGGAAGCAAGTTTTCAGTGTTACCTGTAATACTCTGTCTTATAAGCAATCCCATCACATCTCAACTATCACACTGAATCATGCCTTGAAAAACAAAAGAAGCATCTTTGAATGAATCCAGACCATAACTGAATACTGAATATTTGACTGTAATTTTAGCTTACAGCAGGGTTTAGTTAATTTGTGAAAAAGTAATTCATTCTGGTCGTCATGAAACCATTTGGGCACATTTAGATAGATTAATCCCTCGGGAAGGGATTAATAAGGGATTAATAAAGACTTTATTAATCCCTTCCCGAGGGATTAATAAAGTTCTAACTAAGTTCTATCACGAAACCATTTGGGCACATTTAGTCAAATATATAGTATAACAGCGATATCGGGAAAAACTCAAATCTGTCCTTTGTAGAGTTGGGATAAAGACAATGTACAGACAAACGTTAAAAGAAAGCCAGCCTTGAAAGGGACAAAATCAAATACTTTGTCCAAACTCAGCCACATGTTAATAACAAACTGAGTGGTGGAGGTCAACTGATTAGATCCAGATAGAGAACGTGCTGTGGGAGAGTTTTATGTAAGGCGAGCTCATTTTTGAGGGATTAAAATACATGTGGCTCCTGTGTCGAGTACTGTTCAATTAAACAAATCAGGATGTCAAAAGGTGAATAACGCCCGACTAAAAGCAGTGACTAAAAATAATACACTGGATCTGTGACTCAAAAATAATACACTGGATCTGTGACTCAACTAGGACTGCTGAGACCCATTACAACACAAGTAATAATGATGTCATGAATAAAACAAAAACATGTCCACCCCATGTTAGGGTTCATACCTCTTATGGGAAGTTCAATGGTTGGGAAGTTTAACAACAAAAGGAATTGAACAATTTATTCGTGCTTATTGCAAGATAAAAACCAAACATGTTTTATGCAGGTAGTTCCTCTGTGTGACATTAACATGTAACTATGAATAGTTTATAAAATAAATGTCAGCTTTTTAAAAAACATTCCAGTGAGGTATTTTGACACCTGTTAAGGTCTTTTATTCAGATTTTGTGAATTTCAAGGTTTTTAAGGATTTCCAGTTGATCACATTAGTAGGCCAAACATTGTACTACTTGTATATGTACTAATATTTAACATTCCTGGTTGTGAGCTCTGGTTGTCTGTGTGAGTCACTGGTACTGACAGGAGTGGGTGTTGGCTGTAGTGTTTGTTTCTAGTGGTCTTTTCTTTTATCGTTTGTATTTGTTGTACTCGTGACATGAAGCTGTAAACCCAATGACCCCACGGGGATTAATAAAGTGCTTTGATTGATTGATAATTAGTCTTTCAGTTGAGGTTTTCTCACCTTGAAAATTTGTGTGGAACCTGTAAGATCGTCTGACTCCTCCCTTTTCTCGTGCATACTTGAGCACAGACACATTTACAAGTATTGGTAGCTACTTGTGAAAGTGCTGCCACTTTTAAACAAACGGGACTAAAGGTGAAATGGACAAAAAGAAGATACACCATGTTTTAAGTAGGTCTATATGCACTACTAGACAATTGTATGGGTTTTGAGAGGCTGGTTTAAGCACATTTAGAATTTAAAAACTTTCTTAAACAGTGAATATAACAAGATTTTAACAGGCCAGTATGAAGGAAAAAGGCTATTAAGTGCACTCATAGCTGTAACATCAGAAACTTTCACAGAAAGCTTAATTGTCAACTCTGGAGGATGCCTTCAAGTTCCATCAGCTACTGAAGTGTCAATGAATGCAGTAAACAGCTTCAATACACTTATTTAATAATCTTAAATGACAACAGGTTTGTTTTTATGTGATGAAACTGTTGTGTTGAATAAAATGTATAATTTTGGTTTTTGTCTCGTTACTGTGGGGAAAAGTATTGCTCAGGAACTATATTGAAGAGAAGGTGTAAAAATGAGTATTTTTTAATCATTTGCAACTATTTTAATGCAGGACGGCTTCACCCACTTTGATAAACAGAAGTGAAAAGATGGATAGATTCGTTTGTGGTGGATGAGACATAACATTCAGATTTAAAACTATTTAATGACTTCTAAATCTGACTTGGAACCATGCTCGGCTGTCTTGAGGACTTGCAGACACCCTAACTGTACGAAACACAGTCGGAGTTTCCACACTTGGCAGTGTGACATGAACCAGCTGAAACCTGACTGTCAGGTGAACCCTCCCCCACTCTGCTGCTGCGTACCTTTGAGGAGCCGTTAGAGTACATCTGAATCATGTTCTCTGCGCCTTGTTTGACTTTGAGCTCAATGTCATTCTGTCGTTTTAGGGCGGCGAGGCGGCTGCTGCTGGTGCACATCCTGGCCTCGCTGTTGGGTGTATCTGGGGTCACAGGGCTTTCTGGGTAAGACAAAAAAAAAAAAAGGTAAGTTAGTGCCTCATGACCTTTGGAAATAACAACTGCAAGTGCTGCTGGAGTTTGTCACACATATACACCGACTCGATATAGTAACTAACATGCATGTGCTATTTCTGGATGCTTGCCACGTGAAGTGAGCTAAACACTTCTGCCGCTCAAGCAATATCACCACTAACTTTGCTTATAGAAACACGTCAGGTAATAGCTTCAGGAGTTAGATGATGTGCCCAGAAAGCTCCAGTGTTTATATTTGAATACGGTTTGTTACCACTGGACTCATTCTCTCCCACTCAATCGACACAGGAGGAACTGGACACGTCAACACCAACAGGATTTGTATAAAGAGTCTGAAAGAATGTGAAACTGCACACTGCCAGACTGCAGCTGCATTTCTTGTGTCTTTTTAACAGGTTTTTGCACTCAATAATGAAAAAACAGCATGAACACATTAAAAATAATTAAACAGAACCCAGAAAAGAGGACTATTAAATTACCACCAATTTAATCTCCAATCTCACACAAAATAAAACTGAAGGAGAGGTGCAAGTGTAAAACAAATATATGTGTATTGGCTTATCTCCTCAATTCAGCATCAAACCTGGACCTTGTATCTTCGCATCACCTGATACAGTCAGTTTGATTTATTTTCCTGTACTCAACCTTTCACTATAAACTCTAAAACACCAACACTAGGTAACAATTTCCAGTTTGTTCACGTATATTGCATGCCTTCCCATTAAATAAACCAAAAATGAACAATGGGAAATTTCATGGGTTTTAAAATAATACACTAAATATTTGATTAAATTGATTAACCTCATTCCAAACTGAATCGAGCCATTCCAGCGTTCATCATCCTTTTGTTATGTGGTACATTTGGGGATATTGATAGCTTAGCTAAAAACTGTAAGAAAGCAAAAAACTCAACACAAACTGTAGTCAAATGCAGACAAATTTACTCATGGGTCCTTGTAAAAGCTTTTCACTTTCTACTGGTTCCTTCGTGCCTAATAAAATACCCAAATTATTGGGCACAGACACATATGAGAATAGGGAGACCGTAGAATAAGAGCACTTGAGTATTCCTCTCAACAGCATAAGCTGAAGAGCCACGGAGCTATATTAAAGCAGTCGTTTTACAGTTTTGTCAAAGAACATGACTAATTCAGGGTTTATTTTTTTTTTGGTCTCTTTTGTTCTCTAAAGAAGTCAGTTCCAACTGTTACAGCAGAGGGAAACCCTGCAGCCATCTCTATTATGAGCAACGGAAAACTTGGGGGAAAAAAAAAAACAAGTGGGGACTTGCAGACAACTACGAATACTATATCAACGTTAATGTCAATGCAAAGGTTGAGTAAGCGCATCATGGCAGCTGGAATGGAACATGAACAGGATTTTGGTTTCGCTGTTGACGTTTCTTTTCTTGTTCAATCAACTTGACCCAGATGTCTGTGAGCTTTTAGATCTATTATGCATTTATAAGCCAATCACAAAAAGTGAAAACAAAAACAATGTCGTTTGGCACCTGAGATGGACCAACAGTCTTAAGAGATGAGCTCACTGTTTTGTTGTGTGTTTTTTTTTTTCTGTGTGTGTGTCATGTCGGGACTCGAAAGGTGTAGAGAAAACCCCTCCCCAGGCTTGAACAAAGTGCAAAACATTCTCTCTAACTCACTCACACACACACACAGGTGAGGTGGGCAAAAAAAACCTGCCCAACTTCTCCTGACCTGACTTGCCAGTTCAGCCTCAACCTCGATGTTGTCATGAGGAAATCCACTTAGAGAGATGAGGTCTCCTTCATGCATTCAAAGTGCCTTTTTAAGGTCTTGAAACCACGTGACATCAGAGTAAAGAAGGAATGCATTTAATTGTTTGGTTCAGACTGTGACATTTGATCAATGGATCAGTTTGTTTCTTTATGGTTTAGGATTTGAGGACAAATTACATTAAAGCATATTAAAGCAACTGCAACAATAAAGACCGGTGTAAAATTGGGACCGGCATAATACTTGGTAAACTCTGTGTGATTGAGTTATACACACAAATAAGACTTGGAACACATTTAGTGCTTTTTTTCAGCGATTCATTCGCGGTTTTAACCTCTTTGATTAAAAGATATTCCATGATGTCATTTAAAAAAAAAAAAGATTTCACCATCACTGTGGCGTTGACCTAAAGAAGTGCAGTGAGGAAAATCAGTAACTCCTCAAGTTTCTGCCAAACACACAACAATGACGAGCAGGCGGACCCATGATTCATTCACTCTGGTAGTTTCATCAAAACAGTGTCTAATGACTACCCTGAACACCTGCAGAATACAGGCAAAAAGAAAAGCATGTGACTCTTTGAACTGAAAATCTGAATCATCTGTCTAATGAACCTTAATAAGCAGAGGGAGCCTCGCTGCTGTGGATTCAGTTAAATGGCACCGGCCAAAGAGGTTTAGAGTCTCATCCAATTCACGCACCTGTACGATGGTGAGTTGAGCTTTTAACAGCGGGCGCGGGGAAACCTTATAAATATTTGCATTTTGTGGTCGTGATATTCTATAGTGTCCCAGTGATGACATTAGGAGCACTCAAGTCAAAGAAATATTGAAGCATGTGGTGCTTGTGTCACCGTTCAATGTCGGTACATGACATCAGGTATACAGTCTTGTTAACGTTGGATTTCATAGATCGACACTAATGTGAAGTTGAACATGATCTCTGGAATTTCCCTGAGTGGTCCAAATAAAGGTATATCTAATCTAATCTAATATGATGTGATCAGAGACTCTGAACTGAAACCAAGAGCTTCCAATCAATGAACACAAGAAAACCTAACATTTTGGTGACATCATACCATAAAGGTGTTTAGAAACATGCGTGCAAAAGTGCATGCATGTCTCTAAGCAAGATTTATGTACTGCAGAGGGCTTTCCTTTCTGTGTGGGAGGGCGAGGTTACAATTGAGCCAGGAATCCAAGGACCCCCCCCCCCCCCCCTCGGCACAGTTCAGCCCACGCTGGGTTGGATGACAAGATACTGAGCTACTGAATAGCTGAGGGGCTGATGTCACTGCTGGACGGCTGACAAGGGGAACCCTCCCTCGCATTAACCTCATCTACATCTGATGAGAAATGAGCTCACAATACTGGAGAACAATTGCATCATAACTGGGCAAACTGGTAATAAAACTAGGCTGGTTGTCTGTCATTCGATGGGATGTATAACATGAGGAATGGATCAAAGTATTTACTTTTACTCTAGTACTCTGGATCTGTACTCACATCGGAGCGACGTATACTGGAATGTTATCATTTAATGCAGCAAACACTTCCACAACATTCTACTACACGTCTGATGAATTTTGTTACTTTTCACATTACATGCCTCTTCTATGTAGTGAAAAACAACACGTCAATAAATGTGTTGATTTCCAATGTTTCTGATCAACTGAAGGATGACGTGTCGCTGTATGAGCTGAGGTTCTTAAAGCTACTATGTGTGATGATTGTGGTTTTTGTTGCCCAACGACACTAAAAAAAACCCAACAACCCAAGCTTAAATATTCTCATGGTATGAAAGGACATGGTACTTCTGCGTCTACTGCATACCTGTGTTTATAGGCTGTCGAAAAACGACTGCACAACGCAGGTTTGTCTAATCACAGGTGCTTTCAGACAGGCAGGGGGGACGTTAAGTACGACATTGATCTACTGCTCTACTCCTTGTCTCAGTGTAGAAGCTTGGAAAACTCGCTTCACTTTGCCACAACAGCATGAAGCATGACTCATATTATTCTTTTTATTTGGACTGAGAAGAGAAAAGGAGGGTGTGTATTCAGTTTTTTGTATCCTTTCCCCAAAACGTTGGCTCCTGGAGCACTAAGGAAATGAAGCATTTACAAAACACTCAGCTTAAAAATAAACCATAACACTACAGCAGCAACAAGCAGTTGATTAATCAATCATTACCTGTTAACTTTTAATCTTTTTTAAAGAAAAATCAATGTTCAGATTGCTCTTTAAATTTAAATCAAAGCAAATTTAAGATTGCTGTCTTGAGGAAACATATTATTCACATGTTTATTGACCCAAAAACCCAATCAATTAATCAAGAATGAAAATAATTTATCATTGCAGCCCTGTCGCAAAGCAAGTGGCTCATTTTTCATAAGTTTTTAAAATAAAATCCGTTGCCGCATAACAAAGTAGCTAACAGTATATGAAGTAGCTGAAAAGTGCTCCAACTTAAACGGATATAGCAATAAATGTTCAGTAAGATTATCCAAAAACCTCACAACAGTAAAGGATCGACGGGCACCATCCTCACTGCATCATGAGTACTACATCAACTCTGAATACTTCTTCCGTCACTGTACGGGATTCAACTCGGGGGACATCCCTGTATGAATGAGATCATGAGCGACAATGAGAGTTGACCCTTCCTCAGAGATGCTGCTACTCCCAGATGGTGTCGACAGAGTGACTCTGCCCATTCCTGGCCTCGGCTGAGCAGCAGAGAATAACCAGAGCCCCCTCAACCTTTTACTGGAACAAAAAAAAAAAAAAAAAAGAAAAAAACTGGCTGCTTGCACTGCAGAGCAACTCCTTCCTACTAATTCAGGAAACAAGTGCTGTCTCTCACGGATTCGGGAGCTGAACACGGTTCAAGAAACCATCTCATGACTGTGCTCTGAGCTGAGTCGTGTTCATCCCTCTCCATCACTTTGCGACGGACAGCGACATTCCAGTGGCGTCGCGTCACCTAAAAGAAGGCCCTCGTTCATCAGATAGAGGGTCAACGAGTCAGGCTAAATTTGTTCCCACTTAAGATAACCATTTACCAGGACAACCCTCCTCTGCCCTTCCCCAACACATACATCCCTCCTCATCGACTTCCTAATGTCAACTCAACTGAGGGACAAATACCATTCCTTCTCTTCCTGAATTCACCCTGGCCATTCGCCACCACCAACCACTACAGCATACTGAGCGCACACTGCTCAATAATGCACTCAACTCTTCCTAAATTCTATTGTTGTCCAAAAATGCACAGGAGCGGGCTTTCAACAGCCTTGGAGGGGAACAATCGTCAGCTCATTGTAGCTGTCGGTGGAATGTGGAATGCAACAATGTCAGCCTCTGGAGAATGAGTCACCACCGAAGACTGAACGCACTGTTTCTGTGTGAGTCAATATACTGTAGGTGCTGTCCTGACAACATTGCCTCAGCGAGTCACAGGAAGATTTTGTGGCAACGCTTTATATTAAAAAAAAAAAAAAGGTACATGTATTCATCATTAACCTGTTGCTTATTACAGGCGTTCGGCAAGTTTCAACAAGCTGGTTGATGCACACGAAAGGCTGCTATACAGACTGACACTAGTATTTTGGCTTCAGTAATGGTTCCTAAACTAACCAAAGTACTGCTGAAGTATGAAGGTTTGGTGTTCGAAGTATAAAAACTTGTGAAAGTTCGACATAACTTTAGATTTAATGGATTTGTCGTATTTTAACCTCAAGATCACTTAAAAAAGATAATATCCAATACTTGGCAGTGGTCCCCAACTTCGGGGCCGCGGTCCTGTACTAATCAATGGGTCAACTGGTACTGGGCTGCACAGAAAGAATCCATAACTTGCTTTTTTCAATTTGATTTATTGTCCGTATCTGAGTAATCTTTTATTTTAGGAAATTACTGGATTGTCTCTCCGCATGACTCACTCTTGACACATGTCAAAATTCTGCCTCAGTCATATGTGTTTCCGCTACCTTATTAAAACGGCTACTCAAACCGGTAAGACATATTACATTACCGTTAAATGGAACGGAGGAACTCCCAGTATTTTGGGATGTCAAAGAAACGTGTGTGTGATCAAACGCAACAGTGAATGAGGATGTAGTTGAGAGAAAGAAATTGTAAGGAGTTTGCTGCAAGTGAGGCGAGAATCCAATTTAATTTTACTACATTAGACTTAAAATTATAAGAGTATTCTGGACCGATTATGTGCCCTGTTTTAAGTAACTACTACGCTGTAACTATTAGGGCATTGAGAGTTTTTCTTCTTTTCCTATTGAATGCTTAATGACAGTATGTAAGGAACTTAATTGCTATTAAGGGAGTGACTGTAAATACTGGTGAGTATCAAATTCGGGTAGAATGACGATGACTGAATGAACGCCACCAAATCATTATCCTAATAAACAAAAATATATGTCTTAGCTTAAAGTGTTACATGTTTTGTATCTACAATAAGTTATTTGAATTTCCACAGGTTAACTTAGCCTCCCCCTTTGTATTTAGATCATATCACAAAGCTTATGTCAACTGACTTCATTTCCAGGTTAATGTTTGGCAGGTCCTGGCCAGTGCTGTGCTGTGTAGTTACCTAGGAGTTCTTCTGGGTCTTTGACCACAATGTGAGCGTTGAGCTCTTGTAGCTCCTGGTGAAGTTCTTCCACCTTCTTGTTGGATTTTTTCAGCATGTTGTCAACGTAAGCCAGGCTCTTCTTATCCGTGGTGACCTGAGAGGTACAAAAAAAGATAAGTGCCTAATGACAAAGGCCTGAAGAGTCATAAAAAGCCACTTTACTATCAGCCTGTGAAACGTGTGAATCCTGTTTTGCTAACTAACAGCATGAAATTGGAAAAACAATTTCATGCTGTATGTACACTGTATGTGTACGCCGGGCTGGGAGGATCTAAGAAAAACCCTACTGGCTGCAACATGTGAAACCATAAATGCACAGATGGCAAATTTCTTACTTTTCTCGCCTGATCCCAGGTTTTCTTTTTTTAAAAACATCTGCCCTCCTGACTTAAATTTTTATATTTTGACTGTCAGCAAACACAAACGCAGCATAGCTTATTTACCAAAAATGTTTTATTCCATGTTCACAATAAAATGACACTGAGAAAGAGGACCGTGTTCTCTCAAACAAATCTGAAAAATGAAGTTCCCCAGGTTACTGCACAGCCCTATTCTTGCAAATACAATCCAACTTACGATGAAGTGCATTACATTGTCTCACTTTATCTAACCTACATCATAGAAGTAGCAGATGAACGATTACAAAAAGCTCAGTTTAGTGGTCTGGCAACACTGACGCAAAGATGTGTGACTTTTATTTCACTTGGCAAGTCACCTCTAATACTGTTGATCTACATGTTTTCTACACTCGAAGTGAACAATATCCATGGCAACAACATGTTGATGTGTGTTTGTGTGAGCGTGATGTGAATCATCACAGAACTCATGGGCAATCAGAATATTTCCCATCAAGTCTGGCTTCATCAACAACAGTACATCAATTTCTGCATCTGTTTGAAATATTCCATCTAAACCGGGGGCATCAAAGTCATTTTAGGTCAGGAGCCAAATTCATCCCAATCCAGTCTGACCCAGGCCACACCAGTCCAATAATAAGAGAATTACATATACTGTAAATAATGTCAACTGCAAACTTTCCTTATATGATGGAAATGTTTACATCTACAAACTGTGACAACAATGTGAATAACATTAACAACCTCAAAACTTTTAAGCAAAATAAGTGTAATTTTAACTATACCTCAGTTTATAATTTATAAATGTACATTACAACTTACGGATCACAATGGATCTACAAATACACAAAACATTTAGTAGCCGGTAGAATATTGATAAAAATTCACTTCTCTACAGACATTTCTGACTGTTTATAGTTGTTCAGTTCTTTGTTTTTGTGAAATGATGCTTTATTTTAGTGTAAATACAGAGAAAAAATGCATGAAAATATTTACATTTCCACAGAGAAAATTTGGAAGCTGCGAGTTTTTCTAAGTTATAAATAAAGGTGACATTTGTCCTAGTCTGTACGAGGAACATGAACTATAATTTTTATAAATACCTGAGGTGTAATTATTGCATTTCACCAATTCATCCCACAGGCCAGATTGGAACCTTGGGCGGGCTACGTCTGGCGCCTGAGTCGCATGTTCGACACCCCAATCTAAACTTTGGATACCGTGAGTGGACTCACCTTGCGCAGGTTCTCGGCACCTTCTTTTATCTTAAGCTCTTTGCGAATCTCACGCCGGATCTGCTCCTTGATCTCGTCCAGCTTCTGTTGGACCATGGTGTCAGACAGGTCCAAGTTGTGTCCCAGACCCAGTCGCTCTGCCACCAGCTGACCCCTGGCATCCCCCTGCAGCATTACAGGAGAAGGGGAGGAAGAGGAGGAGAGAGGAAATAAGTGCAAAGTAATTCAGAGGAGGTCAGTGAGTGAGGAGGAGGAAGAGGAGAATGAAAAGGAAAATGGACAAGAACAGAGGAGGAGGAGGAGGAGGTCAGTGCCTCTGTCAACAAATAGACTGCGCACACTGGCATTTTGTTGAGTGGTGTTTTACAGACAGCACGTCTCAAAATAAACACTCCAGAAAAGAACAAAAAGCACTGCTCTGATTGGGAAGGTTTCAAAACAGCTGAAGCTACTGCCTCAGAAAATGCATGCATTCCCATGTCTGATCAGTACTGTTCCCGGCAAGTAAACCGTGAAGTCTTCAAGTATCACTTATTTTTACTGCCAATTTCTGTCAATTCTGATTTAATTAACTGTTTGGTTGTTCACTTTATTAAAAGTTGGAACATGGTAAAAAAAAAAAAAAAGCTGACATCCTAAAATGTCTTATCTGGTCCAAGACACAAAAATGATACATTTTACTGTAAAAGACAGTAAAATGTCTTTACTGTCATTCCATTCTAAAGATGTTGTTGTCAGAGAATTGGAACCACACTATTTGACAATGAAAGCCATGATTAGCTGGAGTCCTCGATATCAGTCATGTTGATTACTAATAATCTCTATCTGCCCTGGAAAAAAAATAGGTCAATCCTCACAATAGCAACCAGCTCATCCCCACACGCCACTTTAGTTTTTCATTATAATGGAGAACATTTATTGATCTGATCATCTTCAGATCAACTGCAATTAACCTTTTGGACATTCATACAAATCCATGAATGAACTTCTTTGAGAACATTTACTGTCCGTCTCAGAGGCTTAACACTAGTTGGTTGACCAGTGCACTCTGGGGTGAACTTGGAGTAGTGACATGTTTTGAACTTGAACAGGCCTCTGGACATGGATGTTTTCACTGCTGCCGTCACTCACCATTGACCCGCATCCTTAAAGCCACCACCTTAACTAAAGAGGGATTAGAACTCACTTCCTGAATGGGTACAGCTTTAAAAGGTTGTCATCAATTGAGTAGTGGCTGTCACTAGCTGATTACAGCAAATGGGTGTGGCACGCGAATAATCTTTACGTCATTCCATTAAACAGTACACATTTTAATTTTAACAGATGCAGTTGAGCATTGCAGTCGATTAATTGTGCTTTAGTTACAACAATTTAAAGAAAATCACCACAATGACAACTCTTGTATGGTTAAATATCAAAACAGAAGTGTTCCTGCTGGTAAGGTTTTGTCATGGTGCTGTACCCATCCCAAAACAAAAAATATGTATCAATAATTAATAATCAATAATCACATTAGGCTATCCATATAGCGCATACAACTGTACTTGGGCAAATTATCCGAAATGCGGTGCCAGAGACTGAACAGAAATCGACCAACGGGATGGATTAAAAGGGAAAATAGAGCACTTCCTCTCTTTAGTACTAAAAATTGTTGAAAAAATTATGCATTCACATTGATATCTCCGGCTGGATAGCACAGTTGGTAAGGCACAGGGCTGCTGCATAGGGGACCTGGGTTAGATTTCCAGAGTGAGCATCCAGTGGGTTGTGTCAGGAAGGGCATCCCACATAAAAACTCCTGCCAAATCAAACATGCGAATTGGATTCACTGTGGCGACCCCGGAAGGGAAAAAGACGAAAGAAATCATCATCGATATTTGATGTCTGTGACATTGATGTTATTAAAAAATGACCAGGTCTACATTTCAGCAGCTAATTTAATAAATATCCCTGAAGATGATGTAAACCAGAACACCGTGAACTCTGAAAGCATCTGAAACTGGGCCAAATGTGTAAATCCCAGTCCATTCATACAACCAGACCAGACCATAAGCTGAGTATGACAGACAATAAAATAATCATTCATTTATCCATATATTGACAAAGGGGATAACAAAATGAATTCAGATATAAAAATATACCTAAACATTATTTTAATTTTTACTGATATCATTCAACACAGGCAACACACAAACGCGTGTATGGACATGTTTAACCAGTACTTTCAATTGCATGAACTGATGTTAGATTTGGGGAGGGGGGGGGGGTACACCAACATCAGAAACAACTAACCATTCCTTTGGGTCAAATAGAGAACCCATAGAAAAACAGAACTCTTAAGCAGTGAAAATGCCCACAAAAGGTTTTTCTTTGAGTACTTTGTCTTACCGTTACATCATCAACTTCTTCCAGCTCCATCTCTAGTTCATTTGAACAGAGAAGTACTCGCATGTTCTGCTGACCAGCAGTCACTTCATGAACTCATCGGAGTTGCCTTAATAAAAACAATATCTTCTCCACAAACTTTAGGCAACACCATGGCTAAAGGAAAAGCCCAAGTCATTCACTCTCGTATCCAATTCTTTCCAGCTTCTTTTTGTGCTTTTCTTTCTCATACAACCATCGACATCAACATAGAAGATAAACCGTCTGAGCAGTGACGGCCAAATCCCTCTTAGCTTCTCACTCTGTGAGGTCACAGCAGCCCAGAATGGGACCTAATCTCACTCCAGGGAAAGGACTGTGTCTAAAATTAACCCAAGCTAAAAACACAACACTGGCTGTCCATTGTGACCCCCCCCCCCCAGCCTGTAAACTAACTGGTGAGTTAGAAGAGGGCAGGCTGACAATACAACAACAACTTAAAACAAGTTAAACCATCATTAGCAGTGTTCACACACAATTACATGAATGTAAAATGAGGAAGTTCTGTTCTCACTAGAAAAAAGTGCTTACTGAAAAATTAAATAGAAAGTGCTCAACACACACTATTCATAATTACTTCTAAAAATGTGGTCAACTAGATCACAGATTCACCTTAAGAATTACTTTATCTACTATTCACCAAATACAGTACTATAAATATATGGTGTAGAATTCAGCTGCAGGAATCTCTCTGCAATATAGATGCTTTAAAGTGCTAGCTGATAAACAGTTAATGTGTGACAACAAATGTCAAAGTAACAGCCTATCGATGAAATAAGAGCTATTAATAACATTTCAGATTTAATGTGAAAACTGACTTGCACTTTGATATTCAGCCTAAATGCATTTCAGCAAAGGATAAAGCGGGCTTGGAGGATGAATGAATGAATTCTAATATATCTGCAAATCTAAATGATTCCCAAATGTCAGTTTCCTTGATTGTTGATAATATCAACTTTGAAAACAAGATCCATACAGTCAAATGTGTTTGATTTAATTATCTGTTAACGCAGTGCTCCCAATTTCTGCCAGTCATTGCAAAAACCATGTTTGGGAGGTCACTGAAACCTTGAACGTTGGTCAACAAAACCTTTTCAGCTCATCCTTGAGTTGAGGTTGATGTTTGTGACAAACTTTTTTAATACATTCTGTCCAACAATTGCTGAGTACTATTTATAACCTAACCAGTTCAATGAAGAAATATAAAAAAAAAATCCTTTTTTAAATACTACTAGATTGTGGTTAATTTTATTAACCTTTAATTTAAAAAAAGGTGCACTGTATTTTGTGAATTTCACTTTCCTGTAAATGCACATTTGTTCCACATATTGATTATTGGCCTCTTTATTAACTAACAAGTACTATTGATTCTGCAAAACATCTAGAGTTTCACTCCTAGTCTAATAAAAAATGTCTAAAGAGAAAAAACCTGTGCTCCACGCAGCCAGTGTTCAGTAACTTAAGGGAATTCCCTGGCCTCAGTCATTTGCCTGCCAGGTCTTTCTGAACCCCCATACTCTCCTCTATAGGAGTTCCTTCAGAGGAAACTATAGTTTGCACATATCCTGGTCCAGAGGCTCCTTGATGACTCATAGGTAAAATGGAGGTCAATAGTCCTGGAGGTGGAGGAACGTTGAGGAGGGGGGAAAGCCACTCTTCTTCAGCTCAGTGGCCTGCAAACATGTTTGCACTGTGGCCGTGTTTGTCCAGTGTGGTGTTAGGACAGCATGTGGACACCCAAAACAGCCCATTTTACTGTGCAACAATGCAAGGAAATCCATGAAAGGCCGATCAGATAAGGTGGAAATAAATCAGCTGCTAGACGCACCAGCACTGTTTTAATTCAAGATCAAACACAAGAACCCAAGAAGGAGACCAGGCGCTCGGTAACAGATTGTTTCGACTCTCGTTTCTCTTTAACAGCAATACTTCCTTGTGTTGCTCTTTTACCTGCATAGCCCTTATCATTTTTTTTCCTACTTGTATGTATCGCCTAGTCGGGGGAGTGACGCCACAGCGGGAACTCAAGACTTATTAGGTTCAAAGGAAAGCAAAGCAGGAATTGTAAGCAATTGTTTCCACTCATACCACAATGCAAACACTTTATGATGGATGAGGGAACTTGTTCTTGTCAGTGTAGCCCTGCTAGCTGCTCTGTGAAATGTTTGAGGCTCTCAGCATATGAAACAACTGTATTTGTAACTTTTACAGCCTGTTTTAATAGACTACAACATTAGTACGGGCTGTGTGTGATACCACGTTTTGCACATCGAACTTCTCGTGACATTTTCTGTATGTTTACGTGCGTTTGTAAGACAAGTTTTGCGCTCCATGTCATTTACGCACCGGCGTCTGACTCCTACAAAAAGTTATTTTACATTCCTTTTTAGTGTAATTCCAAAGGTAACAACCAACGGATTTAAAGTGCTAAATACTGGCCTGCCTCCCATAGGTGTGTCATAACAGTCTCATTCAGTTTATGATATTAGCACCAACGGGACTGACTGACAGACAGGATTGACTGCCACATTAAAAATTTTGATTTCATTCATCCAGTTCATACTTTCATCCAAATACATTCATTTCTGACTCCAAGAAGTCCAGATAGTGGAGACCTCGTGTCAAAACATATATGAAAATAGCTATTACATCTATTTTCCCCTTTTTGCTGTGCCGGTTTTTTGCTAGCAGACCACACGCTACACATTTACAGTATATTACCAGTATATTCACACCTAACAGTTGTGAAAGTAGAATGAAAGTGCAGAGTCCAATACTCTCAATACTGCTATGTTACCAAAAAAACAAAAAACAAGAAATAAACTAATATCAAGCACTAAAAAAATCTATACTGGGAAACTCGCCTAAACAATTAATTTAAACAAAGTGCAACAAGAACTGATGGTCAAGTAAAAACTTAAGTGCACTTGAATGACTCATTAGAGCACTTTTAAGGCCTTTGACGTGAAAAAAAGAGGTAAAAGCAAACACAATGTCTGAACCTCAAGTTTAAGCAGGTTAACTTGCCGTTTAAGCCTGAAAGCTCCAAGTCCAACAACAAGAGCTCCATTCAGACAATAGGACAATGGAAAAGTTGAGGCCACTACCAGGCTCAAGCTTATAAAGCCAAGCCCTTGCCATTTCAGCGTGAGGCCTATCTCAGCCTACAACCTGACACCCAGCCGTCTTACCCCACAGCTGGCTGCTGCAGAGCTGTGGCCACAGCCGGGTGCTCTGCTGTGACCAGAAATAGCAACACAGGCTAATAAACACAGATCCTGCCAATGCAGCCTCCACACGACTCTCGCATACATCCCATGCCAAGTCAAAGTGCAGCTAATATCTTGAACTTAAGGTCACATTTATCGGCCAGAGTCAGACGGACATAAGGTTTACAATGTGTACAGAAATCCACCTCTGAAGCACCTGTTTCACTGCAGAGATTACCTGGCGTCACTGCACAAAAACTACTGCACTGGTGAATATTTACATTCATCCTGGTCTACCTATTCCTGCACCACAACTAGATGCCTTTTTGACATTTCTTAAGTCCTACAAAGGTTATTTACAATGCATCAAATCAGTGACATGAAGTCACACATTATTCCAGTTCCCTTGAACACACCCACTATCCAAATGTGTGGTTGATAAGTCGAAAGAAAATATATTGTCTAGAAAAGTTAGGTATTCAGAACTCTGAATTCTTTCTAACAAGCACTTTTGAAGAAACAGATCATTTCCAGATGTTGTTTTGCGCCCATATACCAAATATTGTGACTAACGATAGACATAATCACCCATGCCTAATCTTTAAATAAGTTTCTTGTCATTGACCCTTTATCTACAAATCTATACATTATTCAAATAAGACCCAAAATAGAGGAGAGTACTATCCATTTGTGCTGAAGTACTTAAGGGGGGGACGATTCATCCTATAAAAAGCTTTGTCATCACTCGACTACATGATGCCATGACTATTCAACACGTAAACTGGATCCAGAGAGTATTGCTGATCATACAGGGTCTAATATACAAGATGTTAAAAATGCAGTCCAATATACAGTGAACAATTGCATGTCTTGAATATAATCTCACCGACCAGTATTGGGCACAAACTGTTTATTTATTCAGTAAAATTGTAAGAAATTAAGTCTGTCCACGCGCTCACTTCATAAACTATTAACCAAATTCAAAGAAAGCACGTTGTGCCGCCTCATTTCTCTTTATCAGTACATGAAGCGACCTATGATTCGGTCGTGCTGCAGAAACCTGGAGATACTGCATGAGAAACACATTAGTGAAAACATATCACTCACTAAAGGCTGGGTTATGTGTTCCACTCACTGAACCCACCAAATGTCCACTTGCAGCTGAGATGTACAACTACTTTTATCAACTTTACAGCCTTCAGGGGGGAAAAAAGCACAGGGCGAATCCCAATCAGGTGATTAGATAAAAGTCCTGAAGAACTTCTAAACACATGGACGGGTTTTTGTGTGTGTGTGTGTGTGTGTGTGTGTGTTTTTTTTGGTCTGTCAAAAAGATTGATTTGGAGCTGACGTCAGACAACTCAAACTACTTTAATCAGTGAGTCATGACTTCATAGAGAAGAGGGGGGGGGAAAAAACAGGATCACAACGACTCAAATTTTGTCGTTAAAAAGCGATTCTCGTTTGCATTTTATCACTTCAACGGCGTTTCTCGTGACATTGAAGGTCCACGCGACTCTGTAACGTGTTTGACAAAACTTTATGCCACACCAACAAACAACAACGGGAGTTAACGGAGGGAAATGTGACTTTAACACGTCTCAACTTCAAACACACACACTAGTTAAAGGTGGTAATGGATAAACGGGAGGCAAACGTTAACGTGTGTTAACGTTACGTTTGGCTAAAAACTTATACCGACAAATAACCATCACTTGAGCTAACGTACAAGCACGGGGATCCTTTTTTTTACGCTGGGGGGGAACACGTTTAAACCCGCACGGCATTAAAAGTAACACAAAAAGCTTTCGGGGCCAAAACCACCGGGTGAAACGTTTAATGTTTGAGGAAAAAAAGTGAAGTTTGGAAAATTGTTTCCCAGGCCTCAATCCATGGATAATTCCCAGGGCAACATTTTTGGGATTCAAACAAAGCCACTTCTTTTGAAAAAAATAAAAACAAAAACCCACACCGCTATTGGCAAAGTAAACAAAAACGTTCACTAAACGGTGCCGTCCGTTAACGGACGAGTAACTGCTGTGTGTCGTTAAGTTTGCGCACTTTTCGCCACAGTTGTCAACTTTTCCTACCTGCACGGAATCGGCGGCCATCTTGGTTTTCGCCTTTGAATCAAATCCTACGGGGAGAGCAGAGGAGGGGAGGTGGACCTCCGAAAACAAGCCTTGTTTTAACTTTCCCTCTCTCGCGACCAAAAAGAACCGACTATTCGGACCAAACCACCGGTCATCTCCGGTGCGCGGGGCTACCCATGTCGTCTTCAACGCCGTCTTTTCTTGTCGGTCGGGGCCGCGCTTTTACAAAAGGGTCCGGAGGGAGGATCGGAGCTCATAAATAAAGAGCTGAGGCATGAGTCTGTCCCGGAGCAGTTGGAGAAAGAGGCGGTGGTTAAAGCGGAGGCGCCCGCCCAGAGGAGCACAGCCCGCTGCCGCTGGGCCACTCGGGCCGGACCCTCTGCGGACACGTGACCCAACACACACACCAAAATACACCCAAACACACTTCTATTGATCCGCTCTGGTCCACACACACACTCACTGATATTCCGTCAAACTTTACAACTCCTCACGGATATAATCAATAAACCTGTATGTTTATAGATGTGTGTGTGTGTGTGTATAAGTTTATTATTATATGTTTATTACTTCTTCCCACTCCCTTTCAGGCAAATTACATTGTATTTATGTTTTCCTTAAAAAAATGCCGGAACTTGATATGAAATATTGTATGGAAATTGTAAAGTGTAAAATATGTTGCTGTTTTTTGGGGTTTTTTTTGCCTTTGCCTGAAATAAAAAGTTATCAATCAATACAGAGAGATAGATAGATAGATAGATAGATAGATAGATAGATAGATAGATAGATAGATAGATAGATAGATAGATAGATA
>JAPTHA010000010.1:6387336-6399177 GCA_029814585.1 Gymnapogon annona
ATCTATCTATCTATCTATCTATCTATCTATCTATCTATCTATCTATCTATCTATCTATCTATCTATCTATCTATGAGCCTGTGTTAGACATCAGTGCTCGGTAGCCCCGCCCCTCTGCTGCTTCTCTCGCCCGGTGCATTGTGGTCTACGAACCAAAGGAAGCTGCACCGGAATCTGAAGAATTTGAGGTGTCCGCCAAGTCTGCATCGTCAACTCGGCTCTTTGCACTATATACACCGTGAGGTAAAACACTCTTTTTTTATAGCGGTTCTCGGGTAATTAATCCACCGTCTGTGCAGTCCTTTGTTAGCTTTTGTTTCGCATTAAAACCGACGACGCTCACACGAGCTGTTTAAGTTAACATCCTGCTTAACGCTATGCTAAGCCTGTCAGTTTACCTAGCAGCCAACGGACGATGGTAACGATTTAGCTCGGGTAAAAAAAAAAACAAAAAACATGTCTTTTCCGGATGTTATTGTCAATTTAAGCTTTTTGTGTTTTCTGTACTAACAACAGTGGTTTTACTCGCGGTTGTTCGCATCAGCCCACACCCAGTTGCTTGGACCGTTATTAAAGTAGCCGGTGCTAATTATCAAGCTAATTTCCATTCAAACTTTGCTTTCAAAAAATCCAATCGTGTTTTGGTCGTGTGAGTTTTACAGATGAGATCACATGAAACGCGCTTCTTGTCACACTCCTTTGCTGTCCTAACCTAGATTTATTTGTTGGTTTAGAAGTGAAGAGACATTGATTTAGAACTGGAAAGTATCCAAAATCCGTTTCTGAAGTAAAAGTACTAATAGTTGGGAAATTCTTCACTGTGAGTAAAATATGTAAGTCCAGATGTTATTTAAGTGTAATCAGCAAAATATACCTAAAGTAAGGGAAGCCAGATGTTCCTTAATGTTTTTTTTTTAAATATTTTACTGCAACATTAAAGTGCTTGTTTACAACTGTTCACATTTAAGCTCGAGCTTTAAAGACTGATCTACAACATTGCACTGTTTTCTTCAAAACCATCCTAAGTTTGCTTCATTATCCTGTGGTGTCTATAAAACCCAAGCAGACCTGTTTTCAGCTGAACTGTTGAATTGTCAGATAAATGTAGTTTAGTAATGGAATATATGTATGAAGATTCAGAAAATGTAAATACATGGATCTCAAACTTGTATCAAGGGCAACAGAGTAAAAGCATTTGGTTACTTCCCATCACTGTTTCATCAGTCCATCAGTCTCCTCAGCTTGACCAAATCAACTATTAAAACTGACACAAGACTCACATTTGATGATTTTGATTCCGTAAATTCATTTCTAACACTTGCCAACTCACTGAAACACAACTAAATGTTGTTCATTCGCAGTGACACAGGTGTAATGTATCTTGCAGGAATACGACTGTTTTTTTGTGGTTAGACACAGTAGTACTCTCACAGAACATTCTCAGTAGAAACCAGACTTCCTGTCTCTCACACAGCCAGGCTTATAGGTTTGTTACTGCATGCGTTGTCCCCACTACTGTGTTTATATCTCAGTTCATAATAGTTCCTCTAATTTCAGGTTAAAAAGAAGTGAAAATGTCTCAAGCAGACAAAATGAAGGTGAGTGCACAGAAAATTATAACTCACTCCTCCATGTCTGTGTTTATAGTATGCAGTAATACCCGTTTCCCACCTCTGCTTCTGTGAATGCCTTTCTAGCCTAATGTCTTAGCAGTAATTATAAGAGATAAGAAAATGAAACTGGGTGTTTTCAACAGTCTATAATTGTGGATTAGTATGATGTTATTTCATACTTTCTCATATTTCTGGCTTTATTCTGCCCTTGTTGAATGCTCGGTCACACAGCAGATGCTCAGCTGCTGTACACAGTCCTCATGACTAACTGTGAGGCTTTTTATGGTTGTTGAAAGGCACAAAGGCAGTACAAGAACACACACAGTGCTTATCAGTCATCTCGGTCACAAATATTGCTGAAAGGACAAGGAAGGGGGAGTTTATTAACCCTGTAACACAGTGCAGCAAACCGAGGCATAATTCACACATGCAATGATGTTACAGAAGTCATTGCATGTTTTCTTTTGTTTTTTTTTGTCAAAAGTGGCCCTTAATGTCCATATGACAATTCCAAAACATATATGTGATCTATCGAAAGCTGACAGCTGATGAAGCACCCATGACTTTAAAGCTGTGTTAGTTTAATGTGCAGCGTGACATAGATCTGAGTGGTATGGTCAAACATATTATTGTGATAACAGTTGTTGTATCATTATAATATTGATCATCTCAGAAGAATATTGATCATCTCAGAAGAAAATGTAAGATAATTATTTACTGTACGTGTAAGGGTGGACTTGTTTCGCTGATTGAAACTTATGAAGCACAGATGATCAATTTTAGTGTTCGATGGTTTATTGTCAGAACATGACACCTTCCAGCAGGAAATTTTATATATGTTCAAGGTGAAACAAGCTGCTCTCCCAGTCTTCGTAAACAATGCAATGCACTGCCCTCCTCCTTCCTCTCTCTTTGTGTTACTAAAGCAGACTAGGTGCTCATTGGTGTACTGCATGTGTTAGATTGGACCTCTGGTTGCTACGTAAATTGAAAGTCTATTGAATATCTGTTTGTTTTACAGTGCTGATAAGTTGTGTTATGATAATTAATGCTATGGTTCTCCAACCCTCCTATGACCTCAACTAAAGGAGATAATGCACACACTGACGTTATAAGCCAGAAACTCCGTTTTCTCTGTCCACATGGCAACGCTCTAAACACATTTATCTTAGCCCTGGATGGAGTTTCCGAACTGTCAGATTTCAGAAACGTGAAACTGCGTTTACGTGTGGACAACTGGCTGAAGTCCCTACAAGCATCTACTTTTTAAAATTAATACCTATGTACAGTATTTTATGGACTAAGGCTGAAGGCACCTCTGTATTTGATTGGAGTTCTTTGTTGTATTCTGTTTGAGGACCTTCTTCCTGGATCTGAAAATACCAGCTCTAGTTTCTGATGAAGTTTAGCTCAGAGCCATAAACACTGGAATGATGTGAGGAGTGGGAGAATGGGCTCTTTGGCAAACAGATTGTCAAGAAGGCCTTCTGAAAGTCCTGCCTGTTTGTGACCAGATGTCTACTTGTGCACTAATAACTGGCTGTCATGTCATCGCTGTAATTATAACCCAAACGACTCCATCTTCTCCTTGAAACGCACCCTAAGTCTTCTTGTATTGCAATTTAGTGTTTCAGCAGACCATTTTTCAAGTAGTTCTGACTCTTCTATCTCTGCTTTTTAACATTTTTACAGCAAGGCCAGTTCACCAACCCTGAGACCCCAGGGTACGTGGGATTTGCCAACCTGCCCAATCAGGTTCATCGCAAGTCTGTTAAAAAAGGATTTGAATTCACCTTGATGGTGGTTGGTGAGTGTAACATCACTTTTCTTCAGACACTTGTCTTCTTGTCGCTGGACGAGATGTTATTTTTGGAAAGTGATAGAGTACATTTCAGTGATAACACGGCTCAAGTAAGACAGCGAGAGCAAGCGCAGACATTTTAGGAATGCATTTTGGTTGTTTGGCCGATGAGAGTTTTTTGTGATGATTTTATGTCTGGATCTTGGCCCACTTCCTGTCTCTCATGGTCTTTCACCACAGTTTTTACTCTGTGATTTTGTCTCCTGCTATGTCCAGGTGTAACTCCATAAAGGTTTTTTGTTGAGTAGAAAATTGCAGGCGTGACCTCAGTCTAGTTGTTCAGCTGGCGTGAGCGGCAGTGTAAACTCTGGATGGGAGTGCTGTGACTGTGTGACCGTCCTGCCTCTCGCTAAAGGGGGATGGTAGGACTGTTCCTGAACAGTGCTCATCCTTTTGCTTTAAAATAAACCAGAGAGGAATGCAGGCCATGGGCCTCAAGGGACTGATTCACACAGTGGACGAGGCCCGCTGCTCCCTCTGCTGCCAGAATACTCACCCAATGCTTCTTTAGCCTTCTCTGTGACCCGGATCATTCAATCTGGGATTTCCTGTACGTTTACATTACTGCAATTCTCCCTCACAGTGGGAAATAATATGCTTAGAATTAAATTTACCGGACCTCCTTGGTCTGTAACATATTACCGATGTCAAAAGTATCCCCATATGAGAGGGGTTTCTGCAGGACTGAGATGCTCAGAAAACTATTACGTGGATAAAATGTATATTGTTTTAATCGTTTTGAAAATAGCTCAAACATGTGCCATCTGCATTTTTATCACACAATTCCATTTTCACAAATTATTTATCACCCAATTTGTAAACATAACACATGGTTTAGGCTGATGTAGTATTTTTTTCCCTTCATACTATTAGAGAAATGTAGATGATTGTTCATGTATGTAAAATGTAGTAAACTGTGTGATTTTTGCCATGGTAATCCATCATAATATCAAACATTTATCTATCTGAATTAAGATAGTGATGCTGTCTCCATGTAGACACAGCTCTTTGAGAAACAACCTCCTGGTGTTGAAATTTTTCTCAGTCTTTGATAACTGAACGTCAGTCACGATTAATTGAAAAGCAACAGAACAAATGTTGCATTCTACAATACCGAAAACCTAATAACAAAATAAATAAGTAATTGCCATTTTCTCTGATGCCAGACTCCAACTCTTGTTGTCTTTTGAGAATATAAATAAGTAATGGTATTTTGTCCTATAAAGCCTTATGGTTGTGTCTATTTTAAGGCATTATGGGAGATTGTCAGTGTGGGATGTTGTACAGATCTCTGTAAATCTTTCTACACATTCCTAGTGGGAACACAGTAGCAGCTTTTCCTGGATAAACACTGGCAGTTGTTGAAATTTTAACATCTGTAACATGACTCTGACACTGAAGGAATCAGGTTTCTTACATTTCCTGTATCGACCTCCAACTGAATTCACTGCTGTAGCTTAATTTGATTTGATAGACTTAAAACGAGCTGATACTGACGTATTAAAGAGTGACTCGGCCGCTGTGGATCAAACTCTGGTGCCATGTTGTCGCTCTTCTTTTAACGTTTGGCTTATTTGATGTATTTATAGCTGCGCACAGAGGAAGGCGTTTGTTTTTCCTGTTTGAAAGAGATTGGTATAATATTTGCTTTGTGTCACTTTCACTCGTTGATGAAATTAGTCCTTTTTTATGATATACATTTTGTGGTCACTTTAAAAGTCAGCCAAAAAAGATTTAGTGTGTCCAAAATAATATTTGCAGAGAATTTCTTACATGCAGGATTTATAGTCTGTTACACAGTTTCTTTGCTTCAGGAAACTGCAGTTCTTTGGTGGTCTTTCTGTTGACTCGTAGTCCTTGGATGTTGCTGAATAATTATTAACGCTCGGATTCCTTCCTCGGGAACTGGAGTCTTTAAGTCAGTACGGTGACATGGCTACGGTCAAAAGCAGCAGCGATGTCAGATTTAGTTTCATCTTTGTGAGTGTTTCCGTGTGATGCGAGGCCTTGCTCTGCGTCACTGGCAGATGTTTCATTTCCTGCAGCACAGTGATCTGCGTCGTTCTGTTTGTTTAGATCAGGCCAGTCACATTAAGCGCAGTGCATTAGAAGACATTTGCCCTAATGGTGTAAATCAGTGTGAATCAGTTTGTACCTGTAGATGTGTTTGAAGTTGTTCTCTGCCTTTCAAAGGCGAATCTGGACTTGGAAAATCCACTCTGATCAACAGCCTGTTCCTTACTGACCTCTATCCTGAAAGAGTCATCCCCGGAGCCGCAGGTAAACCAACACACTTGTCCAAACCACTGATGAGTTTGTGTATTTTGAGGAATCGGTATATTAAATGTAGATCGTGTAACCTTATGCTTATGTGCTTTTATCTGTTGTTTCTTTGAACAGAAAAGATCGAAAGGACGGTTCAGATTGAAGCATCAACAGTAGAAATTGAAGAGCGAGGAGTGAAGCTCCGTCTCACTGTGGTAGACACACCAGGATACGGAGACGCCATCAACAGCCAGGACTGGTACGAACGGAAGTCGGGGGTTTATGGTTATGGGAGGACGAGACATCTTAAATACTGGACTGAGGTTAAATAGATCTTCAAAATGTTATGATTCAAGATGGTACAATGGACTTATTTAATTGAAAAGCTTCATTACATTACTGTTAAAGGAACAGACTAGGTTTAATCTAGTCTTTGCACTAGTGCAGTGTCTCTTTTTACAATAATGATGTAAAATTAGATATTTAACATGTCATCCAGTAGGAGTGCAAGTTTCATGAGGTCCAATCTGGATTAAAGAATTCTTAATTTTTCTTTATGATGGCCCTAAAAAGTAAAAGTAATAAATAAAAGTTGTTGAACCTACATCAACCTTGTAAATCATTAACTGTACTGATGCTAGTGAATAGAAACAGGACCATGCCCATTAATGATGGAAGCATGTTTTTCTTTGGAATTTTCTGTTTTGTCTGCTTTGAAGATTGTGTAATAAGCATATTTCCTCCGTTTCTCTCCCAGTTTCAGCACCATTATCAGCTACATCGATGACCAGTTTGAGCGCTACCTCCATGACGAGAGCGGACTAAACCGAAGACACATCGTCGACAACAGAGTTCACTGCTGCTTCTATTTCATCTCCCCCCTTGGCCACGGGTGATTGTCGGCTCATGTTAACTCACAGTTGTATTTCACGACATTTTTAACATAGTTGTCATACTCGTGTACTTGAGTAGTTTGTCTCTTTGACCCTCCGCCTCTCTGTTTCCTGTCCTAACTAGTCTGAAGCCCCTGGATGTCCAGTTCATGAAGGCCATTCACAACAAGGTTAACGTGGTTCCAGTCATTGCCAAGGCGGACACACTCACCCTCAGAGAGAGGGAGAGGCTCAAGCGTAGGGTGAGGTTTACACAATCACCCATTGTTCAGGGCTGTTTCCACTTCCTGAGATGTGCAGTAGACGTTGATTGAAATGGTCAAAGCCCTGTTTTTACCTAAATACTGTGATGAAACCTCTCTGTCTGACCCGACTAGATAAAGCTATAACGCATGGAGAAAGTGTATAATGAAAATATATAGTAATTCAAAGATTCAAGATTCAAAGTGTTTATTGTCATGTAACCAGATTGCAAGGTACAATTCCTATTTTGCTGACTGCACAGTTCCTACAATCGAAAAATAAAAAATAAAAATGCAAGTGGCCTAAAGTATGCAATAAAAAAAAACAGTGTAAGTAAGTGAGTATAAAATAAGACTATAAAAGTTATGTATATTTAAAAAGTAGTGAAAATCTATAGTGATGTCTGTTTTTGCCATGTTTTTTGATAAGATTCTGGATGAGATCGATGAGCACGGTATCAAGATTTACCACCTGCCTGATGCAGAGTCAGATGAAGATGAGGACTTCAAAGAGCAGACCAGGATCCTCAAGGTGAGCGCTTCCATTCTTGTAAAGATAATTCTGCTGGTTTTGTTGCACAATTTCCTCTGTCTGTCATTATTGTGTTAGTCAGACTGAAACCAGACTTGAAAAGCATGTGAATGTGTTGGTTTGACTGAAATAGAAGATTTACAGGTCAGACTGTCGCATGCTATCGGAAGTAGATCTGGTCCTGCTAGGTGTGTGTTGAGTGTGTGTAGAGTGGTTGAACCAGATGTACATACTCTCCTCTGCAGGCTAGCATTCCGTTCGCGGTTGTAGGCTCCAACCAGCAGATCGAGGCCAAAGGGAAGAAGGTAAGGGGCCGTCTGTACCCGTGGGGCGTGGTGGAAGTGGAGAACCCCGAACACAACGACTTCCTCAAGCTGCGGACCATGCTGATGTGAGTAAAGGAAAAACCGTAGAGTTACTGATGCACACATTATTACTCGTTATTGGTGTATATATTTTTCTATTTAGCTTGGATGATCATTTTTGTTATATACTGTACATACATCTACAGTGAGAGCTGCTGGTTGACTTTGAATTTCCCCAGTGGGGATAAATAAAGTTCTATTCTGGTTTATTTAATTTGTCACCTTCACCATAGTGACTTAGAATATCTAAGAGTTAAATACACACTGAAGATAAATCGGGTCCAGTTTTAAAACAAACTCAGTGCAAATTATGGTGTGGAGTTGGGAGTTTTTGGGTCTCCTTTCCTTGTCATTCATTTATTTCACCAGGTAAAACCTAATTGAGATTTAACACTTCCTTTATCAAGAGTGACCTGGCCAAGACGGCAGCACAAAACCAGTCACACCAAAGACACAAATAAAATAACAGTCGCGCACTACAGACAAACAGGAGACGGCATCATTGACAGTGCAATTACAAGATCCAGTCATACAGTTCTGGCTGTATGTATTCTAATTCTGCCTCTTCAACCCTGTAGTACCCACATGCAGGATCTGCAGGAAGTGACCCAGGACCTGCACTACGAGAACTTCCGCTCAGATCGCCTCAAACGGGGTGGCAGGTTGTCATCCCATGGTTACGTTCTGCCTCTGTCGCCTGCGTATGTACCTGTCCTGCTGCTTGCTTTTCTGCACCTCCCCCACCTCAAAAAGCCCCAATAGGCCCTGACAACGTAGATAGAACTATATAAACCATCCAACAAACACAATGGAAACATTTAGTAAGTAAGTCTAAGTAAGAGCCTAGGACTCATTAACTCACATTTTAAACAGTTTTTCTTTTTGAATTGGATCTCCGGTCGTTTTCCTCTGTCTGTTATTCATGTAGTGTTAGCGACGTAGCTCTCATTCACGACTCTGCATGTTGACGACATACTGAAGTTGTAGTAGTGAGGTAGAACTGATGCTCTGGGCTCGACTGCGTTGTGGTTTAGCTCATTTTTTTTGCTGCCAAACCACAGCCCAGGACGGGATAGTAGTTTGACGTTGGTTTTATCTACATGGCATGTGTAGTGTGAGTTATGTTTTATTTAACGTAGTGTGGGTGTTTCATCCTGTAACTGTGAATGTAGACCAAACAGTGTCTTAGACCGTCTCCTAAAGCCACCCAGGGAAGGGAACTGGTTTTACTGTCCTCACATTGCCTCGCCATCTGCCCAATGATGGCGGTCTGGTCTTGTTTTTGTCCACACCCATGAGTGGACTGTTCGAGGTACTGTTTCACTTTTTGTTTTGTTTTTTTTCCCTTCTGTCGGGGGAGGTATCGCTGTTCCCCTGCCTCTTTTCACTCGCCGCTTCTCTCCCCTTTTTCATCTCTTTGTAGATATTTGTTGTAGACGCCAACTTTTCACACCTGAGCTTTTTCTATAACTTCCCACCAGAGAACTCCACTAACCCACTCACACCTTTTTCACTTTTCTCAATGTGGCTTTTTGTCATGTCGCCTATCGTTACTGTGTATGGTACTAAATTCAGACACTCAGCTCTTCTTTACAACAATAACGCTTCATAAATAATCACACAAAGCGGATGTGCATATGTCATTTCTCTTGACTTGAACTGGCTGAAATATATGCAGAACTGAATTATTAATTACTGTAGTTCTAAAGTTTAATCTGTAGCCACAAAACTAATTATACGTGTATGTCGGTACAGAAAGGGTCCAGAACCGGAGGAAATGGACAAGGATATGATCCTGCAGGAGAAGGAGGCTGAGGTGAGACATTTAAGACAGGACTCTACTTTGAAGCTTATTAAAATACATTGTTCTCTTTTTGTTTGTTTTTTCGTTGTGCATATAGTTTATCGTTCAACATTTCATTGGAAAAGGTTTGTTTGGATTACAGTAATTCTTCAGATAATAAGACAATACTTTTATTTATTAATCCCACCATGGGGGAATTTAACAGGCAGTTTAAAGACCCATGCCTTTATTTCTCTCATGTGCTAGATGTACCAGGCCCTTGGTTGAAGGAGACAGGCCTTTTTTTTTTCTAATTTCCTCTGTTTAACTTTATCTCACAGTTGGAATATTTTCATTTAGGAAATTGTAAACAGAAGCTCAGGCACAGGATGATACCGTAGAACAGGGGTGTCAAACTCATTTCCTTTCAGGGGCCACATTCAGGTACATTTGATCTGACTTGGGCCGAACCAGTAAAATAATAACATAATAACATATCGATAATATCATCTCTAAAATGTTCTGTTTTACAGTGAAAAAACTCAAATTACGAAAATGACATCTAAAAGTTATCCTTTAAAACAAACATGACACGTTTGTTTTAAAGGATAACACGCATATCTTTTCGGTGAACACACCGAAAAGATATACGTGTCATTTGAACACATTCAGTTGACCATTTATACATGTACATTATAACCTACACATAACATTTAGTAACAGACAGAATATTGTTATAATGGTACTTGACTTCTCTTCTGTCATTTCAAGTTCCATTTGTTCAGGTTATTCAGGTTTTTTGCAAAACTATACTTTGTTTTACTGTAAGTACATGATATTTGGAGTTGAGTATTTATAGGTTATTTTGGCATCATGTATTTTATTGTCTAACCGACTTTAAATTGAACGTGGAACCTGAACTAAGATTATTGTTAATATCATCAGTGTAATTTTAGCATTGCACAAATTCATCCCAAGGGCCAGACTGGACCCTTTGGCGGGCCAGATTTGGCCCCGCGGCCACATGTTTGACACCTGTGCTGTAGAATATCCAGCAATTTGAGATTTTCTGGGCAGAAGTTGAACAGGTGCAAATAATGCACAGCTACAAACAAAGCATGTTTCTGTCACATGTTGATGTTTATTGTTTATTTAATTGATTATTTATTTAATGTGGACATAGCAATGACATTGGACAAACCAGATGTTTTGTTTTAAGTGTTATAGCACAGGTGCTAATTTACAACATTTGTCCATAGGGGGCTTTTCAAATTACAATTTTAAAAGACAATATAAAAAACACAATTTACAAATGTGAACAATTCTGGCATGACTTCAGCCACTGTTTTAGCTCTCTAGTAAACATGCTCAAATTGTTTTGCTTTTCATAGTTGAGACGAATGCAGGAAATGATCGCCAAGATGCAGGCCCAGATGCAGAAACAGGGAGACGAAGAAGAGGATTTAAAGAGCTATGGTAACTACACACAGACATAACACACACCGATGTTGCCATGCTCCATAAGACTCTGCTGCAGGGGTGGGTAAGTCCAGTCCTTGAGGGGCCAGTGTCCTGCATGTTTTTAGGTATTGCCCTCTTCCATCACACCTGGACGTCATTGCATCGTTATCAGCTGATCATTAATTGGATCAGGTGTGACAGAAGAGGGAAACATCGAAAACATGCAGGACACCAGCCCTCGAGGACCGGAATTGCCCCACACCCGCTTTACTGAACCAATCAGATTAGGAATGCCTTAGGTGGGGTAACCTCATGTCCGGCAGGTTAGGGTTTCTGTTGCGCCCTCAGATTTATACCCCGGCTTTCCTCTCTACTCTTCCAGTGACTGGATGTCTTTCGTTTCCTCCTTTTCCCTCTGTTCTAATAAAACACCAGGCTGAAAGGATTGCTGAAAGTATAGAGATCAAACCTAACAGACTGCAACACTCCAAAAAACAACCAATCATCTTACAAGTTATAAACAAAACCAATACGATGAACGTGAAATAGAAATGTTTTTTTAAGTTGAATATCTAAATTTCAACTTTCTACACTCTGAACCGTTATGTACAACTTTCACTTTTTCCTGCAGGTTTTTGAGCCACAACTCGAGTTTGACCAGACGGATGAAGCAAAGAACAACCGCCTCTGGTCCCTGCCTCATACTGCCACTATGTTTTTGTCGGGCCTTGACGGGCTCTGTTTTTAAATTTTTTTTTTTGTAATACATCCAATATATTCAACAGTGTTATGTTTATATATTTACACACAGTTCTAATGGCTTAAA
>JAPTHA010000010.1:6428715-6443067 GCA_029814585.1 Gymnapogon annona
AGATAGATAGATAGATAGATAGATAGATAGATAGATAGATAGATAGATAGATAGATAGATAGATAGATAGATAAAAAACAACAGTAGCGCTGATGGTGATGTCATGCCCGGTCAGCAGGTGGCGCTGGTCTTCTCCGCGGCTGCTTGTTGTCGCCGGTAGAAGAAGCCGGTTTGTCAGTCGCCCAGTCTCCCCTCTAGACTCTCAGCAAGGTGTCTGCGTTGGCCACCGCCGTCGTACGCGGCAAGTCTGCCCCGAAGACACCCGCCCTAGCCCCGGGCCCCTGACACTACTTCTTCCCGGTGATACGAGGAAGTGCTGCTTTTCGGCCATGGCGACGAGCGCGAAGCGAAAGCAGGAGGAGACTCATCTGAAGATGCTCCGGGAAATGACTAGCCTGCCCGCGAATAGGAAATGCTTCGACTGCGACCAGCGCGGCCCGACCTATGTCAACATGACAGTGGGCTCCTTCGTCTGTACCACCTGCTCCGGCATATTGTGAGTTTTATCAACGGGGCTTCTAAAGACCCGGTCGCCGTGTCACCGACTCACCGGTCGCGGATTTTCGTCGTACGCGTCCGACTCCGGCTGCGGTACCGTTAGCCGGTTAAGCTAGCGGTAAAGTCAGGACAGGTAACACCGCTGTCGGTGGATCCTGAGGCCGTTGGGTTGGGCTGAGCTGGGCCGAGCCGAGCCGAGAAGGTTCGGGTCGTTTGTGTCCGTCGTTTTATTCTGGTAAGACGTAAGAGTCACAGTTCGTTTTACGGTGAGAATGTGTGTCATCGCCGGTGGTCATGGCTAACACGCCCATAACGTACGCAAGACCCTCCACTGAAGTACAAGTACCACAGTGAAATATCACTACGAAGTATAAAGTACAAGTATTCAAAGTTAGAAAAGTCAAATTATTCATTTTATTAGGCAGAAATCAAAACATCCAAATCCTTCACTTAAAAAGCACCAATACTACACTGTGATAAATGATAAATACTACAGTGTGATAAATGAATCATCTACTACAATCATCTACTGTAAACTCAAAAAGTTTCTATTAACATCTACTGACTTAACGTTAAAATTTTATATATTATATTTTCCCATTAATATTACTGCCAACTTGTATGACTGACTTCATTCTAAGTACTCTGGACAGTATAGTTTATTTTAAGAACTCATCACCTCATCTGTTGTTTGTTGTCATATGGGAGAACCATGTGTTCCTGCAAAGCAAATTTTGAGTTCAGAAAAACAGTCCTGTTCTCGGCAGGAGCACGGTGTTGTTGTTTTTTAAAAGTAAATTCAATATTGTTTTTGTTTAGTTAAAGGAGAACACTTTCCCTCAGTTTATTTTTGTTTTGTTTTTTTCACCCGACGAGAAGTGAATGGTAACGGCAATTTTAAGCAGCAACAAGTACAACACATAGTTGGGATAGAAGTATAACGTAGGAAAAAGACTGGAAGACTGGAGTACCTCAGATGCATACTTGAGTACTCGATTGGGTGAAATTGCCAGGTTGTATTGCATCACAGGTTTCGGAATCGGTCAAATGTGTGCGTGCTCTGTTTAAAAACACTACGTCACAGACGTCAGAGGGATCCTCCTCTAGTTAAACCAGCAACTCTAAACACACACACACACATAACAAACACACCTCTAGATAAGAGCAGGGTGGGTCTCTACACTGGGGAAATATTTACTAGATGAAGGTGGGCAGTGGGTCGCTATTAGTGGCCGTCTGATGAAATGACGTTGGTTTCATCATAAACCGGAATCATTTTGAAATCATGACCAAGGCAAGACTTCGGGAATAAGTTATGCAATCTCTTCCCGTCCTACACCCAGAGGATTTCCCGCTTTGAGTCACACGTCCTTATGTTGATCCAAGTCATCATGTGTTCAACCTGTTGGGGGGGGGGGGGGACTTTCACATGTATGTCCCGTTTACATCCACACTGTTGGATCGTACTGTTGCATCCACTAGAATTAAAACACGGACATTTGAGACACAGACACACAAATAATCTGTGCAATTATCTACTTTTTTTTGGTCTTGTTGCACAACTGTAAATAGTATTTCCAGTTATCTATCTATGTCTGTCTGTCTATCTCTTTGTAATTTACAGTCATAACCATAAAACATGATATTACTCTTTGTAAAGTGGAAATGGGAACTCATAGTGCTAAGTTATTTGTATTCATAAGGATATAATACAGTCAGGTTGATGGATGTAATTTTGCCTGTGACAATAAAGCTTCATTCATTCATTAATAAAAACAAGTAAAAGCCTTGCAAAAAAGAAGCCCAACAAATACAGTATAAATCAGTGTCTTGAAGGCAGTGGACTGTAGAGGAACTCAGGATATGTTTGAGCTTTCAGTTTTCATAGATGTGTGGGATTAATTGTGGAGATGGCTTCTGTTCCCTCATTTCTTTTGTAATTTGCCACAACTTCTTTCTGTGTTTTGCATCTTTACTCTGACTCGACTCTTCCAGGACGTGTCGTGAGCATCACTAGTCATCACAGTGATGCTGTGGTTCTCTAGAACCTGTTATGTCAGAGTGTCCCTTATCCGACCTGCAAAACAGCCCAGATGTTGTGTGAAGTTGACATTATATATCAGCGATCATTTTTATTTGTTTCCGTTGTGGGCGTTTTGGTCACCGCTCTATGTAGCGTGTTCATGAGGAAAAAAAACATTTCCTTCTAACTGAACTTTTACATAGTCCTTCACAGTAGGTGTGTTAAGTTTTTTTTTTTCATTTTATGATGTATGTTTAAAGGTTTGAGATACAAGAAAAACTGAGACTAGTTGTTGCACATCCTTGTGAGTTATTAATAAAATGAAATATTTGAGAATATTGGTATTTTACCCCATTTTCTCACAAGTCACTGAAAACCAGTGGAGTGGACATTAAAAAGAATAACCTATGCTGAAAATAATTCTTAGCTACCTTTAATGATTTTCATTCATTGCATTTCACACTGTTATAATCTGTTGACGACTGTCAGTATCTTGTCAGCGTCATTAGTTTTATCTTGCATTTTTGTTAATAATCAACATGCGCTAATTAATTTGAGCTTATAGACCTAATGCGTTTGTTGATGTATATTTTAACTGACCGCTGTCACGCATTATTCAAGTGTACAGTATTAAACTGCTTCTGTGGCTGTAAATATTTTCATCCCCACGTTTTGCTGTTGTGAATCTGTAAATATTTGGTAAAATGAACTGACGTCCATGCCCAACCGTTTGTTCCAGTGAGCTGCCTCTGTGTCTGCTGAATAGCATTAGGTTGCATCCTGCCTCTCTTGTTCTTTTGCTAACATATACCTCCTCCACCCACAGGCGAGGGTTGAATCCCCCACACAGAGTGAAGTCCATCTCTATGACCACATTCACACAGCAGGAAATTGAGTTCCTACAGAAACACAGCAACGAGGTATCATCCACACTTTCACATTATCAACTGTACGAGTAAAAGCCACACCCGCCCGTGAGGCATCTTGGTATGTTTTTTCAGAGCTGCGCTTATTCAACTTTATTGGCATTCCTCTCCCCCCTTCTTTTCTTTTTTTTTCTTCTCCCGTTTCTCGCTCTCCCCTCCCCCTCCCCTCTACTTTCTCTCACCTCTCCCCCCGGTCTTTTTGCCACCACCACCCCCACCCAAATCCCCTCCTCACTTCCCACTCCGCTCATTCCTTTGCCCCCCCTGTAGGTCTGTAAACACATCTGGTTGGGCCTCTATGACGACAGGACATCAGTTGTTCCAGATTTCCGAGAACCTCAGAAAGTAAAAGAGTTCCTACAGGAAAAATATGAAAAGAAACGATGGTACATATTTCTTTTTTTTTTTTTTGTTTCATTTCCCTTTCCTGTTGAATGACTAGATTGTATATAAAGGACAATTGAGCTAAAGATTTGAAAACCCCCCCTATGCTAGCTCTTACACAGGTTAGTTTTGGTTAATTTAGTCACCGCCACATAAAGCAGCGGTCTGACAACAGGAAAACTGAAGTCCAGTGCAGATGGTGAAACCCAAAGTCATTCAAAGAGTGTTTTTATTACCTCAGCGTGTAGTACAGGGGCAGATGGACGTCGGCGCGTCCTTCAGCATTTGGTTTCTGGAGTGGAACTGAAAAAACATTCAACTATTATTCCACGATACTAGCAGTAGTTGACTCAATCAATTCATGAGCCTGCTTGTTAATGGACCTCATGGATGTCAACCCTTACTAGTATCACATACCCTTTAATTAGATGTGGTGGAGTCTGGCTAGATGTATTGATAGTTGGTAATATTACCCACTTGCCCATCCATGGAAGTTATTGTGAGCTCTCTATTTCTTCGTAATTCCACATTTAGCCATATGTCTTTAATATCTGTTCTTTATATAAAGGTATGTTCCTCCAGACCAGGCGAGGGCAGTAGCGAGCGTCCAGGCCTCTGTGTCCGGCTCCTCAGCCAGCAGCACTGGCAGTACCCCAGAAGTCCAACCCCTTAAGACCCTGCAGCTCAATAAGACCCCCCTACGCCAGGTAGTGCACCAGTACCGTCCACCAGTCTGAGTCCACAGGAAATCTGTCTGTAAAGTAATGTAGGATTTTGCAACTTTGAACAAACTGTAAAAAAAAATCCTCTTCTTCTTGGATGCCACCCAGTCTCCAGCGCTCAGTCGTTCCCAGGCTCACTGCACCGCTCAGGAGAAGAAATTTGACTTGCTGTCAGACCTCGGAGGAGACATCTTCGCCGCACCGCCTTCTCAGACTGCCAGCTCTACTAACTTTGCCAACTTTGCACATTTTCAAAGCCAGCCAGGTGAGTTGTTTTCTGCAGGAATTCCCCCAAAGATCCGCCCTATCACAGGAGATGTGACCGGCGCATAGTCCTCAGCTCGTCCTCACCCTATTCACAACCCTGTCATTGTTTTTGTTTTCACATTCACATTGTCTTTGTTAATTTTTCCCTTGTCTGCGGCTACAGCACCTCAGGGTCATTCAAATACCAACTTTGCCAACTTTGAGGCATTTGGAAACACTGCAATTCCATCTCATCTGAGCACGTCACCCCCCTCAAAGTCCTTTCCATCAGGTACCCCCCCTCCTCACTGTGGTGCGTCCTTCACCCTGCTCTCATTCCCAGCATGTATAAAACTGGTCACTAGCTTTAGAGCAACGTGTTCCTTGTGGGTTTTATTGAATTTGAGCCGTTCAAGTCCAATGAATGACCTAAAACAAGAACTAAAAAATTTTAATCTGAGAACATTTAGGTTGCCTAAATCTGAGACTGCACTGTTAAAGTTATTTAAAAGGCCTTTTTAGGGTGAAAAGCTATTTTGATTTCTGAAGAAATCAAAATAGCTTGACCTAAAAGTACACTTTTTTAAAATTTCTTGGAAAAAAAAGTATGTTATAGACTTTGTTATTGTAGCCTTTGAATTTTTTTCCAAGCATTATGAGGACATTGGACTTGCTGTGGCGACCCTGGAAGGGAAAAAAGTCGAAAGAAATCATCGTCATCATCATGAGGACAATGTAGTGC
This sequence comes from Gymnapogon annona, assembly GCA_029814585.1. NCBI lineage: Eukaryota > Metazoa > Chordata > Actinopteri > Kurtiformes > Apogonidae > Gymnapogon > Gymnapogon annona. The sequence goes on from JAPTHA010000010.1 coordinate 6,434,257, forward strand.
TACAGAAAGCTAATTCCTACCGTAATGGAGAGACAGGGATCATTATAGCCCTTAAAGAGTTCAGTAAACATTCTAAAACTTTTGACCAGTAGTGTACATCCACACCTATGCTCTTATATTTCCGTTGATGACTTAGTCACAGTGTCCACTGGGTGAGCCTGTTTCATACCTATACCAGCATCCTTGCTGCTGTTGCTAGGCAACCTGCTAAAAGCACAGTTCTGTTGGAAAGGTTTTCAACCTTTTGTTTGTCCTAGTTAAAGACATGATGAAGTGTTAGCGTTTTTAGGAGCCTGTATATACCTTATAACTCAAACAAGGATTAGAGCTTTTCCAGGTTTCTGAAATTGCAGTGGGAGGTTTATACTCACAAACAGGAAAATGATTGTAGGTACTATTTGGACCATAATATATAATATAATCTGTATAAAAGTATAATATAATCTGGACCATAACTGTGATGTCCCATATAAACACACCTGGTAGTTGTGAAGGGAATCTGTCTGTGAACATGTAGCACATCTGTGTCCAAAAAAACCAGGAGTTTCTTTCTCTTTTCTGTGAGTATTTTTTTGTATTTGTTGACAGGGGGAAGTGTGCCAATTCCTTCAATGTCTAGTGCCGTTCCCGCCCAGTCCCAGACGGGGAGCTGCACAGAGGACCGCTATGCTGCCTTGGCCGAGTTGGACAACGAGCTGAGCTCCTCTGCCACCTCAGGCAGCAATGTGCCAGGGTCAGACACACACCATGGCATTCTCTCAACACAAACTCTGCTAAATTATGATTGTATGTATGTACAGTGAGTAAATAATTGTTTGTCCAAGCTTCGTAATCAATTGCTTTACTCAGTAGACATTGACAAACCAGTCATACCAATCCAGTAATAAGTTGCAGTGAACCTCTGAGTGACAGTGGATCTGTACCTTATGTCCTCACTTTGAAAAGACGGCATAAGGTGATGAGTGTTTTATCACTGAACCAATGACGTAGACAGCTCTCAGTGTTTTGTACACATCAGTCTGATCGTATGAACATCTTTTTACAGGAACATATTTGGACCAGTGCTTGGTTCATCACCAGCCCAGAATACACCTGTGTTACCCAGCATGCAGCCCGGCTTCGGAGGTAGCCTTAGGATACATATAGGATGGATAGAGACTATCGATAAACATTTCACAGCTGTAAATAGTTTGGAGATTTATTTTGAAACCTCGTGTTTTTCCATATAGCTGTCCCGTCCACAAACCCCTTTGTTGCTGCAGCTGTTGCCCCGGAGATGGCAACCAACCCTTTCCAGACCAATGGTAGAACTCCAGCTGCAGGTGTGTGTAGTTCAAGTGCATTTTTTTCTTATGTAGACATTTGTGTTGCTTTGATGTAACCCCCGTTACATTGTTAAGTAATTTGTATTTTTGTATTGTGATTTGTATCTAGAACTTACTCCTCCTTGTGTGTGTGTCGGTGTCTGTGTGTGTGCATTGACTGTACACACACACTGTGTGTCTCGTAGCCTCGTTTGGTACTGGCTCTATGAGCATGCCTGCCGGCTTTGGGAATGCGTCTTCCTACTGCCTCCCGACCAGTTTCAGCGGAAACTTCCAGCAGCAATTCCCTGGCCAGGCCCCCATCCCTTATTCTCAACCTGGGGGTTACCACCCTCAGTCTAATGGTTAGTGACCCCCATGTCCCTCTGCTCTTTTACCCTCTTCCATCTGTGCAGTACCTGTCAATGATTGCATTTTACCTTGCATGAATGTAGTGTGCTATTATTTTTGATCAATTTCGCAACCCTTTGCACAGGGGATTCAGTTTATGTCTTGCTGCATAAAAGTGTAAATTGTCTCAGACAGCTACTGCACAGTGATTAAAAAGGTTGCATTTAGGGTACAAAGCTTTAGGATACTTCACTGTACAAAAACTGGAGTAAACAGATTTGGATTAGTTATCGGGCTCTGTTCACACCTCAATGCAATCTGGGGCTTGGCTCTCTTGGTATATTTTAGTTTTTATAGTCTTTTGTAGTCTTAGTCCCTCACTGTAAAGCAATTGTTTATGTATAACTTAGTTTTTATTAAAAAAAACAAACAGTGAATGGATAAAATTAACTGCTGTTGAGCACAGACTGTGGTAAACCCTCTTCCCTCTGTTGCCCCCAGGCCCTGCCTTCCCTGTCTACGGTCAGAATAAGCCCTCCATGACGCCCTTTGGGCAGCCTATGGCCGGCCCTGGCATGTCCAATAATCCGTTTATGGTGAGCATGCTTTGTCTTTTGTTCTCCCGTTTTTAAAGATTCTTAAAAAGTCAAACATTTACTGTGGAAAGACCATTTTTAACTGCAGGATTTTTTTTGTTAACAGTTCATTTCTTAAAATATCTTTCTGAAAGGTGAAATGAGTTCATTTTCATGTCTCTTCTTTCAGGCTGGAGCGCCGGCCGGGCCCTTCCCTTCAGGCGGATCGACCAACCCCTTCCTGTAGCACAGCTTCCAGACCTCGTCACCAGAGGGCAGCATGCAGCACATATTCAACGCACTCGTTCAGTCACGCAATTAGTGGCAGTACATTTCTTATAAAAAAAAAAAAAAAGACTTCTTCCATAAAAGAAGTTTACAACACTATGAAGGAGTACAAAGGACTATTAAAGACTAAGGGACTGTTATTGGGGGGGTGTACTGTTTGGACTACAGTATATACGATACATTATATGCTTTTTATTTTTTTGTTTATTACTGTAAGCTCTGTGCATATCAACATTTGTAATCACAATTAAGTACATGTTATGTATAACAAGGACTGAGTTAACAATGGTGAGTATACACACCTTGTGGATAAAAACCACTACAATGTATCTATGTAAGTAAGGGTATACCATTTAGAACTATTAACAGGGTTCCATCCAAATCCATAATCTGTGGTTTGAAGTAACCATGATGGTGCAGGTTTTTCACTTTCAAAAAGGGACTTTGCTTTGTTATTTTAGCATAACTGCTACTATAGTGGCACCGAGGTGCCAAACGTTTCCGAAGATCCAGAGTGCTATTTTAAAGAGCCAACAGATGTCCTTTATCCTAAAGAACCAAAATCAGGTCTTTAAAAGGCAGTGTAACATCCTCCTGTAACACACTTGAGCAGTTGCATATTGCCAATTTCAGCGCAACTGTGGAAAAGAGGGTTGAATCTCAATCTTGGATTGAAACCAAGACTAGCTCTTAGACGGAGGCCAGCACATAAAGGGCATAAAAGACATGTCTGCCAGAGCACAAAGGGAGTAATGAGACAAATAGTGCTGATATTAAGATGTTTCTTTGTCTTGACCAAGGGCGTAAGAACATCGGTGATGTTCCTCACTTGTCCTGTCGGTAACCTTCTTCCACTGGATTGAAAATGTCAGAGGAGCAAGTTGCAGATATTTGTGGTAAAAGCAAAGGGAATACTGGTAGGGAAAGTAAAGGTTGTTGGTTTTTACCCAAATTGGGTTGCCTATAATAAAGGTTTTTTTTTTTTAATGTCTTAAGGAGACGGGGAATGACAGGTTTACTAGACCCTGCCTAGAGTTAAAGATGGATGCCTTTTGGGGGGAAAAAAAAACAACTTACGCCTCTGCCCTCCTTTGACATCTGTCGTCTTGTTAGTAAACTTTCTGGAAAGAGGAACAGATCGAGGAGAAATGTCAATCTATCAGTTTGCATTCAAACAAGACAACAGACAGTGGACTGAATAAGAAGAGCCTGTGACTGAGGAGCAATAGTGTCTCAACTGTGCCACCAATGACTAACTAACAATGAATTTGACAATATGTTTCTTGTCTTTACAAGAATAGGTAAGTAAATGTGTACATATATAAATATATGTATAAATAAATTAAAGATTTTTAACTACATTTTAGAGTTTGTAATCGTGAGTCTTTATTTCATTAAAAAAAACAATTTCTTTGTTACGGTGCCGAATGAACGCTTAATAAGTCGTGCAATGTTTAATTATAGGTCACGTGACGGTTTTGCGTTTTGTCGCTATTTTTGTCCTTCGGGGCCACCGTAATTATTCATATAAAAGCACCTAAGGTCCTCGAGCTGGGAAATATCGTTGCCTTCACAACACACAAACTTTAACATGGCGTCCCTCTTAACAGAGCCTTTGTACGAAATATCTGGGGTGGGTCGTCCGCCAAATAACAATTATTATTACTTTGCCGTCACGAAGGAACATGTAAGTTTTATTTTTTTAAACTTACATGTTTAAAAATGTAAGTTTGTATCGAGAAGCACATTTTTTATTCCCAGCTGTATTACGTTGGAATTGACGTAACTTGTTCAGGTGTTTTACTGTGTCTGTCGGTTTAACGACCGGTGTGTAAACTAATAAGGCACCTGTTTTATGTTATGTTATTTATTTATTTATTTACATGTCAAAAACATCCAGAACGTCAACTTTCATCATATTGTCACGCTGTTGGATTCGTACTTTCAATGATGACTGTACACGGGTCAAGGACGTGACTCCCAACTTTTTCGGGACTGAATTTTTACCTATGAAAAAAATCCTTCAAGTACATAAAAATATAACATGTATGTCAGAACATCAACTTTTGCCATATTGTCACGCTGTGAAACTAGTACTTTTTTCTTTTTTTTTTTTTAAGTACTTTCAAACATGTCATATACTGTCCCTGTATACAGGACCATTGACAGTTCTCCACACATTTTCATTATTGGTCATTTTTCTGCATTTCAAGTGTCAAAACATCATGTATGGTGACTAAGGATTAGTGGTAATTGTACTAAATTCAAAACAATATCCATCAAGTTTGGCTCCAATATAAATCAGTGTATACCATGGTTATGTGTATACTATCTGTACACATGTTAAATCAATATTAATCTATGTATACTATCTGTACACATGCTAAATCAATATTAATCAATGTATACTATGGTTATGTGAATACTATCTATACTCATTTTAAGTCAGATTTATGGGTTTTAAACTAAAAATACGTATTAAAACTGCCGAACAAAGGAGACACTACCATTATAGAATACATTTATAAAACCGTGGATGACAAAAAATTAAATCAACACAAGTCTGACCTTTGTAAACAGTTCATTTAATTATGCGTTAAACCATTAGGAATGTTAAAGGAATATACACATTTTGAAAAATTACCGTCACCACAGATTAATCTTTTTTTTTTTTTACACTTGTCCTATTAGCTGATCTCTAAAACCACTCAAATCCCCGATCTGGGTTTTTTGCATAAATGCATGTGTGCAATACACTCCAAAGGTTTAAACAATGGCCATAATTATCCTTATTTTTAGTATTTAAAAATTGTCCTCTTGAAAAGCCTTGAAACTGTATAACTTGGGGGGGGGATCAGCAGGGCAGAAGAGGAGATGCACTTAAAAAAAAAAAATTATATTGTGGGTTATCGTATATATGTTTATATATACAAATACTGTTTTATTCTGTGTCGTATTTTTATCTTGTTTTTATCCTGTGTTTATTTTGTGTTATACTGCGTGTACTGCTGCTGGAACACTAATTTCCCAGAGGAACCTTCCCGAGGGATTAATGAAGTTCTATCTAATCTAATCTAAGATGTATCTGTCAATGACCCACGTATATGTTACAAAGTACTGTGTGTGAATGGTTTTGGTTTTCAGGTGATATGGAGATGGTGGAAGATTTCTCCAAGAATTATGGACAGAAAGGCAAAACCTGGGGAGGAGAAAGAGACTCATCAGGAGTTCTTGGATGACTCACGGTTGAACAGTAAGAACGTTGTATTAAAGAATCCGTCCAGTGAACCCTCGTCGGAGATGCTCCACTTATATGTTTTAATTTCCTATTTGCAATGAAAAGCCTTAAAGACAACAGGGTTACTTACACTTACTTAAGAATCACCTATATTAATATTACGACTCATAAATCCTTGTTTACATGGGATTTCAATGAAACAGGAGGCATTCAGTCTCTTTACTACTTTTAAGTGGATTTCAAAATAATAAGTTAGATTGAGTGAGTTCCAACGTATTTCACAGTTGGGCTGAATGATGAGACACAAATGATTGCATTGTGAGTCAGTTTTATTGCCAATGTTAATTACTACATTCATTTTTTTTTTCATTAGGAAGAATTTAAGATTACATTATGTAAAACGAATGTTCAACATGTTTGAAAAAAACGTATATAATCATATCTCAGAAATGATCATTTTATTTATGTATTGGCTTATGTATAACATACATATTAAAATGTTGTAACCCCTTTTTAACATCTTGCATAGATGTTTGTAGTGAAATGTTTGCTCTTTATGCACTTTCAGCTCATACACTCTCTGCTCATTGTGTAGAAAACAAACGGAATGATCGAAAATTAATTGGCTTCTTCTCAGGTGAGGTCAAGGCGATTTTTGGGAAAAAGAATTGGCAGTATGCCACAGCTTTGTGCCAAGGCACCTATGATTATCTACAGCGCCTGTCTGACGCTGTACTTCTGCGGATTATAAGTTTTCTCGAGCTGGAGGATGTGGGTCAGCTCGGACGTACTTCACACAGGTTCAGGCAGGTGAGAAGCAGAGAGGAGTCAAAAAGAGACACCATCCTAACTACAGTGTAAAATTATTGTTATTATTATTGTTAGGGTTGAACTCTAGAAATGAACATTGATTTGGCACATTTAAGAAATATGGATGATGTGGAAAACCTATAAAGTTAACTACAATTCTCCAAAATCTAAAAAAAAAGACACTTGTTGAAATTGTCCACGAATGGACTAATGGGTAATTCTCATGCAATGATTGTGCAATAATGTAGCTGGTAATGTTTTTGATGTTATGCCTTATGATTTCCCAGCACTGATAAGATAAGATAGATATCCCTTTATTAGTCCCACTTGGGGAAATTTCAGATTTACAGCAGCAAGAATAAATATACAGAGCGCACAAGTGCAAAAATAGAAATCTAAATGGAAATACTATTTACAGTTGTGCAAATCAAGATCAAGAATAGGTAGATATATTAAAGAATAATATTCAAATATTCATGATTATTCATATATTATGAATAATGAACATAATGAATAATATTATCTTATAATTCAATATTCATATATAATATAATAATGAATAATAAACTTCTCCCAAATCAAATAAGCGAATTGGATTCACTGTGGCGACCCCGGAAGGGAAAAAGCCTAAATAAATCATCATCATTAATTTAAGAGTAGGTATGTGAAGGGTTGTCCTTTGATAAACTGTAAAGCTACTACTATTACCACTACTACTACTAACAATATCAGGTCTCGGAAATCAAATGTAATGAATGACATTACTTAAACCATCACATTTTCATCTTCAGTTGTGTGGGTCAGAGGAATTCTGGGAGATGGCAGTGCGCCAGCGGTTTAACAAGATTTCAGACGACATGTCGGCTCTGGCTCTGGAGGTGGGCTGGCGTCACATCTTCTTCACCAACAAAGTACAGCTGCAGAAGAAAATCAATCGCTGGAAACAGAAGAAGAAGGAAGGAATGGAGGAACAAGCTTTGGGCCCAGAGGAGTCCGCCAAAGCCACCTCATAGACCGGGGGATGACAACAATAAGTAAAGCCCTGGTATGTGTTCCGACCCAAACACGGTCAAGTTCCAACGGTTGAGAGCGGTGGATGTGACGGAGGAAGCAGAGTGTGTCCTTCCACAGTCACATATGCCCTGACTTGAACCTGTTGCCAAATCTGTTCCATTATTGTTCCATTCTTTTATCCCTTTGTCTCAATGATTTCTCATTCTAACCTGGGACACACTAATGTTGACCAGTAACACAAAATGTGAATTGATTTGGTTAAAAGTTGTTGCACAGTATTATACAGTGACAAATCATACATGTTCTTTGTTGCCATTTATTAATATGTTACTATGACTAATAAAATATGCACCTGAACTTAGAGTTGTTATCATTCATTTGCACAATTTGGGTTTAAACTCAGAATATATATTAAATTCTCATTTTCAATGTAATCTAATAACAAAAAAACCCCCAATAATATACACAATAGAAATCATAAAGACCACCTCCTTTAAAATCCACAACACATGAATCAATTTACATTTAGTTGATACTAAATGAAAAATCTGACAGAATGTAAGATTAAAAAAGAAACACCAATGGATGAATATGAACATTTCGCAAGTTTTTGACCAACTCCTTAATATAACAAAATTTTAATAATAAATAGATGTTATTAAAATATACAACACGTGAATCAACATGAACTAAATGTAATATCTGACAGAATTAAAGATTTAAAAAAGCCCTATGGATGAACATGAGATTTTAGCATCTTTGTACAGTTTGTTTTTAGAAACAGCTGGACCAGGTCACGGTCAGAGACTGGACAGACGGACCTCTAGTAGACACATGCTGCTGCTGCACCACACAACACACCCCGACCACAGGCCCAGTGGGAGGACGTCCTGTGTGTGTGTGTGTGTGTGTGCGTGTGTGCGTCAGACTCCTACACCTCAATATGAATTCAGGTGGGCAGGACCAGTAAAATAATAACATAATAATCTATAAATGTTAACTTTTCTCTGTTTTGGAGTAACCATTCAATGGTTGGACTTATTTTTATATTTATTTATTTGAAAAGCGATGGTGCACATTAATGGGGGGGTGGCTGTGGCTCACGTGGTAGAGCAGGTCGTCTGGTAACCGAAGGGTTGGCGGTTCGATTCCTGCTCTCCTGATCATGTGCTGTTGTGTCCTGGGCAAGACACTTCACCTACCTTGTCCCCAGGTCGTCCCTGCAAATGAG
>JAPTHA010000010.1:6583120-6593152 GCA_029814585.1 Gymnapogon annona
ATCCTAATAATATAAATATATAAATAGAAATAAGAAAAGAACAGATTGAGTGCAACAGTGAAGATCAATAAAGAGACCGTCAGATATATAGTAATATACAGTTCTATAGTTATACATTTATTGTTATATAGTAATATACTAATATATGAATATATATATTAATATATATATAATACTAATACTGTTGTGTAATAATTATAGTAATTAATAATTATAGATTAGAACCTTACTATTATACGGAGAACCTTACTGTTATGCGATAGTACAATACTATATAGTTTAATAGTAGGCTATATAGTGTTATGTATATGATATATTTGACTAAGTTTATTTCGTGTATTATTTTGAAGTGCATATAATGATGATGATTTCTTTCGGCTTTTCCCTTTCGGGGTCACCACAGCAAATCCAATTCGCAAATTTGATTTGGCAGTTTTTATGTCAATTATCAATAATAATAATAATTTATGAGCCTTTTTTTACATGTAACAATTGATGTTTGAAAGTGGACCTGAAGTTTTGACAATAATATTTGGACTTTATGCGCTGACGTCCAATTTATCATCCTTGTTATCGTCGTTATCGTTATCATCTCTGGGGCTTCAATCATGTCTACGTGGTCCAACATTCAATTTGTTGTGTCTATCTGTTCTGTTCTGCTCTTTTTTTTCTACTCTTTGTATTACGCTGCTGTGTGTGAAATTTCCCCCCGTGGGACTAATAAAGGTATATTCAATTCAATTCAAAACTCCTTGTAGCCATAATAGTCATCTGTCTGTCCACCCACCCCCTGGTGTCTGCTCGTTGACTTGTGCTCCGAGTCGGACCAACTCATTGACGACGTCGCTCCGTCCCAACAAGCTCGCCGTCAACAGGGCGTTTCTTCCGACTTCATCTTTGACGGAAAAATAATCTTCCTGCGACTCTTCCGCTTCAATTTCGTTCTCAAAGTGCTGGCACAGCGTCTCCAGGTCTCCAGTCAATGCACACTGAAAGATTTCGTCCTGTATTGATGTAGTTTTTTCTTTTTCCTCCGTAGGTTCTTCTTCTTCTGCAAGGGAGTTTGACGTTTCCATGGCGACGACGCTACGGGAACAGCGTAGGCTTTTTAAACGTTCGCGCATTAGTCGACGTTACAGTACATGCAAAAAAAAACAAAAAAAAAACATTAAGAGTGATGATGATGAGTTCTTTCGGCTTTTTGCCTTCCGGGGTCGCCACAGCGAAACAAATTATATTAAATAAAAAATTTGATTCGATTAAATGTACGATTTGGCTAAGAATTTGTCAATACAGTAATCATACGCTATTTATATTTAATTAAACAACCCTGGATCACATCCTAAAATCAACACAGGTCTGTTTTTTGTCCCATTTCGGACAAATTTTATTAATGTCTGTCCATAACTTTTTAAGTCAAGGTGTTAGTATATTTATTGTCTGTCTGACAAATCCATATGATTACATAACAGGAAGTAGTAATAAGCACCTCTTCCTCGAATGATCTCTCCACATGTGGCTTGGGGGCCAAATCTGGCCAGGCAAGGGGATCCAGTCTGACCCTTGATTTTGTGTAATGCTAAATTTACACTAAGATATGAACAATAACTTTAGTTCAGGTTCCATATTCAGACCAATTCAATCTACAGTGGATCAGACCAGTAAAATACATACCATAATAACCTGTAAATACTCAGAAGTCCAAATGTTTTCATATATTTACAGTAAAGCAAAGTATAGGGTTGCAAAAAAAAAATTAGAAATAACTTTAGTATGGGGGTGTGGCCGGGTGGCAGAGCAGGTCGTCTGGTAACCAAAGGGTTGATGGTTTGATTCTCGCTCTCTCCTGATCATGTGCTGGTGTCCTTGGGCAAGACACTTCACCCACCTTACCTCCTGTGCCCTGCACTGGTGCATGAATGTGTGTGTGAATGAACCCGATGAACTGGCGACTTGTTCAGGGTCCCCCCCTCCTCTCCCACCCTCGCCCTTGACTAGCTGGGATAGGCTCCAGTGACCCTCGCAACCCTGCAAATGATAAAGTGGGTTTGGAAGATGAATGTGAATGAATGAAAATGAAATGATATGAAAAAATGAATGAATGATATGAAATGATATTCTATCATTTATATTTATATTATTATGATTATTACTATTATTTTTCATCATATTTACAGTATCTCTCTGTGTGTGTCTTCTCTTATATGTGCGGCTGTAACCTGAAATTTAAAGGGAAAATAAAGGGATCTAATCTAATCTAATCTAATCTAAAAAAAAAAAACTTTAATATGAACACAGAGGGATTTATAAGACTCACCATCTCTATGTCCCTTCCCTGCATGTTCAATGGTGATGGGTGAACGTGGGGGCACCAACAAAGGTCTTGTGAATGTATAGGAATATGTTTTCATAATGTAATCTTATTTTTAAACTCTAAAACATTGAGAAAATCTTTGAGTTGACATTATTTACATATTATGTTATTATTCTAGTGGTTGTAACTGAATATAGCCCCTGAACTGAAATAACACACTTGACCACTTTGATTGTATTGTTGTTGTGGCAGTTCTATTGACACAGCGGTTCCATGGTGTAATGGTTAGCACTCTGGACTCTGAATCCAGCGATCCGAGTTCAAATCTCGGTGGGACCTTCTTTTAAGGTTGTCACTACTTCCAGAATGCAAACGCTGTGAATATATCTGAAACACCTCTGACTGTGTAAACACATCAATAGTCATTAATCTATAGTTTTAATCTGACAATTTACTGAAAAGAAAGATATCAAAAGCTTTCGCGTGCTCTCGGAAGCCTCGGGAAATTTTGCTAAGAATTGCAGTTCACGGTCCAAAAAGTTCTAAATGTACATGTGCAGACAAATTAATTGCTCTGTGCTTTTACAAACAATTTGTTTTTGATCGACTGTTTTTTTTTTAAATTCACTTTGATATTCGGCGTCAACTTCACTGACCCGGAAGTAAAACACGTCGTCAAACGGAAGTGTTCACTTGGCTGACGTCAGAACGGCAACAACGTGTACTGGATTTTTAACCTTATCAAATTTGGCTTTTGCGCCTCTGGTTCAATCGTTCGCGGTTTCACCTCGACGGCGGACCTCATGATGTTCAATAGGCAGACAAGTTTATGGATGGGTGACGTACGTATAACCTGTTTAAATATGGGTTTCGTTTCGCTAACGTTAGCTGTTAGCTTAGCTCGTTTGCTAGATGGTTTGATTGACACATCACAGGTCCTTAAACTAGTAACGGTACCAAGGTAATTAGTTCGTACAATTTAACGAAAACTAGTTAATGTCACCGGATCTAGTATTAACACCGGATAATGTAATGTTCCTTGAATACCTCTCAATCCGTGAGACCTTGCCCGCCTGTTCTCCATTAGCTAGAAGTAACTCTGTGTCTGTTTTGAAAACCTAAAGTCTTCAGACACATGTCACATATAGTGTCATGGAACTGCTGTGATTACAGTCTGTGTTTAGCGAAGTGACTGAACTAATAATAGAGCAAGGTATAAGTCCTTGAACTCAGTTCTGATTACAATGTGACGTTTCAAGATCGGATAAAAACTGAGATTGAGTACTTAGGGTTTCTGAAAGATGTTAATGGTGACATACGTGTCAAACTGAAACTATGATTATTCTGTAATGTGTAAACGTTGGTGAATATATTTGTTGGCAATGATGAAAATAAAGTTGACTGTTATGTTGAAGCTACTCGTTACCATTCTTAGGCGCCTTGTTAAATAAACCTAAGTCATAGTTTGTTCCTCCTATGCTGACCAGTCTGGCTAGAATAAAGGATAGAATATACTTTGATACTTACTAAAGTATATGCGAAGGCTAAACACTCTTAACATCTTTAGATTTACCAATGTTCTAGTCTTCTTACAAGTTCATCAAACTTGGGGTAAATGTTTTTGTGTCGACCAGCTCATGGTAATACTTACGCTGACGCTGTATTTCACAAAGGTGACAATTTGTGACAGTTGTGTTTAACCAAGACTACATTTGACGCATGCAAAATGTTTTTGTGTACGTAGTTGGACCCATACATGGATGAAAATTTCATCAAGCAGGCCTTCAGTGCTATGGGAGAATCACCGTTTGGAGTGAAGATCATCACCCATCGGGTAACGGGGTAAGATAATTAGAACTTACTAGCCTTCAGTTATTTTCCTGACTGACAATACACCTTTAAATACATCTTCACCTCAGCTTTTCCATAAATATTGTAGCAGGTAGTACAAAAGCAAAGTCATATAGTTAATGTATTTCTTATTTCACCCCAGTCTTAGTTCTTTTTATGCAATTTCATTGTATTTCTTGTACTTTTATTTTGTTAACTCTTATTAATTAGTGTGTAGTCAAATATTAATACCTTTATTCATTGTAAATTTTTAACTGATTGGCTACAACTCTTGTATGAAAGGTTTGCTTCACAAATAAAATTGTATTATTATTATTATTACTGTTATATCTATTGCATTAATCAATCCGTTCAATCCCCAGACCAGCTAAATATCTAGAACATGCAAGATAGGAGTCCTCAAGGACTGAGATTGAAAATCCCTTTATCAGGGAACTTTTTTCTGTTTTCACTATTGGCTTAACCTGAGGGATTTGTTTGTGTACAGTGGTTCGGCAGGATATTGCTTTGTGGAGCTCGCAGATGAAGCAAGCGTCGACCGTTGTGTCCAACGTCTCAATGGAAAACTGGTTCCTGGATCAAACCCGGTCAGTTCTATTACATTATTACAAAATACAAACTTAATATTTCTCTGATGTTATCCTCAATGTATTATGATATATTTTGTTGTGCTCGTACAGATATGCTGATTTTCATACCACCTTCCTTCTTTCCAGTATTGGATAAAATGTATGATCTCAGACACTTTTAATTGTTCTTTTGACTGTGGATAGAGGAGCTCAATTAGTCTTGGCCTTCCATTTCCAAGTGTAGTTTTTACCCTTTTTAGTGCCATAAATTATAAATCTGCTGTCGGTGTTGCTTTTGCTACTTTTATTTAGCGTCTCTCTCAAAGCTTTTGCACACATACGCGTAAAAATGAATTCCAAGTGAACCCATATTCTGTACTAGCTGCTAGAAGTCGTCTTGAGGGACTGGAGATGTAAGACCACAGTGTGTGAAGTGGTGAGCTGTAGCTGCTTGCTGCTGTTTGAAATTCTGTTGGTGCTGAGAGCTGCCAAGCCACTGGGCTCCCCTGTCCACCAGCCTGTACCTGCTGCTGAAGGTGGCTATGAGGCCGCTTGTACATGAATGCACTTTGTTTGAACCTGGTGAATAGAGTCTCTGGTAGGAACTAACTGAGGAATGGGCTAAAGGCTGGTCTGGGTGGTAGAGGTATGTAAACCTAAATAACAACAACCATAATAACGTAACTCTCTATTTCCAGCAATATCAGTGCTATACTACACGGCTTTGGTTCTGTGAGACTGGCTCATCGTAGGTGTTTTCTGTATCTTTTTGTACAGCCCCGGAAGTTTAAACTAAACTATGCCACCTACGGCAAAAGGCCAGAGGCAGGGTAAGTGATGGTTTGCATTGTTTTTCATGTTAGAAGTGTCTGAGTGAATTCTAGAAATGCTATGGATGTTTGTACACTGTATTTTAATTGAAATTGTCATCAGTGTTAGTTCTTCATGTTAAAATACTTTCCAACACGGGGCAAAACAATTCTGAGGGTGTTGAGCTCTTCACTCAGTCCCAGTTCTTTAATTTCTTTCAACACCAACAAGCTACATAATAAAATACCTTGTATTTGCTGTCACAAGTTTAAGCATTCAGTGTTTTGTACATGGATGTTATTTGTCAGGCCGGAGTTCTCAGTCTTTGTGGGTGACCTGGCCTCTGAGGTGGACGACTACCAGCTGCACCAAGTTTTTAAGAAGTATCCCTCCTGCAAAGGAGCCAAAGTAGTAACCGACCAGTATGGGTACTCCAGGTATGTGTCAGCTCATAGAGGTCTATAGAACAGCGGCTAGTGGTACCTCTTTGAGCTGTTTGATGTTTTCCTTCATCTGATAGGTTGTTCTAATACTATGAATTAATATTTTTTAAAGAAATGTATATTAATTTAATATAATGTGCTCTCTGTGGTGTAATGCTTATGTGGATAGGGCTACTGTGGACGTTGACCACCGGTGCATCTTCATCTATTTTCGAGAAAAGGCTGAAGGAATGTTTTCTTGCCGTCTTATGCTGAAACTATTGTTTTCCCCATATAGGCTAAGCAAGAGCAACTCACAATTCAAGTGATGCTACCTCATGTTAAAAGTAAAACAACAAGTTTCAGTTCTATCATAATAATACCCATTATATTCTGTTTCTCATAAGTGGCTTTTTACTACCAAGTATGGAGTGTGTCCTTGAGAGGAGACGAGATTTGACTTGTTGTCTGACTTTTACAGAGGCTACGGTTTTGTCAAGTTTGGAGAGGAGAGCGAGCAGAAGAAGGCCATTGAGGAATGCCAGGGCACAATGCTGGGGGGGAAGCCACTCAGACTCAGCATTGCTGTAGCGAAGAGGTGAGGGACGAACACGAGACATATTAGTCGAGGTGTAAAGACACAGCTGATAATCTCGGGTTCTTGATGAGACATTAATGTTCACATATTATTACCAAATTATCACCACTTTATTACCAACCTGTGTACACTACAGGCCAAAAGTTTAAGTCCACCCCCTGTTTTATGGCTATACCTTGTTGTGAAAATCCCTCTGCAGCAAAGTATCTATCCTAGCCCTCTGTTTAATTGATAACTTTGGAGAAAAAATATAAGTAATATATTATAAATCTATTTTTTGTAAATTGTTTTGTTTTGTTTTTTTTTTTTACAAATTTCACTATGTAAGGGAAAAACAAGGATACTAAATTAGGCAAACACCTTCTGAAAAGTAGAGAATATGTTTTAACTTCATTATAACTGAAAATTTAAGGCATGAGAAATAATGTAAACAAACCCTCACAGGGACCTTATGTCCTGGCTCAGCTGAAATGGCCTCAAATTCCAACAAAGGTCAGTCATGCTTTGTTAAAACACATTGTTGACCTTCATAATACAAGTTTTCATTGTTTTGGATTGAAATAAATAACCAAAACTTACCTATTCGCCTCTATTTTTAAAAATCAGGGGGTGGACTTAAATGTTTGGCCTGTAGTGTACCTGTTTACTCGACCTGCCTGAATGTATAGTTTCTGTATACTTGATAGTAGGATTTTTTTGTTTTGTTTTATTAGTGATTGTACATATTTTACTATATTCATGTGTGCACTTTACATTACAGTCATTATACTTTGTGTAATGACAATAAATGCTTTCTATTCTTTTCTATATGATTTCAGTTTCAGCGATATGTGTTGAATTTATTTAGCCAGACTCATAAAATACAGTGTGTTTTTTTTTTTTCATGTTACAGCCAGAAGATGAGCAGTTACCATGGAAGTCAGGGCCAAAATTACCAAAGCAACTACAATCAGACCCAGTCTGGTTACTATGGCAACTACGGTGGCGGTGGGCAGGCTGGGTATTACTCTCAGTGGGGCGGCTATGACCAATACGGCGGCTACAACAGCAGCGGCTACAACAGCGGGTATAACGGCGGGTACAACAGTGGGTACAATTATAACTACGGACCCTACGCATACCCTCCACCGGGTCACATGATGCCACCACCTCCCATAGGGATGCCGCCCATGTCCGGAGACATGACAGGAGCTACAGAGGTGAGTCAAGTGCCTTTCCACCCATTATAAATGTTCTGGTTGTGTTGGGACGTTTGACCGTTAGAGTTGAAACAGGCTGCAGGTTCAGTCCAGTTTAGATGAAGCGTCAGAGGCGTCACGCACAGCTCTGTATTGAGCTACATGCTATTATTAGTTTATCACGCTCCCAGAGGTATTATTAGTTTGTTGACATGCTCCAAGCGGGTCTGCCAGTGCCAGTGTTGTACAGTGCACTGTTCTGAAGCTCATTACAAAGCAGTATTAGGAAGAGTGTAGGTTTTAGACTTCATTTAGATCCCATTGGTTCTGTTACTGAAACGTACATTTTCTTGAGATGCATTTCGGCCTTGTTTTTTGCTTTGTTGTAAGTTTTAATCCTACTATTATTTTACACTCTATTAATTTTTTTTGTAGAAAGTAAATGACTTGTTAATCCTGGATTAGATCAAAGACAAACAAATGAACAGCAAAGTACCTATTACATTTGGTTATATATTTATCATCGTCATTAAAACCAAGAACAAGTTTGGTTGAAGGAAATACTTGCGACATATTTGAGAAAATGAAGCGAACTTACATAAAAACTGAAGGAATCCAAATGAATGCCCACAATTTGCAGCAATCTAATCCCAGAGGAGATGAGATCAAGCTCATGGAAGATCGATCACCAGACTCATTAAGATTCATCAGCGCAAATGAAAACTGATCCTGGCGAACAATGACATCAGATATTTTGAACAGAAGAGCAGATGAAATTACCTTGAAAATGCTTTTATTATTCTAATTCTGCGTGGCTGGATGTGGATGTCGTAGTTCATCTGATTCATTATTTTCCGATAAAAGAAATGAAGACGTTTAGAATTAATTCCGATGTTTAATGTTTCCAACCTGCAGACTCAGGAGGAGACGGAGGACGCGGAGGAGGATATCGCAGAAGGTATAACTCTCTTCATCCTTCATTTTTGTTTGTTTGTGTGTTTTTGTTTCCATGTCTTTGTCTGTTGACCCATAAGGACATGAATCCTCGCTCTTCACTTTTCGACACCTACTTTTACAAATGACTGCTCCAGTTCTATGACCATATGTTTTATAATTACGGTCCCACAGCCCTACAAATGTTTTCCCCTCATAAAATTGTCCATGACGTCCAGCACTGAGCGTCTGTTATATTTGAAACTACTTGGCAGGTGGTAGTGGTGTATCTGGTTCGGCTCCGATGTGAATTTCGACTCGGAAGAAGATCATGTTTTTTTGTTTTGTTTTTTTCATCTAGCCTGATGCTGCAAATTTGTGCATTCTTTGAGAAGTTGTTTGCAGACAATGTGGATATCCATCATCAAACATTCAAACTCGGCATGGTGTGTCTGTAAAGTATTTGATTCTACGTTTTTCTGTGTGCCCGCGGGTCCTCAAATAGTCGTAAATCTGTTTGTCCAAAATTAAGGCCTGAATTATCCTTAAAAATGACAATCCTTAAATCTGCCTTTCAGATGTCTTAAAAACGCCCCAAACACGATAAAGAAAATTGCAATAATTTATTACATTGTACAATGAAGTCTTTGTAAAGAATCTGTAAAATTTGTAATTACTGCTCTGCATTGTAACACAACAGAGCGGAACCAGCAGCAATCGTTGGGGGGGGGGGAAGACTACTTTCAGGTATGCACGTTATCAGCTTGCACTTTAATAGCTCTTGACAACTCAGTTTGCTATCTGATTAGATTAGTTTCCTTTAATTGTCCCACTCGGGAAAATTTCTAATTTTCCAAATTATATTATTATTTATTATATAAGAAAATTATATAATATATGTAATTACCGTAGTATGAATGATCTGAATCAGAATCCTTTGTCACTGTAAACATTGTCAACAACATTCACTGCGAAAGTCCAACTCCACATGACAGCAGGTACAAAAACAAAACAGTATATTAAAAAAAAACTGCAGCGCAAAAGGTCAGTCAAATGTAGTGCAAAGGTGCAAGACATTTATATCATTTATATCATATCTAATTACAATGATTATATATGATATAAATAATCATGATTAATATTTATATCATATATAATCATGATGATCATATATGATATAAATATTAATATATCAATTATAACTGTTGTTATAATGGTGCAATAAGCACCTCCACACACACACACACACCATGCATCACAAACATACAAACATAAACCACAACAATAAACAAACATACATCTATACACGCACACACACACACACACACACACACACACCCACAAACATAAACCACCA
>JAPTHA010000010.1:6658396-6671841 GCA_029814585.1 Gymnapogon annona
GAAGAAACCTATAATGTCATGATAGAAACACATCATGGCAACAGCCTACATTCAAAAGCAAACACTACAGAATTGAGAAAAGTTTTAAAATAATAATACATTTTATTTAAAAAGCGCCTTTCAAGCAACTCAAGGACACCTTACAAATATAGTTAAAAATGAAAAAACTCTGCTAAATCTCTCATATCAAACTGAATTTTAGAGTGTGAATGGTTTTGACTCTCGAATAGAAATAAAATACGTCTATATTTGTTCAAAATTAGTGTGTTCTTACGGCGTGCATGTGTATGATCACAGATTTTCCAAATGTACGTTATGTGTGGTGATGCATGTTGAGTATCTGTTATGGAAAATTACCCGATTGGCAAAAATGCCACATTTCCATATATGTAGAGATGTGCGTTGTCTGGTCTAATTTGAAAATAAGGCAGCAAAGGACCCATAAGGCTACAAGACGTAGAGATGATCTAGAAAACGCACACGCACACTATTTAACATTTGGTCAGGCATCTGTTCCGGATCTGAACACTTTAGCATCACATATACGACCAACACAAAGGCCTGAAGAGGAAAACCTCTGAAAAGCCTCTGAAAACTGCATTGCTTAAATAGCCATATTTTGTTATGATGAGGTTTCTTCTATACATCTCTTTGAATGTTTTTCGTGTTTGCGTCCATTTATCATCCATCTACAGTTATATCTTCTCCATACGTGCATGGCATTGGGTGCGTATTATTTTAAAAGAAAATAATCTACATGTCATTTCCTGCTGCTGCTGTAAATCCGACATTTCAATGTAAGAATTCCTTTTTTTTCCCTTTAAAAAGGCCAATACTGTGTTATAGCAGTCACATGAGAGAAGAAAGAGAGGTAAGAGGTGTGTGAAAGAGAGGTATCACGGGTCCTTCCTTCCTGCAGCTGTCAGGTGTTATAATAGTAACTGACCGTTGACAATGACTCTTTCCTGGACTTGTGGCACAATCTGTCCCTTCCTTTATGTTTATATATTTTATATTATTTAAGTCTTGTTCCAAGTTTTTGAAAGCTCTTGTGTGCGTCTTTTGTGCGTAATCTATTATGCTGCTGTAAACTGGAATTTCCCCGAGTGGGACAAATAAAGGTACATCTAACCTAATCTAAGTGTGCTTCTTTATGACATTTTGTTGCCAGATCATTGTATGTGTCTGTGCAATGACAATTAAATATGAATCTGAAAAAAAATAGTCTATCACTGTGATTAAAAATCAAGATTCAGTTCTGGAACTAATTAGAGTAAATCATCAGCTAAGAGGAAGTACAAATTAATTTTTTGCGTTAATAACTGTGGACAGTCTTTAAAAGATGCTGTCCATATTTGAAAAATGGCAGTGCACATCTTGATATCAACTGTAACGCATTACTCCTGCAGTGGGAGAAAAAAAAAAAAAAAGCACACGTTGACTGGAGGCCCCCGCCCCGATTAGGCTGAGCCGGGAGCGGTTGCTAGGCAACCATAATTCACGGACGGGGAGTAAATGTATGTTAGTATAAGAATATAAAGGCAAGGTAGAGGAGATAGAGAGAGAGCGAGAGAGAGGGAGAGAAAGAGGAAAAGCTAGGAGATGGTGACACAGATTGAAAATTTAATAATTTACTGTTACACATTTCACTCCATCGCACTCAAACAAAAAAAGAGAAAAAAAAAACAAACTAAACCGAATGAAAAGTCATTAAAATTGTCTATTCAAACACAATCAGAGCTTATATTGTGTCAAACAGATACTTTATATTAAGGCTGTTAGATTTAATATGGCGATGGAGCCAACACAGACAGATTCAAAGATCAAGAGTGGGAGGTGAGAAAGTTTCATTTTTAATCAAATGAGAGAAGTCTGTATTACACAGCCTCAAACACACAGACCACNNNCCGCTGAATAACCAGTTTCTCGGTAACTCTCCGTCTGAGATCTGGCTTTCATTTCTTTTACTGTATGACACACTCAGTCACATCTGAATGTCACGGCTAAAAGCAAGATTTTCACTTTACTGCGAAAACGAAGATTTTTTAAATATGAGGGAAAATGTCACATCGACCCACTGCCACGATTGGCCTTCAAATAACAGTGCCCTGGGCTACATCCTGTTTCACAGTTACACTGGAAAACATATCAGAGAGTTTAGTTAAAACACATCCGTTTGGCTGTCAGCGAAACCCCCGGAATAAACGGAAAATACTCGCTCTTATGGGTTACGTCAGAGCTAACTTTGACACTGACGGAGACGGTCCATCTGGAAATATTAAACAGTCGGGAGTCAACACGAAGCCTTGTTAATTGTTTGTGTATTAGTGTTGACCTGGATCAACTGCTGAAGCCCAGAGACCAAAAGAAACATGTCGAGTTCAGCAAATAGAGTGACTGTCAAAGGATCTCATGTTTTGTTTTTTGTTTTGTTTTTTATAAATGCGGAATGTCTGATTAGAGATTAGATAAGATATTCCTTTATTAATCCCACTTGGGGAAATTTCAAATATAGAGCAGCAAGAATAGAAAAAAATAGACATATAAATGGAAATACTATTTACAGTCGTGTAACAAGATCAAGATCGATTGATTGATTGATCAAGATGAATAATGGTTATTCTCATTGCAAATGAATGTGAGTGTGGGTTTGATCTAAAAATGATCTAAAAATTTCATTTCCCAAAAGCCAAGACCAAATCCTCAGATGTACAGTTTAAATTCACAAGGGAATGAAACCATAAAATACTCACTCGTACTTTAATTTACAGGGTGTCTGCAGGTTTAGGGAAGTGAAATTTAAGACTTTTTAAGACCTTTTTTTAAGGCCACTTTAATCAAATATAAGACCTTTCATCAGCCAGATTTGTAAAGTGTGAACACTTTCCAAATAGTTTCATCCGTATATTTAATTGTACTGCTGAAAAATAACAAACATCAAGATCACAACTCTGTAGCAGAACATCTGCAACTTGCAACAGTTTGACAGATCAGACAATTTTTCAAACAAATATTAAAAAGTGCGTGTAACCCCTCCCCCCTACGACCCAAGGATCGCTGTTGGTTCCACTGCGATGTAGTAAAATGCAGAGCAGTAAATACAAATTTGCCAGATTCTTTAAAATATTTCACTGTAAAACATAAGAAAATACATCGCAATTTTGTTTATTGTGTTTGTTACATTTTTAAGACCTTTGAAAGGCAGATTTAAGGATTAACTGTCATTGTTAAGGATAATTAAGGCCTAAATTTGGAAAGAACAGATTTCAGACTTTTTAACGAGCCACGAAGGCCCAGATTTAAGAATTAATTTAATAGTGGACAACTGACTAATTTAGGTAAAATTAACATTCGTCTCATTATTTCACGTGAGTTGCATTTCCTTTTATTTTTTTCCTGCATGTTTTTCGATATTCCTGAGCGCTTTGCTTTTATTTTCCTCTGGATGCTCCTTTTGTTTGTGTAAAAATACGCAGAGTTTCTTTGTTTATGAATTGCTCTGTGTAAATAAACTCTCTTTGTCCCCTGGCTTGTGGTTTCCTCGCAGCAGCTGGGCATCTTAAAATAATCCCCGCAATGATTTCATTTGGTGGCCAGTTCTTATGATGACGGCGGTCTCGTTAACATCTGAGGAAATTCTCGATCCACTCCACAGCGACATAATGCGCTCCTCTGCTGCCCATCTGTAACACTCACTTGACAAACATATGGGTGTAGATGCTCATTCTGGCAGCGGTTTAGAGCGTCTGCAGGGCTGGATGGCGTAAGACAGGAGGGAACGCTTCCTTCAGCCAATCAGTGACCACGTGGAAGTGCAACCGTACACGAGGAGCGCTACTATTACTACTGGCTGCGAATAATGTCAGCTATGCATTTGCAAAATACCTCACGAGGAGCGACTTTGTTCGGAATGACACGGACCCCTTGACACACTTCTGTCCTTCAGGGCTTTTGACTGATTTTTCTGCTGCGCGTTACATTCGAAGCAACTTTGAACTGCTCTATATTACGTGTACATATTTCACATACTGCATTCTATTCTGTGACATTTTCATTGAAATGACTGTACTCTCCTTTCATGGTTTTCGCAGTCCGTTACAAAACCACGACGACTTGTCTCTGCTGAACAGGTACTAAAGCATGAATTACTTCCACAGGTTCAGTCATACCATGTCTATCAGATTTATACGTACACACTTTAGTCTTTATTTTGTAGGAATGGCGGCACCATCTTTGATTTTAACAGATGTAATTCTAAATATTCATGTCTATATTCGATTACTGTTTCATGTAAACTATTTCCATGTCATTTAAAAGAACGCGTTAATAGAATAGAAGTACATTATTCATTCCAAAGTGGGAAATTGGCAAAAGTCAATACAAGTACGGAAGAAAAGTAAAAGTACAATCATCTCTTTTTTGCGGTTCAACTTTTGCGGTCTCGCAGTTTGGTTTTTTAATTCAATTTTGCGTGTTTTTTTTTTTTTTACAGTGCATGGACGTGCATTGTCAATGTGTCCTGATTGGCTAAGAACATTGTTAATCAATCTCCTCCGTGTGTCTCCTGTACAGTGCAGAATGCGTTCATCGTGGTAAATGTACATAAATGTTGACGCTAACAGGGTGACTCTGAAGTGCTGTATGTTTGCTAATTTTCTCTGCAAAGAAACTCACAATGTCGACGAAATGTTCTGCTCGGAGAAACACACCAGCGGTC
Source organism: Gymnapogon annona (assembly GCA_029814585.1). NCBI lineage: Eukaryota > Metazoa > Chordata > Actinopteri > Kurtiformes > Apogonidae > Gymnapogon > Gymnapogon annona. The sequence goes on from JAPTHA010000010.1 coordinate 6,663,114, forward strand.
ACACACAAAAGACAGAGGAAGACAACAACCATCGCACAGCTGGACTTGCGGACATGATGAAGAAAGGTAGAAGTTACAGCACTTTAAGATGCCGTTACGCAATAAATGAATCTTGGTTTCAGTTCAATTGAATCAGCGGAAGGACGAAGAGGCAGAGGAACAGTTGAAATACACACCAGTCACTATTAATAACTTCTTAGGGTTTTGATCTTTGGTATCATTCTATAATACCGTAATTTTTATTTATTTTTTTAATCTACGAAGATTGGGATTTGGAGAGTCTTTAAAGAAGAGAGAAATGTCAGAAAATGCACTGTATTACGTTTTGTATAACCTGTCTGAGAAAAGTGTATAAAGTGTGTGGGTGAGGGTTTTACAGTCTTAAAACATATATAATTGTAAAAAATAAAGCGAACTGCTTTGCGGATTTTGCCTATTGTGGGTTATTTTTAGAACGTAACCCCCGCGATAAACAAGGGGCCAGTGTATAGGGATGCTAATTTGTAATAACCTAATAAATAAATATTTATATATAATATATAAATAATATATGAATACCGAATAAATAATAATAAAGCCATTCTAAAACTTACAATGACTCCCTCATTAGTCTTTAGAAAGTTTGTCAATCGTTAAATTCCACAAAGGTGAACACCAAGTGGAAACGACCCCCTCCCCCCCCCACCGGTCCCTGGTATAACCCGGGCGCAGTGGTTGCGCACAGACTGGGCTTCAATTAACATCTGCTTCATTCCTTTCCTCTTTTGTCGAATCTCTTAATGTGGCGCGTTAAACATTTCTTTACAGTATCCGAGTCAGCCCGTTTGATTACATCCTGAAAAGAGGTCAACGCAGACAGAGTGACTGAAAACACGTGTGGGTGTGTGTTTTGTGTGCGTGGCGCCTTTGAACTTCTTCTGAGCAGGTGCTCAAATGTGTAAGCTTAGCAGCAAACTAAAAAGGTCGGGTTTTGTAATGTCACATTTTTAACGACCACTTTCTCGGTCATTAGTAAAAACGGGATGTCTTTACGGTACAGTGCAGCTGTGATACTACACTCGTCTGGTATCGCTGGGTACAGAACATTAGGAGGAGAAGAAGACGGGTCAAGTGAGACCAAAAGCAGCGATGGATTGCTGGAAAGTTACAAATATTGTAAGGAAATATTCAGTTTGAGGTACATCGTAAAAAGTTGTCTAATGAGACGTGCAGTACACGTGCGATGAGCCATGCTTTATAAGAGACTTTTGCTTGATATGATTTTTTTTTTGCAAACATTTATTCACCTTGGTATAATTATTAGGTTATTATGGACTCCCACGTACTGTTGAGTATGAGTACTTCATTGAGAAGTGTTTACTGTGGAGGCGAGTGTTTTGTCCTTCTCGTGACACGTGAGCAACAAAATGTATTATTATTAAATAAAATACAAACACAATAGGTAAATTGCAATATGTGACATGGATTTCAACTGTTTTCTTTTTTCCAGTGCTCTTACCTGCAATTTTTTTGACCCCCACCCTCTTTTTGTTGAACTCTTTTTATTTCAGGAGCCGATTTGGAATGGAGTGGGCGCGGCCAGTACAATAATAACTGAATTACACATCAGTAATGTCATATCAATAATGTCAACTCCATACTGTCCTTATATGATGGAAATGTTTACGTTTACACACTGTCCTTTAAAACAAAGTGAATAACATTAACCAACCTCAAAACTCTTAAGAAAGATGAGTGTAATTTTATCAATATTATACCTCAGTTTCTAATTTATACATGAACGTTACAACTTACAGATCACAACGGATCTACAAATACACAAAACATCTAGTGACAGTTAGAATATTAATAAAATTACACTTCACTTCAGACATTTCAGGTTGTTTATATTTGTTCAGGTTATTTATGGTTTTTTGTGAAATGATACTTTGTTTTAGTGTAAATACCGGAAAATTACATGAAAACATTTACATTTCCACAGATAAACTTTTGAAGTTGTATTTATAGGTTATTATGATCATATTTTTCCAAGTCTGTACGTGGAACCTGAACTATAATTTTAGTAAATATCTTTGCATTTCAAAAATTCATCCCACGAGCCACAATGGAACCTTTGGCGGGCTGCATTTGTTCCCCGGGCCGCATGTTTGACAACCCTGCTTTTATGACCTCCAATATATGAGACACACTCACCACTGATAGGGTACTGGTCATGGGGCCGCCATCTGGGCTGAATGTAGCGCCGTCTTGGCTCAACATGGCTGCACCGTCCTGACCTCCGGACATGCCCGGCAGGTCCATACCCTGCAGCTGGTAGGGGTGGTGGGGGGCTGAGTTGGAAGGGGGGTCCAGAGGATGGTAAGGCCCGGAGGGGGCATCGTGGGGGAGATGCGGGGGCAGCATGTGGTCTGGCAGAGTGGGAGGAGTGATGGGTGGGATGTTGAAGTCGTCGTCGCCCAGGTTACCCACAGAGTAGGACTGGAAACCATAGAAGAAGAAAAAAAAAAGAAAAGAAAAACAGCATGAGAACGGAAACCCAAGGGAAACACGTGCGCTGATTTGTTATTTGACCTTTGAAATGTTTGAAAACGGTGCTTCCCAAAACCGAGGCGATATCTTTAAGAGAAGGCATGTTCAATTTAAAGAGCGTGGATTAAGAAAAATATTGACTTTAACGATCACCAGAGCACACAATCGAGAAGGATCGAGTTGAAGACTATAAAGGAGTCGGTGGTTTCATGATACATTACCCAGATAATAAATGGAACGCATGTACAACGTGCCCATCACTATTACTTCACCACCACTCGTCCTCATCCACATCCCTTATTACAGCCTAATTATCCCTAATGATACGCTCAGCCTTGAGACAACATATAGTCACTCATTTGCAGCTACGCTTTGTACGCCGACGAAAAGACAATACACGTGGGTTAAGCCTTTGTGTGTGTGCGTGTTTAAAAAAAACAAACAAACAAAACATCTGTGCTAATCTGACATGATAAAAAAAGCCCTTATATGTTAATGAATTATTCTCAGCAAAGACAAACGAGAGGGAGACATGCCATGAAGAAGTGAAATGGAGTGAGAGAGAAGAATGAGACACGAGGCTGGAGAATGAGAGAGAGACAGAGAGAGAGAGAGAGACAGAGAGAGAGAAGCCTTCTCATACTAATCTGACAGAGGAGATCTTTTATAGAGACTGACAGCCTTTTCTGCTTGGCTGGACACACCAGTCTCTCCTCTCCTACTCTTTTTTTTTTTTGCTCTTCATCTCTCACCGTCCTTCTTCTCACCCTTCTTGTGCTCTCTTGCTCTTCTAATCTCACCCTCCATTTCTCTTTCATGTCTCTCCGTTCTCTGTCTCTCTCTCATTCTTTTCTGCCTTAGCTCGTGCACTGTTGAGTTATGAGTTGCACGACTTGTGAGCTGACTGATGCGTTGTGCGTTTTTGAGTTATGCGATGTCTAAAAGTGACAAGTTGCCGCAGTGAACCTAGTCGCCAGTCCAGAAGTTTTTCGGCAGTTTTGAAATAAAACGTGGGACAAAAACAGCAGCGTGCGGTACAGTGACGGCGCAGCGCGGGTGAAACTGTTCAGATGCAGAAATGCATTTTTTTTTGCATCATGTCAAAGTACAGTTTTCTTTTTCATTTTCCTACAGATTGAACAAAAGGCTACATTATATATATATATATATAGTCAAGTACAATATTACTTGACAATCAATTAAAGGATAAATAATTTCTCAGTCAGAGAGCAGCCAAATTAATAATAACCAACCGTCGGCTCTTGCTGTAAATGAAGCGGCCCCTCGTTTCAGACTCCGTAGAGCGGCACAAAAAAAAAAAAAATGTTTACAATGGGAGTTTTTTTTCAAGGTATTTTGTTCAAAAGTACTTGGAATTTCCTGTGGTAAAATGTAAAGACAAACACATGTGCTTAAGATAATAACAGTCGCAGCACCGGTGGAAAGAACAAGCGAAGCTGTTTAATAAGTGGTGGAAACTCAAACAGGCGCATCATATTTAAAAAGGTGTTGTTAAAACACATTTTCACCGACTTCAAAAAGCCTGTTGGCGGCAAAGTCACGACGGACAAAACGTTAGTGCGACAAAATGTCAGAGACTAAAGACCAAAGTATAGACTCCTTTGTGTTGTATGAGGTTGTTCGGGTCCCACATCTGGTTCAATGACCATCTGGACTGCATTTCTTTCACTGGCGGAGTGTTTAATGGAGGATTACTGTGCTATACGACCATTTGTTTATGGGGACATTACATTTTTGGGTATATATATGCGCCGTTACTGTGTTCTCTTAGTCTTATATAGTGTCTTGTGTTATTACAGGTGACCTCATTCTGTGGTGATGACTCAGATATCTACATGTGGACTAGTTAGGATGGGAAATGCTGACAAGTTTTTTTCCATAAGACTGTTAAGACCTCTGGTTTGCAAAGTCTGCTGAGTAAAAAGGCTTGAAATGAAACGTTTAAGTGTCACGTGTCAATTTAATGCTGTGAAGAAAAATGCAGTAACCCTAGGTCTGGGCCAACGATTATAGAAAAAAAAAAAAAAAAAGAGAAAACAGCAGTGAATCTACAGATGAGATGCAGCAGGAGCTCATAATGTAATGATGTAATATTTGCAAAAGATGTAGCTTGTTCTAACTTTTAACACTTGTGGTCAGTACGGATATTTGAGTCAGAGCTAATGCAGCTTTTATTTTCTGTTTGGTTATTTAGTTTTTGTTATTTACCCTTCCTTTTGTACAAAAGAAAACACAAATATCGAACATCTTTCAACCACTCATCACATTACCTTTGGGCAAAAATTCCACCGTGAAAATGTAATTAACAAACTAAAATATGACACTGACCGATATCACTGGGGTAGTTGAAAATATTGCTGGTTCAGGCCACTTGGCTTCGACATCAGTACATCCTCAGTTTCAAAACACTAATAATCGCGCGACTTACATGCTTTAAGAAAATGAAAAAGACACATTAGTGACTTAATGAGGGCATGACGGCAGAACACATCAGAGTACGGAGGACGGAGCTGCAACTCCAGACGTTTACAGATTTCAGAGCCATTAAATTCCAATTAAATATCATTTACATGAATAAATCATATCCTGACGCTGTTTGTACGTACACGGGACCCGTTATGTAATCGCGTGTCCTTGTCGTGCTCGTTTAGCGACCATAAAGTGGCGCCCAACACTGTACTCAGTCCCTCGTGCTACTTCTTTGTTACGGGTCCAACAGTTGGTTTCGGTATAACTTTCATAGTGTGTTCAGTCGCAGCTCAGAGCTCTGCATAAATTACTCAGCCTGTCTGTTTTCTGTCTGCCTCTCTCTCTCGCTCGCTCGCTCCCTCCTGCCCTCTCCATCATTTCTTCAGGTTCTGCATAAATTACTCCTGTGTGTGTGTGTGTGTCTCTCTCTCTCTCTCCCTCGCTCTCTCTGCTCTTCCATTCATGTGGGTACAATGGGGCTGTTCGCTGTGCACCAGGGGCTTATGGGACGACTAATGTAGTCAGGATTAAGTCCTTTCACACACGCTGTGTTCACATTACAAACACTTCCCCACAACTTCATGCCTCACATCGGCCTCGCCGTGTCGCGCAAAATTGTACACAAGCTCCACTCGTTTCAAGAGGACAATCGCGGGGATCCGCCTTTCGGTGATGATGTGAGCCGACTGAGGTACGTTACCGATACGTTGAAGGTGACGCACGAGATCAGACTAATAAGATGACATAATAACAAGTTCTGCAGGAACTGATACGACTCTTCCACACGGAATCCACGTCCGTCTCTATAAATATCGGTACAACTCCAGGCAAAACTGTATTTTTATTACCTGAATATGTAATTCCATATCTGGGTCACTTCCTTGGCGTGTATTTTTTTTTTTTTCTCCACAATGTGTCAATTATATGTATTCACCCATACGTATAACACGTGGGTTGGACACACTGAATAGGCTAATGCAAATGTACCCTGTCTTTGTCAAGGCGGTGCTTCTTCTGGGAAACAGACAATATCTGAGAGTGATTGTAAATGCAGATGAGCCCTGAGAGATGGACAGACAGCAGTTTCATTAAAACACAACACATACACAAAACACACACACACTAAATAAACAGGCCCTGTAGAAGCCCAGCGTTGGATTGGTGAATGACTGACATCCATCTTTTTCTATTTTTATCCAAGTTCGCTTTGATCAAATAATAAACGCCTGATGAAAAATAAGTGTGTTTGAGACAGCCAATGGCACAATAGACCTAGATGAAAACCAACTTTATTTATTTATTTTTTCATATTTATCAGCAGAACACTGCTGTGAATATATATCAGTGTTGGAGAGAGCTGGGAGAACCCCTCCCCCTTACATACAGTATCACCCACTCGTTGGGCTGATGTTCAATGAACTTATATGTTGGAAATTTTCAAACTGTGTGAAACTTATCATTGCACCGCTTTGGTGGAAATGGAAACTGTTTCCTATTGTATTTATCAAATACACCGAGAGATCACACTGGAAAGGATTCCCATCCACAAGCCGACAAAGACGATTTCACTGGCTGTAATTTACTCTCAAATTCGCAGTTAAGACACTGTCGGAACAGCTCACGTCAACTATAGGAGAGAAACTCCCCAGTTACATGTGTGTATATTTATATGTATTTTTGGCAGTGTATATACCATTTGTCAATCATCACAGAGAGTTGTACTACTCTTCCTCACCTCTTGAAGCTTCCACTTGGCTTTACTGAACCTACACAGTCAGACCGAAGACTTGTGTTCACGAGCCAACTGCACTTGTGAGACACGTAGTGGCACTGCTTTCCTCTTTTCCTTACACACGTCTCCTGATGCAACTATGTTTACGAACGCACAATAACATGTACGCTGACAGAAAGATTCTGTTTAAAGTTACAAGACATATGATCTGTTTTGTGAAGAAATGTTTAGTCCATACATAACAAACATAACAAAAACCAGACTAGACTATAAACAGTTACTGCAAGGAGTATAATGAGAGTGCAACACATTATATACATTCTACATTCTTTAAGTATTGGATTGTCTGTAGAGAAATGGGTATTAAAGACAAAATGAGTGGTCGGATGATTTACACTGAAAATACAGAAATCAAAATTGAACAGAAGGATGTGCAAGTTAATTTCCCGTTTTGTACGACAAAGACTAGACAGGATGTAATGACTTTTCTCTTTTCTTATATCTGTGGTCTTAACAGAAACCGAACGCATACATAGGCATGTGTGTTATATAAACATTGATCTCTAAGTCTTATGAATCCGAATATCGGCTGTAAATATTTACAGTGGTGTCAGGTACAGATATTGGCTGTAGATGGCACACACACACACACACACACACACACAACTGTTGCTGTTCATTTTCCTGCCTTTAGGTGGTACACATTTATCTGAGGCCTAAAGCCATTAACCTATGGTCAGTGGTGTTGAGCATGGGTCCACGTCAAGCGACTCTTAGTGCAGCGGCCGTGTTACTGTTTAGCGGTGCCAGGTGCATCTGTGTGCGAGTTTGCGTGTATTCACCCAGGGAAGACGGTGTGAGTCAGCCATGTGCGTGTCCCTTCTCCAGTGCTGTGAGGGCGGGTTGGGAGGCGTCACCTTGGTCAGGGGGTGAGGGGGCTGTGGCACACGAAACTATGGGAAGAATCGCAGAGACAAACAAAGGTTCAAATAGGGCCGGGGGTTAGCAAAAAGGTCAGAGGTCATATGAAAAGGTCACGAAGAGGAGCAAGGGCAGAGAAAAAAAAAAAGAGAGAGAGAGAGAGAGAGAGAGAGAGAGAGAGAGAGAGAGAGAGAAAGCTTCATAGATACAAACTATCCCATGGGTCAAAATGATGGTCTAGTTCCACCCATGAGTAATAGTGTGCCATTACTTTCATGCCAGTGAAATGGCTAAACTTAAGTGGACTTGACAGAAAGAAAGCCCGATAAACAAGCCAGACAAGAGGCAGACGGCTATTTACAGAAAGAGACAGACAGAGGGAGAGAGAGAAAGAGGCTGTAAATAAATTGCTTGTTCTTTCCTTCCACAACTAATCCCTGATAAGAAAAGGTTACATCGCGTGCTGTAGGAGGAAAGACAAACACATAAATCGTAAACATGCAGTCGGACTACATTACCTTTCAGTGCGGTGTTTAACGTCGGGCAGCTACTCTAACTCGACCCGGCTGCATATTTAACGCCGCGACCACTTTTTGAAATTAATTTTGAATGATATGGAACAACGGCATATATCAAAAAGAGCCACGCACTCACCGGTGATGTGTTATTAATTGCCTTTCATCAGGTTAAATGTGAGACTTTCCAGGGCCTTAAAAGACCATTATAAATACGATATATAATGCATTCGACGTGGCCAGACTTCAGCCAGTGCTCCCCGTGTGAATTCAGAACACAACCAGGCGATGACAGGCTTTTTTTTCCCCCCTAGCAATTTCATATTTTCCCGACTCTTAATCAGTTCCTCCAGGAAGATGCAACCCTGCACTTTCAACTGTTAATGTACATCCAACTGTCCATTCATCCATCTTGTGCTGCTTATCTGGGTCTGGGTCACAGGTAAGTAAGGAAAAGATGGATGAATGGGTGAATGCAGAGTTGAATTTACATTAATTGCTGAAAGGGAAGCGTTGTACTTTTCCAGGGGAAGGGGTGTGT